>WFKH01003881.1:36303938-36320562 GCA_016163765.1 Magallana hongkongensis | reverse complement strand
ATATATATATATATATATATATATATATATATATATATATATATATAACACGAAGCTTACTTTTTTTGGACATCATATCTTAAGACCTGATATGCATCAACTGACCAATCTTATTATTCTCTGCTTCAGCTTATTAAAAATAAGAAAATTGTAAAATGAGCTATAAATATTTATTAAGAGTGAAAGAACTCTATGTGACCTTAATATGAGGATAGGCTTACATAGCAAATCAATTAAACATAGCATTGTGGTTCTTGAGAAGAGGATTTTAAACATTTTCCCTATATATTATCTATACATTTTTGGACGTCGAACCGAACCTCTCTTGGGGCCCCATAATTTCAACACTTTAGAATCTACACAATCTTATGATACTTGCAAAGTAATATCATAAATTGTAGCATTGTAGCTCTTGAATAGAAGACTTTTAAACATTTTTCCATTATATTGCTTTGTTAAACTTTGAACGCCCCAGTATTGGTTCTGTGATATATAGTGCCTTTTCCTCCTAGCCATGCATCTTTCCCCCCGGAAATATGGCTATATAGCAGTTTTCCCCCCGGAAAAATGGCTATATAGCAGTTTTTTCCCCACGGAAAGATGACTATATAGTGGGATTTCCCCCTTTTTATATATAGCCAGATTACCCCCACGGAAAACCTTCTATAATATAGTAGATTTTCCCCCTGTTTCACAACTAGGTCATGTTTATGGCGGACCATTCGTGGTAATAATTTGCAATATCTGAGATGATATTGATTACTCATTATAAAGGTTATATAAATGCATTTATTAACACATAACATAAAATACATGTTTTTCACCCCTGATATGAGCAAAGGCACGCGCCTTTATCACATTCTTGTATCATTACCCTTTATTTCAGCCTAAGTTGCACCTTCTTGGAAGACCTTGCACCTTTCATTTCGGAATACTTCGGATCTTTTTCTTCTCTGTTTTCTTTTTTCTTAAATTCGATGCATATCTGCAGTTTGGACTATGACGTTATGACATGGACATTTTTTAAAAAGAAGACGTCACAATACATTTGAGCTTTGAAAATACGCAGGTTTGGAGATTTGAAAACTAGAATAAAGCTGGATAAAGTTTTTCACATGAAAATAAAAAAAACACGAGCTATCTATCAGAAATATGATATGATACGATACAATATCTAATATTTTAAACAAGTTTTAGTCATTTAATCTAAAGTTTAAAAAAGTCAAATTTTGTCTTACTTCGGAAGTGACAGAGGACAAAACATCTACTACAAAAAGTAGTTTATACGTGAAATTTCAAGTTTTAAAGAGGAAGGAAAGTCAAAAACATAATTTATTTATTTTAATAAAGTGGTGTAAATTATCACATGTGGTCATGCTCTTTTGAAAATAAAATACGTAATTAAGCTTTAATGAACGTTTGAAGTTGGAGAAATCGTATTTACTGGAGGCTGGCATGATGTAGAACTTTTTTGTATTTAAAACCAAAAAAATTAATTATTTTGACGTCACACCATCTATTCCGGTTTGGTTTACATATACAATGTACACAGTGCTCTGAATAAAACGCTGGTTTATGCCTTTCTGTTACTCAAGTAATCGACTGAACAAAATTGAAAATGTTTAGGTTCACACGTCAATCTAAAAAATAAATAAATGTATGCATAAATATATGCATTTTAAAGTGGCACGGTGACTCAAAATAGATGTTTTACTTTTTGATTATGACAACGGAAATAAGAAGAGTTATTCGAAATTTCATCATACGGAAGGTTTCACGCATAATAAGTCATCACTTATCAATTTACAAGTCATTAAAACTCATCCGGAAATTGCACATGTAAACAAACCGAGTTGTGTTGGACATTGGTTTAGTGTCACGTGATTGCGATTTCTGTCTAAAAATAGTTACAGTGGGATTGACACACAGAAAAAAGAATTTGAATTTGAAGCTATTCGATGTCTGTGGTAAGAATATGCATTAATAGAGAATGCATCTTAATAAATATATAGTTCTTGAAGACATCGTGTTTCAATGAGAGGCTTCTGGCTCATGATGTATGCCACGCTGCAGTATTTACATTCCCCTGCGCTTGCGTGGCTATGAAGCGGAAGAAAAACTCAATATTTTCGTGTTGGCCCAACGCTTAATTCTATTTTTCTCTTTTTAATTTGATTTATTTACTTTTGAACACCGTAATTTTTCAAAAGTTCATCTTTTCATATGATATATAAAATATGTGGAAATCGTGTAAAAATTCGATATTTGCTAAATCATGGGTTTGTGCGTCACCATGTCTCTTTAAAAAATAATGACAGCTGTTAATCTGCTATCATTCAAAGTTGAAAATGACCTCGAGTAAATTTTTATTCCAAGTCAAGTTCTTTGCTAACTGAATAAGTATGTTATAATTGTAATCGGGATGTTTAAAATACATTCTCTAAAGTCAGAATTACCATGTCGAAATAACGACGGCAGACATTTTCTACGATACTTGGCATCTGTTGACAATTTCCACAATTGTTCGGAGATTTCTCCGACCCTAACCTCCGCTTTTAGATTTCGACGAACATGCTCCATTTGACGTTAGTTTGTAATTTTGTGGAAAGTCAAAGGTAAAAGAACGGTCTCAAATCGATATTGTTTCAAATTTTCCAGAGCTTGTCATTTAGAGCGAATATCATGATTTACTAATGATGCTATGTTGATAAGACAAACCGGAATAGATGGTGTGACTTCATAGATAAAAGTTCAATGGCAGCTCCCATAGCGGCGGGAAATTTAAATTAAGCGATCGATTTTCTTGATTTATTCATTGTTCCGGGGGTTTTAATGAAAATAAATACGATTTACACTTATAGTAGATGATCATTAATTGATTTATTGTACAAAATATTAATAGTTTCCTTCCCCTTTAAAAACCGGAAAACACAGGTCTGTCGCACGGCAAGGAAAATGTAAAAAAAAATCCGTCCTAAAAGATAACAATAATATTATATAACTCTGATAAAACCTGAAACACTTAAGATAAATCGAAGATATTCTGATTATTGTTCTCAAGTATTTACAACTTCGTCAGGAACGTAGCTTAAGGGGCCTGCCCCCCCCCCCCCCACACACACACACTTTTTGGCGCAGATCTTTCTAAAATTTACATATAAAAATTGAATTGAAAATAAAGAAATGAACAGTGAACAGATACACTACAACCCTCTACCTCTTCACGACTTAGGATTTTCACGATTTGGAATTTTTTTTAAATTTTGCTTGTCAAGATTTTTTGGATGAGTCTTCCCCCACCTTCACTTTCAAAAACGATGCTACGTGCTTGTTCGTTCAATTAAATATATTTACATATAGCGAGTATGATTCCCTCTATTTCTTATGAAAACTTTTAGTTAATTCATAGCTCTATAAAAACAGCCAGACTGAAATCTACACGCCCCGTTTATAGATTGGTCGAAACCTACAGCGACCTAAGAAAAATCACGGACTGCACGAAATAATCATGACGATGTAAGACTCAAATTCTCATAGGAGACGATTTGGCAGTTTCTTTAAGCTAACGTACTGATGTACATTAACAGTAATTTATTGAATTGTACTTACTTTTGACAATCAATTTATTAATATGTTAAAAGAAAGAATAAATATAAACAATAAAATGCTTTCTTTTATGATTCATGCGGGGTATGAAGGTAGCGATCATGCAGAAAAAGTTACATAACCCGCTAACGCGGGTTATGTATTTTTTCTGCAATATCGCCACCTTCATATTCCGCATGAAGCACCAAAGAAAGCATTTTATTGTTTAAGTGAATTCATACGAAACAAGAATTAAATTAAATAACGATTCTTTTAATTTCAAATTTCGCACATATGCGCATTTAATAATTTGTAAGTCCAAAATATTAAATGAATAATTCCTATCAAATCTTAGTTATGAACAAAGAATATTTCTTGCCCACTTTGTTTAAAACCATTTCATAAATGTTAATTTTTTTATCTACTTGTACATGTAGGTAATACATACTTTAGAATGATATCAATCATCTTGCCTCGATGAAAATTGGTTAAGGTCTTAACGCACTATTACGGCATGAGCGATCTTTTCAGTTCTTCCAAAGATTCTTTGAAACAGAGGTTTAGCCTGGACAAAATTGCACAAACAGATACAAGACGGACTGTTAGATTTATTAAAAATTTCTCAAACATTTTTCATTAACAAATTCAGAATACATAGTTATGCATATGAGTGTATATCTTGTCAAACCAGGTAATTTTTCAAATATTTACCTAAATTAAGTTCTATTTATTCCATGATACGTATGTTCAATTTTCAACATTGTCTATAAAAAATAATAAATCGGCAAAATGAAACTCAACCTGTACAGAGGAATGCAGGTATATGCAACCAGGGGGTGTACAAACATTGATTACAATCCTACCTGGGTTTCCATTAATGATTTTTATAAAATCTGGTCCAAAAACGTGAGGGAGAAACATTACTATGGGGGAAAAACTAATATATAGTAGCTGTTCCCCCGGGGGGAAAGGCTACTATATAGCAGGTTTTTCGGGGGGAAAAGCTACTATGGGGGAAAAACTGCTCTACAACACCGGGGGTAACGATTTTAATAGTTTAGAATCTACTCTATCTGAAGATACTTTCATAGCAATCTCACAAATTATAGCATTGTAGTTTTTGAAAAGATGTTTTAAACATTTTCCCTATATTTTTTTTAAAACCCTGCACCTTCTTGGGGCCTCAGTATTTAAACCACATGCAATTTATTAAACCAAAAGTTATATTTTAAATTTTTCGTATGAATACCTATATACGAAGTATTGCAGAAAATTGTGCAGTTTCTAGCATGACTTGGACAAGGGATATCACGGATAC
This sequence comes from Magallana hongkongensis, assembly GCA_016163765.1. Lineage (NCBI taxonomy): Eukaryota > Metazoa > Mollusca > Bivalvia > Ostreida > Ostreidae > Magallana > Magallana hongkongensis. The sequence goes on along the minus strand of WFKH01003881.1, from coordinate 36,315,659 downwards.
AAAAATGAATTATATCACATGGATTTGGGAGTATATTGGATAAAACAGCAATTTATTAAATCTGTACAATTTTTAAATGTGTATAAAATTAGAATATTAGATATTTATCATCAAGAATACAATACGGAAAATTCTTCAAAAAGTTTATTTATAAGCACATTGTACATCATAACTTTGTAAGATAAACTCATACTTGACAAAACAGACTGTCAGACATACATATATATATATATTCATTAGTCAAAAGAGGACAAAACTCAGAGATGTTTCTTATTTCCTTCATATTTCATTGAAAATGAGAGTTGAATGCATGATTTTTTAAAATTGTGTTTACTAAAAAGTTATGCCCCAATACAACCTATAAAACAAAGCTATGTTGTTTTGAAAAATCTGATTAAGGAATTTATATCTTAAATATTATAAATCTGTAGGCATTTTTTATTTACTAGATATTGACCTTACTCTGCTCGCGTCAAGTAATATGAATAAATTTGAGAAAAGGAATTAATTAGTCTAGAGCTCGAGTATTTCGGAAACATGCCCTTTCTATCTCACTTCTCTCTCTCTCTCTCTCTCTCTCTCTCTCTCTCTCTCTCTCTCTCTGAGATCTATTATGAGTATTGGTATTCATCATCGGTAAGAGAATAAAATAAGTTCCAATTCAAAAAATTAGTTACAATATTTACAATATTCAAAAACAAAAAAACAGCTCTATAGATCCCAAGAAAGGTATTGTGTATAGAGCCCTTTCCCCCTTATGACCCTACCCTTCCCCTAGGAAAATGGCTATATAGTAGATGTTTTCCATGGAAAGCTGGCTATCCTCCCCTTTATAGCCAGATTTCCCTAGCGAAAATTAGGCTTTTTTATCGTAGAAGTTCTCCTTTTCTCTATCCCGGTGTTGTATAGCAGTTTTTCCCCCATAGTAGCTTTTCCCCCCGGAAAACCTACTATATAGTAGCCTTTCCCCCCGGGGGAAAAAGCTACTATATAGTAGCTTTTCCCCCATAGTAGGGTTTCTCCTTCACGTTTTTGGTTCAGATTTTATAAAAAATATGTATGGAAACCCAGTAAGGATTAAAATTAATGTTTCTACACTCCCAGGTTGCATATATCTGCATTCATCTGTACAGGTTAGGTTTCGTTTTGCCCTTTAATTATTTTTTATAGACAATGCTGAACATTAAACATGTGTGTAATGGAATTATACATAGAACTTAATTTAGGTAATTAATTGAAAAAAAGTACTTGGTTTTACAAGATATACCCTTATGTGCATAATTCTGTGTTCTGAATTTGTAAGTGAAAAATGTTTTGAGAATTTTTTAATAAATCTATCAGTCCGTCTGTCTGTTTGTGCAAATTTTATCCAGGCTAAACCTCTGTTTTAGAGAATTTTTTTTTCCCGATGTTTCAGAGCCCGATGTTTAAAATCCTATCATAATGAATATAGTGCATATTCTTTAGGGTCCCATATCTCATAAACTATTCTTTAGGGTCCCATATCTCATAAACTAGAGATGACTACATCACCATTTTTTCACAGTGGCAGTGGTTTACCACTTGTAGATGAATCTGAAAATTTCAGCCCTCATGGTAGGGACCCTTGATGTTTCAGGGCCCGATGTTTAAAACCCCATTATAATGATTGAATAGTGTTCTATAAGTGGGGGCCCGAATCTCAAATTCTAGAGATGACCACTTAACCATATTTTCACAGTGGTAGTGGTATACCACTAGTAGATGACCCTGAAAATTTTAGCCCCGAGGGTAGGGGCCCTTGATGTTTCCGAGCCCGATGTTTGAAATCCAATTATAATGAATAGTGTATTTTTAGGGCCCCATATCTCAAAAACCAGAGATGACCACATCACCATATCTTTACGGTCATTTAAAAGTAAAAACATCATTTAAAAATGCATACTCACTCATACATTTCTTTATCAAAATGGTTGAAAATTACGTTTAATTCTGCTTTTCTTTTTAAATTTACGAACAAAATTGTTTTAAAAAGTACGCGGGTAAATTCATTATTCTTCAAAACATTTAATCAATTCATAAGATGACTGATGATATAATAAATTACCAGATAAATAAATCAATAAATTTTTATTCATTAAAGTAGCAACCGAAAAACAAAAATAAAAAACGAACAAAAGCGCACTTGATATACGACTTTTTTACTTGCCAATTGACTAGAAGAACAAGCTTATATTTAAAAAAAAGTCAGCTCATCACAAAAAGTGTGTTCGTTTTAATTTCTAATTACCCTTATTTCATTGTTCGAAGAAATAATATGGTACACAAGTAAATCTTTATTGCAAAAATATGAAATAAATAGTATAAGATTTTTAGGTAAGTGAATCGTTTATCTTGTTTTATATGGCATCGTTTTCAAAATTGTATATTTAAAAATCACGTTGCAAAATGAAAAGCGGAAAAATTAGCACGCAGTGAATGATAATATATACATAAGGTTAGTTCGGGCTCCATTTCACATTTTTCAAAGTAACCAGCAAAGATACCGACTTTGTCCTGGTTGTGAAACCATTTCATTTTTAAAAAAAATGTTTACATCATAAAACCTCGCGTTTCGTAAAAAATGTGATTAAAAACATGAATATGAATATGCGTGACTTTAAAACAAAATTGTAAATACTACTTTTACACATGCCTTTAATACATAATCAATTATAATACCCCTTACCCCTGATTTAGAACCCCATCAATCGAAGTAAAACATTTCAGTTTCTCATCATATCATTGCACCCTGTCTCTCGTTTGATATTTAGAAGTAGAAATATATGATTATATTTAAGATCGTCAATTGTAACGGTATTAATTTAAAATTGATAGCCTTTTGGACGAAAGGAGTAATACATTTCCACTTCTTATTCCCTTCCTCTACAAAATTAGGTCAAGATTGGTCAGTTAGTTTCCTGGGAGGATCTTATACATAGATAATAATACATGGGAAAATTAAAGTTCCAAACCGGCGTATTTTCACTCAAATGCATTCTGACGTGTTCTGTGAAAAACGTCGAAGTCAAAACTCGAGGTATTCCGAAATCCGCGTAAAAGGTGTTCCAAAATGGTGTAACAAAAGGTGAAATAAATGGTGATGACAGAGGAATGTTATGAAGGCGCGTGCCTTTGTTCATATCAGAGGTGAAAAAACCATGTATTTTATTTTCTGTGTTAATAAATGCCATAATTATCCTTTATTCTGAGAAATTAATATCATATCAGTTATTGCAAATTATTGCCACGAATGGTACGCCATAAACATACCGGAATGTAAAAAAGGGGGAAAATCGGTTTTCCGTGGGGGTAATCTGGCTATAAAAAGGGGGAAAACCCACTATACAGTCAGCTTTCCGTGGGGGAAAAACTGCTATATAGCCATTTTTCCGGGGGGAAAAACTGCTATATAGCCATTTTTCCGGGGGAAATGATGGCTAGGAGGAAAAGGCACTATATAACACCGGTCATGCATGCATTTATGACGGACCATTTGTGGCAACTATTCGCAATATCTGAGTTGGCATTCATTACTCATAATGAGAGGTAATATACATTGTAAGCGTAACAACAGCGTTGTATTAATGATTCTGAACGGTTTGCCATTCTCAAACGTAAAAATAAGTAATAAAACAGCAATGTTAAAAAGTTCACTGGGATATGAACTTGGTTGGTACGTGATCAAATCTTCAGAGAAGCCCTTCGGATTTCACAGGATTTGATCACGTGAACAACCAAGTTCATATCCTAGGGAACTTTTAAGATTGCTGTTTATTTCTTAATCATAAATAAGGATCTAGCTGAGAAACTGTGGAAATCACACGTAAGCAATTGATTTAAAACTTGAATATAATCAGAAAAAAAATTAAAAGAATTTACTGTAATACAGTTGTGAAATATGAATAATGTTATGAACAGTATGATTTTTACAAGAAGAAATGAATGGAAGCTACAACCATTGAACTGCTTAAATAATTATGCAAAACAAACAAACAAATAAAATCAATATGATACTGGTGAAAGCATTTTTTTTTCCATAGATAGATTTTTCTATCTGAAAATTATTCAGCAACTTACACAACCTACATGTAAACAGATAACGTTGTTATTTAGCTTGTACAAAAACATTCGGATGTGCCTCTAATGTTTTTGTTATGGCGGGTTTTTTGTTTGACAGCGATGAAGGGAAAGTAACTCTGTTTTATTATGGTCACAACCGCTTGACTGGTCCTCTGTCTTAATCGTACGCGTATATCAGACAGGCAATGCCAGTCTAAGGTATCACACCGGTAATTGTTTTCACTATATATAACACTATAGAGGGAAACAAATTCTTAAAAATCAGTTTGTATTTCTCATGACAAAATATTCGGAGGAAATGTTATTTATTACCTATCTCATCAGCTAACACCATAAAAAGGGCACACGATACGGCATTTTCTCAAAATATCTAGCTTCAAACAGGTCTACCCTCAAAACCACGTGTTTTCTGTTTGTATGTAAACAGACTGCACAAGGAAGCTGCTGCATGTGCCCTGAAAGAAGTAGTCCCTGTGAAAAAAGATCATCATCTAACAAAATACATGAAATACATGAAATATCCTTCTCAGTGGTACAAAAATTTTTAAAACTGACTTAAGGAAAATGTAAAAATGCAGTCAAGGAAAAAAATAATTCTGAAGTATATATGGAACTACAATTGAGTAAGTTCATTTTGATTGGTCGATTACCGGTGTGATACCTCTAACAACCAGCCATCTTATCTAGAACACGCATTCCAGACAGTTAAAAATTTCTGAAATTTCTTGTTTACAAGGTTTGTATTCTTATTTTTGATTTCATATTTACTTAACCAACACTTAGGCGGCTTACTAAGGTGATTTGAATACATATCTTAACTTCTAATAACTTAGAAATTTTACTACTTTCACTTTAAATATAAATTGTATACATATATATTTATAGGGTTACTTTTTATCATGTTACCAACACACTTATCATTGCAATACCTAATTATATCAAATTAATGTTTTAAATTTATTAATTAGGAAGTAATTAGTAAGCCAGATGTTTTAAATTGTGCCCAAAGATATTTTTCAATGTCTGTTCCATGTGTTCGAAAGGAACAAAAATTAAGGGGCGGGGTCTTCTTCACCAAATATCGGTATAAACCCATTTACATTTAGAAATTATGTCAAGTTTAGTTAAAGTCGGGATATTCGAGTATCACCCACTCTAGTTTATAAGGTCGCACATCCTTCTGTTTTGTTTTTGTTTTTTGTTTTTTTGTTGTTTTTTTTTTGGGGGGGGGGGAGGGGGTGGGAGTGTTCAATTTTAATTGGGTTTTTCTTATTATTATTCAAAACATTTTACAAACAATGATTTGATGAATTTCCTACTGTCTTTCTGAGGACTAAAAAAATCAAATGCTTGAATTGCATAAGAAGTTGATAAAAATAATATTATAATAGATCTTTGACAAAACTTTAGTTCTTATTTTTTTCCTCATAGAATAAAAAACCATGGATCCCCATCAAAGTGCCCAGGATGTACACCGATGCGACCTGTGTGAGACTACCAAAGTACAGAGCTACTGTGACTTTTGCCATGTCAACCTCTGCAAGTCCTGTATTGGAGAACACATCTCAGATGCATATGACAAACATAAAATTGTCCCTTTCCAGGATCGACGAACAACTGTCATTTATCCAAAATGTGAAACGCATCCACAAAGAAATTGCAAATTTCAGTGCAGTGATTGCGACAACAATTTTGTTTGTTCTTCCTGCATGGCATCTGAACAACACAAGGGACATAACTTTGTAGATGTTACAGAAGTTTACAAGACAAAAAAAGAAGATGTTAAAAAAGATACAGAAAAGATCGAAAAACATATTTTCCCTACATATGAGGAAATTGCACGTGACTTGGAAGATCAGCTTGCCAACCTGGATGGGGGATATGAGAAACTTAAAACAACAATGAGCAAACAAGGAGAGCAATGGCACAGAGAAATCGACATAATTATCAATAAAATGAAAACTGAAATCAGCGAGATAAAAGTGAAACACAGAGACATATTACAGAAACACTTGGATGAAATCAAACAGATACAGTCTCTCATCAAACATACATTTCTGGCCTTGAGGAAAATTGAGAAATCCACTGAAGCGCCCCAAACCATTGAATACTGCTCTAAGATCAGAGAGTTCAGCAAGCTTCCACCCAAAGTTAAGATTACACTACCAACATTCATTCCAAAACCAATAGACCCCGAGAAGCTGTATAGTTTGTTCGGACAGATCACCCCATTATCTACTGCAGCTACAGAAGAAAATGTCTTGACACTGAAGCAACCCAACACTTTAGTCAGAGAACTACTGGATGAACCGGAGCTTGTTGCCACAATACAGACTGGGCATGAAAAACTACGCAGTGTTGCCTGTCTGAATGGTGACAGAATATGGACAAGTGGACAGACCAGTGATATCAAATGCTTCAACATTAAAGGTTCACTCCTCCAGACAATCAAAACTAAATCAGGAAAAATTCCTAATGGTATAGCTGTAGACAGTGATGGGGATCTATTGTACTCTGACTGGGAAACAAGAACAGTGAATAAAGTAAAGAATGAACAGACAGAAGAGTTAATCAGATTACAGGGATACATATGGGTGCCTTGTAATCTATGTGTCACCTCTAATGGTGATCTCCTGGTTACCATGTTCAGTGATAATAAAACTCAATCCAAAGTCGTCCGATACTCGGGATCTACAGAGAAACAAACAATGCAGTTTGATGGTGAAGGTAAACCTCTGTACTCAGGGAATGCTAAAATTAAATACATCACTGAGAAAAGAAACTATGACATCTGTGTAGCTGACTGTGTGGCTGGTGCAGTAGTGGTAGTTAATCAGGAAGGGACACTCAGATGGAGATACACTGGTCATCCCTCAGGTACCAAGAGCAAACCATTTAAACCCTTTGGTATCACAACAGACAGTCAAAGTCGTATTCTAACAACAGATCGTTACAACCATTGTATCCACATTCTGGATCAGAATGGACAGTTTCTTCGTTACATCGATAATTGTGATCTGAAGGATCCTTGTGGTTTATGTGTGGACAATAATGACAACCTGTTTGTGTGCGAGTATTACAAAGGCAATGTAAAGAAAATCAGATATTTAAAATAGACACAATTATTTGTAGAAATGTGATGTAAACCAAACCATTTCAAAAAAGCAATTTAGATCATACTTTGCTCATATATAGTTTGTTGACCTTAAACTGTAGTTATCGAAGTTCGTCTATATATTTTATATCTGTAAACCATAGTTATCGCGATAATCTGTTTTATATGACAAGAATCAAATTGTTCACTATAGTTTATGTAAACTATAGTTTATCTAGTTTCACAGTTGTCATACATCATGTTTATCAGAGTTTGTTTGTTTTTCTGTTGTTTTTGTTTTTTTTTAAAGGGGGGAGTAGATATAATCCGTTTGACCATGATTAAGGCTCTGTTTTCTAAATTCATTCTTTATGGCTGACTAAACTAATTTGCATGCTAAAGTGTAACTGTGTCACTTTGATAACGTAAGAGAAGATAACAAATCTGTTTAGATGCATATTTAATCATATTTATAATCATTAGACTAAACATTTTCCCGATTTTTTTTCTTAAAATTAACAGAGTATTAAGATAAAAAAGATGGTTTTGAATAATTTGTAGTATTGCAATAAGCACAAATTCAATGACAGCATCTGCAGTGATAAAGTCTTTTCCTCATGCAGGTGCAGTAAGATTCGCATTTGTGAGATCGCCATTACTTGTACTAACATGTACATGCAATCTAATTCAAACTAGACCTCTGAGAAGCGGTTTTATGTCTAATTATAAATGTTTACATTTGCAATTATGTTTCTTTATATGAACCTCTAGAAAATTTTATAATTAGATAATATTACCTGTAGTTTGGTCTTAATGTCTCTCCTACCTTAACTTTATTATTCCGTATGTTAAAACACAAATTAAAGATGTAGATAAAACTTAAGAAATCCATTAATGCTATACATGTATTTATAATGCATATAATCAAAGATTTTGTATCATATTGATAATTTTAGAACACAAGTGCAAAGTAAAAGATACATGTAGATCATTTATTTGAATAGCAAATTATAGTCTATAAAAAATCACAATGATCTCTTCACTCATTGTTACTCCCACATATGCCCATGACATTTTGGAGAAAGTAGAAATGAATCTTTATTAAGATTTATAAAGACAATGAGGCACCATTCACCCACGCAAGAATACACGGTATTTCGTAGACTTGCTCAAGTGTAAGTGTATTTCGTGGGCCAGAGTTCTCAAAAAACAGCGTGCATATAGTGAATTATAATGTAGTATCATTTAAGAAGTCGTAAATTCTGGTGAAGTACGCAGCATTTAGACATCCCCACCCCCATCAAGCGCAATTCCCAATTGACACACATTTTAAAGTTTTCCTGGTAAAGTGATTAAAGTCAGTAAATATTAATAGTCGAGCACACTAAATACTTCCACTGAAAACTCGCCTTGTACTTAAATTTTCCATTATTTAGGAAAGACCTGTATATATAATTATACTTGTATCGTCGCCAGACTTTTAATTCCTTCAATAAAGTTTTTGGGAACCAGGTATGTTATCACCGACTGCACGAAAAAATCATGATGATGTCAGACTCAAGTTTACATCGTTCTGAGACGATTTGGCTGTTTCTTTTATATAATATACTAATGTGTATGAACAATAAATTATTTAGTTCATTTTCCTGACTATTCCGACCAATTTATTAATTTTTTAATAGAAAGATGTTAAAATATACAAAAATGCTTTGTTTGATGATTTATGCGGTTATGAAAGTAACGATCATTGCAGAAAAAAAAATACATCACCAGTGTTTTGTATTTTTTCTGCAATGTCGCCACCTTCACATCCCGCGTGATTCACCAAAGAAAGCATTTTACTGTTTAAATCATTTGGTACATGTAGGTGTTATCTTTACAATGTCAAAGTTTTGTGATTATGGAACTCGACACAAAGTTCCGTAAGTGGAATTTCGTAATCACGAAAGCTTTGTGGAAGATGATAGGGGTATATTTTTTTATTATGAGAAAAATATTACTGATTTTACGACAACGAATAACGGGAAATAACTCTGGCAGATTTTAATTACTGATCAGGTGGCTCCATTTCGAGCTGGATCAGTCATGTTTAAGAAACCCATGCCAGACAGTTAGAGATTTCTGTATATGTATTTTTTTGTTAACAAGGTCTGCATTTTTATATCTTTTTATACTTAAACAACACTGTGATAACTATTAGGAGATTCGAATATATGATTTAATTACACTTAATATTTTACTACTTTCACTCTGAATGTTTTGTATCAATTTTATTTTTTTACCTAACATACCGTACTAACCATGCTGATACGCAACTATATAATATTAACACAGATTAGATTGTTAATCAAGAAGTACGAGGTAAGGCAGCATTTAATATTATTGAATTATTAATTTTTTATCAATATCCGTATTTAAAAGAAAAAACTGAAAAGGGAATGGGTCGTCTTAGCTTGACGTTAATGGACTGACAATTCCACCCAATATTGGTACAGTCCTTCATCATTCTGGAAATTACATCCCAACTTTGGTTACATGTCTCAGTCAAAATCGGGATATTCCTGAATCTCACTCGCTTTAGTTTTGAAGCTCCCACATCCTTCTGATGGGTCGGTGGGGGTCAAAGTTTGATCTTGTTTTTTATGATCGAACTATTTTACTAACAATGATGCATTTCTTACTGTCTTCAGGGAAGACTAAAATATTCAAAATCTTAAGGTATATACCCTAAAATCTTGAAAATTAGTAGGATTTAATAATAAACCGGTTTTGAAAATAAGCTACCAATTTCTTGCACTAAAAATTACACTAAAATAAGCCTGTTTTGAAAATAAACTAGTCAAGACAATGCTATTTTGGAAAGCACCTGTGAATATTATGCACCCAAAAATTTGGGTGTAAAATGCTTAAAAAACCCCGCTGTTACTATGCATAATACGCATCCCCAAAACGAAGAAAATTTCTCTCGAGATGTTTTAAAAGTCATCGATATTGCGTTGAAAATGTATTCAAATCGTTTAAAAGTAATGATTAACATTTAACATACATTTGTGGATCTTAGCCAAAACAACCAGCAACGGTAATTATTTGATTGATAATTAATCCAATTATTTGATTATTGTAAAGTAAACATTGTAAAGAAACGTCTGTATGTTTTTTATCGTCATTATCAAGTCGTACAAATGATTGGTCTATTTTTAACAGTGTCCATCAGTATGAAAACCAATTGCTGCATACCTAGACAAAAAGTAAACAGATTTTTAATCAAATCATGATTATTGCTCATCTTCCTATACTCAAATAAACCGTGAAGTCGACAGGACAGTGCATGCTTCTGACACAGGAAATTGTAACAAACATTGACCACGCAACACGTCAACAGGTGGGTGGTATGTAATTGCGAATACACTGGCTAGAACTTGTTAGATGCAAGGAACAGTGGTCAGATTGGATAAATATTCTAATGCATGAAAATAAAATTGAATTAAAGACACTAGACACTTTTCATTTAACTCTTATAGATGTTTACCTGTATATACCATTTTTAGAACAGACAAGTAGTTCACAATTGATTAATTACAATTTACTAGTATATTGTTTTGATAATAAGCTGTGAATATGATCTCTTCGCTTAGGGGTTTTTTGTTTTGACAATAAGATGCGATTTGAAAATAGGATGGTTTTGAAAATAAGCCCCCACTTTTTTTACCAAAACTTAAAATAAGCCACGGCTTATTTTCAAGGTTTCTGAGGATATATTGTAGTTGATATGAATAAGAACATTATGTAGTTGCACTTTATCTTAATACAAATTTATAGATCATTTAAAATAAACTTACATTTTTCTTTCATAGAATAATTAACTATGGATACCTATTGTAGTGCACAGGATACACACCGATGTGACCTTTGTGAGAACGCCATAGTCCATAGCTACTGTGACTTTTGTCATTTCAACCTATGTAAGCCCTGTGTAGTAGATCACATCTCAGATAGATCTATATGACAAAAATAAAATAGTCTTTTTCCAGAAACGAAGATCAAACGTCATTTATCCAAAATAGGAAACGCATTCACACACAAAAATTTCAAATTTCAGTGCAAGGATTGCAACGACATTTTTGTTTGTTCTTCCTGCATGGCATCTGCACAACACAAGGACACAACTTTGTAAATGTTGAAGAAGTTTAGAAGACAAAGAAAGAAGATATTAAAAAGGATACAGAAAAGATAGAAAAACATATTTCCCCTTCATATAAGATGTAAGATAAAATTAATAACTATGGTGTTCTTTAATTTTGTGTAGAATATATTAAAGTAATTGGATCTGGGTTTCTTTATAAACCTGAATATTTCAATTTATATTTGACTATGTTTAATTTTTGATATAGGTTACGATTAATTATTATCAACTCGTAACATGACATGCTTTGCAAATTTAGTTAATGTGCAATATTGGGCTTTTTTATCACATATTGTATACAATACAAGGGTTTTACATGAATTATTTATTTTATTTTTTTTTT
>WFKH01003881.1:36282838-36303538 GCA_016163765.1 Magallana hongkongensis | reverse complement strand
CCACAGCTTCAGAGACTTGAGTTAGAAGAACTGTGCTACAAAATAAAACCAGAGGAATGCAGCAGAATCCTGTCGCTGTTTAGAGATTCACTTTTCAATGACCCCTTACCGTCCCATCTACCTCGAATCATGAGGTCATGTATAATCCAGGTGATAGAGCAAAGACCGAAAGAAGAAACGCTCACTGAATGGGTGTCAAAACGCACCCTCAGTCTCACGAGAATCCGTCCAAATCCAAAAGTCTCCCCCTCTCAGCTGGGAGACCCAGAGGTTCCAAGCCATGAAGAAACTAGGAGGTGTTACAGCACACCTGCATTACAATCAACAACAGCTCCAGAGTTCTGTCATCAAGGAATCGACAGTCTGCCTGTTTAAGATACCATTTCAATTTTTAAAAAATTTATCAATTAGTAATTACTATGTTGCCAGTACTGTATATTGTCGATTTGATATTGTTGTACTGTACGTACAGTAGATAGGCCTTTGCATGTTTTACTGATTATTGTTAGCCAAAAAACGTATAGTCAAATGCTGGTGCTAGATTTTGGTTGTGCATATGTAACTCATTAGCCACTCTGTCAAAATTTACTACAACATCCAAAAATTAATCTCAGCCCAAAACAGAGGATGAGCCATATTCAAATCTTTAAATTTCTTTCTATAATAATTATCCAGTCTTGGTTTTGTATTGTAAGTTAATATTATTATATACTAAGTATAGAATGAAAACAATCAATTCTTAATATGATAAACATATACCTGTAAATTTAGTATAATTTTTAGTGCTGGTTTAATTTTGGTCTGTGCATTTTACAAAACTGAAATCTCAGTCATGTCAGTTGACACAAAACTCTGTATATTACATATAAATTTCTGTACTGTGTTGTGGATATTTTGTTTGTATTTGTTACTCTTGTTGCTAATTCAGAACATTTATGGCATTTTGTTGTGTTGTAATGCCTGATCAGTGTCTCCTATGCTGGTATGTCTATACAATGTGATCTCATTTTGTACTATGTATATGCTCAAATATTTTGAATTCTTATTTTTGTGAAACCAGTAGCTTACACAAATGTACACATCCAGGAAATATACTTCTCAATGTTGGGAGATGTGGATTTATAAATTTTTAGTATGTTGGATTTCTGCAGGTATATGGAGAAAATTTAAACAAAAAATTTGAGGATTTAATGTTTCAAAAATTTGTAAACAGTTGTATGAGTTTTGCATGATTATTGCAAGATCAAGTGAAACTGTTTAATTAGATGATGTTCAGATAATATAATTTGTAATTCTGCAAAGGGGTAAAAAATATACCGGTATCCATAAGTCAAAGGAAAGAAGTGGTACATTTGGATGTTTTACAAGCAGTTTATTTGTTCATTTGTTCATTTGAGTAAAACTGTTCTACCTCAGGCAGCTCTTTCTGTACACAGCCTTCAGCACAACCATGACTCAAACAATTCTCCAATTTAAAGGCTCATTTTATTTACAATTTGTTTGACCAGTTATAATATTTCTGAGCATATATCTTAGTACATATTTTACATTCCTATTGACATAAAATACAGAAAATAGAGTTTGTTGAATTATAATGCACTTGTTGAAATAATTCCTTTATTTGCATCATGAACAAAAGTGAAACAGAATTATTTACTGGTATTTGTTTAAAGGAATAAGTTATGGTATATGGAAATATATGGTATATTTCCTGTATTGATAAAATTTAGATGTATATTTTCCGTCTTATTTTTTAAAAATAGTTTTAGCTACATGCATTTCTTAATGTGTGTTTATATTGAGAAAATTCAAATCAATCAACTAATCAAAGAAGTCATGTACAAATCAATGTTGTTTTGTTTAGTTGTCTTAAGGAGTGGGGATGAAGCGAGACCTTGTTTGGCACTTCTGTTTTGATTCCCTTCCAGCCTCTGTGGTGTTCGCAATCTTTTTGACTCTCATAATGATTCTATATTTTCCTCTATAAAATGTAGATTAGTTATTTTGCCAGTTCAATTAAAATTTTCTTGTTTATTATTTTTTTTTACGCATATTGGTTCCCTTTAATATGATTGTATTTGTTGTTTTTTAAAATTGTATTCTTTAATAAATTTGTTACAATAAAATACTTTTTGTCTTTTATTCTATTCTTGTCACATTCTTCACCCTTAATAATGTCTGACTGTGATAGAAAAGCAAGTTTTATCAGATTGGGAAATTTTTTTTTGCCCTTTCCACTGCCCATTAATATCACTTTGTACACGTCAGCATAAAGGCATAGGGAGATTGAGCAGAGAATTAAGATACCACAAATTAATGAATATAAAATTGTGTGCAATTTTACGTTTGGATGTTTAAACTTCGAAAGTACATGTAATTATTTAAGCATTGAATCCTTATTTTTTGAAAGATATAGTCTCATAACTGCAACGGTGTGTGCATACAAATTGAATAACGCGCGTTAGCGCGTTATGAAAATTTGTTTGCACACACCGTTGCAGTTATGAGACTATATCTTTCAAAAAATAAGGATTCAATGCTTATATTTACATTTTTTTTACCTTCTTGCCTTGTATGCAATGTGAATTATACCTCAAAATAACTGTATTATCCTATGGGTAAGTTCAAATTAATGGAAGAGCCACAGTAACAGCCACAAGCGTGATCTTTGATTTTCGCTTGTGACGTTGTATTTATCAGCGTTCAACGTTTGTGACGTCACAATTAAAACTCGTGATTTAACCTTTTAGTACCCTGTCTGTGTTATGGTGCTATATCTGCAGTAGCTTTACATGCAAAATATATATGGAATGTAAATATGATACAATGAATGTCTAAATTATTCTCGAAAATTTTTGTAAGATTGTATGTTAAAAAAAACAATAACTTGTTATTTATTTAGTAAAAAGGTAAATGAATTGACTATCAATCAGTTCATATTACTTAAAGCTATTATGAATATGATATTCCCTAACTATATATTAGTACCATGCACGGGAGGGGGTCAGGGGTGACCGGAACACTTCCCCTCCCTCTGAAAAAGTCATTTTAAATTTAGATAGTAAACTTTAACATGGTTTTTTCATTGTGTTTACCAAAAAAAGCCTTGATTCACCTTATCAAACAAAAATATTGTGATAAATCATCTGATTTAAAGAATTTATATCTTTAATTTTATAAACCTGTAGGCACCTTTTATTTACTAGATCTTGACCTTGCCTGTGCACGCATCAAGTACGAAATATGAACAGAATTTGAGAATAGGAGTTAAAGAGGTTTGTTCCTCTGTTTTTGGGTAACCATTTTGGGTCACCTATAGTCTAAAAATTCTGCATCATATATTAATTCTACTTGTATATTTATATTTTAAATGTTGTTCCAAAAAACATATTTGAACATTTTTATTTAATATTTCTATCGACATATTTTGGCATATTTGGCATATATTTCATAAAAGTCGAGAAAAAATTAACTCCAATTTTCGCCTAAAATTAGCTTATTTCATGCCATATCTCAGATGTTTGAAATGTGACCCCTACTTTTTTTTTACTTTTGCATGAAACATTTGATTTATGTCTATTTGTATGCAAAGTTTTGGGAAGATGGAATTGCATATATATATATATATATATATATCACAGTGGTCGGATAAAATATAGAAAACTTAAATGAATAAAAACACAAAGTCAGAGTAAAACATAAGTGCTTTGATTTTCATCTTCAGGGCCCGGTTTTTCGAAAGGTGGTTAAATTTAACACCGTGTTAAGGATAACGACGTGTTAAATCCTAATCAAGTGATTAGCTAACGCAGTGGTTAAATTCTGTTGATCAAAAGCAATTTAACGCATTGGTTAGCTAACACTGAGTTAATTGAGTTAACCACTTGCTAATCACTTGGTTACCCAAAATGCATTTCTACTTCCTATATATGAAGAAAAAAGAAGATTTTTCTTTGGGATTTCAATAAGTTTGAATTTAGTGAAATATATTATTAATGTAATTATATGTTGAACATCTATATCATTTCCAGGGTTCCATCCTTTATAATCTGCAATTTTCCAAATCCTTTCTTTTCTTGTTGTCTATATAACACTGTTAAAGTACGTACAATGTAATAGCTTCAAAATACCATTATAAATTCTTTCAATATGTATATTAAGGATCATGTATTATAAATCACAGACCAAAGGCTCAAAAAATGTTTGTAATTAATTTATAGGGTTTAACTTACACTAACATTCTATGAAAAGACATGTTGTCTTAGAATAAGAAAGCCTATGCAATTCTAAGAAAAAGTATGCCCCATATTGGCAATTCCATTGAGGTTTAAGAAAAATATGGTCATTTAAATGAACCCACCATTTCCACTTTACTCTATTCAACACAGATTTATAGGTTCTCCTTCAGTAAAACATCTTTACTTAATCTTTTAGAGCTTATTTGTTCTTCAGCCTCCTTTAATAAGAAACCTTATTCAATACTACATACATCTACATGATATTATGATGATAAAAGCATCCCATCACTTAGAAATAACATAACATGTATACTCCCCCTATCTTTTGATTTTCATAAAAAGCAGTATACTGAAATATTTTACCTATAATATTATGAAATTTGTGGCAATTTCCTTGAGTCATTTCTCACATATATTTAAAAACAATCATCACTGATACTAAAAAGTGATCTTTTATGGTAAATTGGATGATTTGTAGCATTTTTATTCACAAATATACATGCCATCCTGCATGTAATTTCTTTTTTCAATGAAAAATTAAGCTTAACAATCATATTTAGTAAATATCTTATTTATTCTGGTTTCTGCTCCCTTTTCAACCATGATAAAGAAAAATAAGACCTACAGTGTGATGCCTGCCTTTAATTAAGAAAAAATTCAAACACACCCAGGTAGCTGGAGATGAATTAGAAATCCATGACAAATGTTCAAATTTTACATGTTTTTCTACTTATTTGATGCATAAATACAATACAAACGTAAAAA
Source organism: Magallana hongkongensis (assembly GCA_016163765.1). Lineage (NCBI taxonomy): Eukaryota > Metazoa > Mollusca > Bivalvia > Ostreida > Ostreidae > Magallana > Magallana hongkongensis. The sequence goes on along the minus strand of WFKH01003881.1, from coordinate 36,298,535 downwards.
TATGTTGTTTCTTGTTCATTTCAAAAGAAATTATTATAGCAGATGTTATTTTAATGTAAAATGTACATTTACATATCCTACATGTCATGTAAATTGAGACAAATGGAAGGAGTGGGTGATTTTTCAACTATGTAAATACATCTAAAATTTCACTTTTGGATAGGAAGGAGCTGAAAACTTGGCTTTTTTGACATTTTGTATTCAACGATAACTGCATTTCTCTCCATTGAAACTTAATTTGAAAGAAAAATATGCCTTTAAAAAAAGAGGGGTTACATCAGAGGCTTACTAGTATTAATGCATATTTTTATACAAGGACATTATAGACAAAGACATACAAAATAAATGTATTAAATATTTAATCTAACATGGGCAATTAAAGACATTAAAAAACACAACAATATAACATTTACACCTAAGAACTGTAATAAAAAAATCGAGTCATCTATATGTAACATTCTGTGTATATTTTAGTTTATTTACTGGGTACATGTATTTCACATTTGGATGAAAATCTCAACTTTTATAATATAAAAGTACAAATATAAAGTAATCAGGGGAGAGAGAGAGAGAGAGAGAGAGAGAGAGAGAGAGAGAGAAGGTTTACATTCATATTGTTTTACATACTTTATCATTTGCAGTATATGGTACTTTAAACAATTTCATAATAAAAACATGTTAGACATGTCATTAGCAGAGAGAGAGAGGAGAGAGAGAGAGAGAGACAGAGAGAGACAGAGATAAAAAATGTCAAATTTTTTGTCTAATGTGTATTAAGCTTATTAGGATGTATACATTAGATTAAAAGTCATAATGATTGTTCTCCTTCTCTTGGTGCATGGTGTTTGAGGCTTAGAGGTTGGTTGTCATCAAATACTCATCTTTCTCAGTCTCTCCAAGTCTGTCACAAATGAACAATGCAGGCAATTATTCCTGTATCATGCAAATCTGTAAATTAAAAAGGATGAAATATATACAAAAAGACAACAAATGTGAAATAGAGACAAATATAGTCATATTTTGTGACTGAACTTCATATTCACTTTAAATATTTAACAGTTCTGACTACAGATTTTGTTTAAAATGGACATAATTAGAAAACATGCACTGATTTGTGTATATGTACTCTGTTGTATGCATATGAGTCTAATATGAGTTACATGCATATACATGTAAACATGATGATTTTGGTATATAAGCAAAGCAGTTCATATCCAGGTGACATTAAACTCTTTATAATTCAGTAATGGAGACTAATCAGATTTTTTGATTGAGAGTACAATAAATGTAATAATACTTCCCTTGAAATTTTCAGGTAATACTAAAATATTTAGTCTTAAAGCATTTTCAAGAGTGCTCTGTTATATATTGTTTGTGAATTACCATGATAATTGAAAAATTGTCACTACAACTAAAAATACTCAACCTTCAGTGAAAAAAAAAGAAAGAAATAGAATCACACCTTATGCGAACAAAAGAACCTCTCAATTTCACTTCTGGTCTTGGTATGCAGTTTGTGGGCCTCATGAAATATGGCTTTGGGAGAATTCGGTACAAAGCATAGTAAGTGTCTCCCAGCTGAATACTTTTTTTTTTACACCTTCCATGTTCTCCTTCTTCCAAATCTTCAAATCAATAATTTTTATATTTAAAATACAAAACAAAAGATTTTTTTAAATTATAAAGATAATTAAAACTTGTCAGAAATATATTTATTAATAATGTAAAATTATTATAAAATAGATACACTTAAAATATGTGCATCATGATAGGAATCTGCCCAGTGAAATGAAATAAATAAGGTCAAATTTAAATATTACCAATTTAAATCAATATAACTATATGGAGCTTGAAAAATTAAATGCTTCAAAAAATTTTAATGCAGTTATTCTTAATAAGAAATTTAATTAAAAAAAAAGGAAGATATAATATGAAATACATGTACATAAAAATCATATCAATAACTCCAAACAGATAGTTTTAGTATCTTTTCATTGCTTGACTGTGCATAACATTTTTTTAGACGTTTTAAAAATAATCATGATCCACCACTTGCATTTTGTCAAAAGGGAGATAAATCTTAATATGCAGTAACCAACATTAAAAATAAAATTATGCTAACATGTTCACTCAGTATTTTTCTATCAAGAAGCTGATAATTCTTTTCCCATTGATGTTTTAAAAATTCAAGGAAAAATAGTACAATGTTTTTGTACTTATAAGTACCCACTTCACTAATAATTTTGGAAATTTTTGTTGAATGTCTTAAGTGACAACAACAATATAATCAATGTGAAGGTCAAATAAAGAAAGGAAAACAAAAGTACCTTTTACTGCTGTCAACAATGCAGCCGCTTCCAAAGAAGGGATCCTTCAACATAGGGGGTATGAACCATGTGCAAAATCTTCTTCCATAATTTTATCACACAGATACTGCAACTTTTCATGTCAAGCCGGTTGCTTTTCCATATTTTATATCATATGTACGATTTTTTAAACTTTGAAATTTCTGGAAAATGCTTCTTTTACCAATTTTTGGAGTTGAAGGGGCAAAATAATTACACCGGCGGCCATATTTAATCACTGTGTTAAATCTTAACCAAGGTACTGGGGGTGGATTAAAGTTAACACAGAGTTAACACATGGTTAAACTCTAACACACTTTTGAAAAACGTTTAACCATGTGGTTAACTTTAACACAGAGTTTAACACAGAGTTAACACTGTGTTAGAGTTAACCACCTTTCGAAAAACCGGGCCCTGATGTTTTACAACTAACCAAGGTAACGACGTTATAGTGACGTCATAATAACGTTAGCAAAGTCTCTGGTGTTGACGTCACAATTTTGGCGTATTTTTTAAGCATTACACATATCAAGTAAATAAAAAACAATGTAATTTAATACAAACATTAAATTGGTGCGTGAATGTTACAATAAACTGTTCAATTTAGGTGTATATGTTCTTATAAAATGTTTTTCTTTTTCTCGTCTTTCAGTAGTATTAGACTCGCACATTTTATAAAAGGAGAAAACAGTAAAAGATTTCTTTCCACATACGTCTAGATGTTCACTGAGTTTTATTTTACGATATTCCGGTGAATTAATATGCTGTTTATGTATCCGGATTCGTTCCCGTAATGTATTTCCTGTTTCTCCAATATAAAGTTCTCCACAACCAGAACATGTGATTACATAAATTAAATTTTTGGTATGGCATGACATGTCATTGTTGATTGTGAACTCTTTCCCACTAAAGTTGAATTTTTGTCCTGTTTTGATATACGGGCAGGTACCACACCGTGGATCTTCGCATTTGGTTACTTTGTAATCTGTTTTTTCTGTGAAATTTGACTTGGTGAGAATTCTTCTTAGATTCTTTGGTTGTCTTTTACTGTTAATAAATCTCTGATTTTCAAATATTTTAGAAAATGTTTCATCCGTCTTCAAGACTTCGTTAAGATGTTTAACTGTAGGAGTTACGTTTGGATTTCTCGGGTTATATGTTGTTACTAATGGGATTATGGATTGCGTTTTGTTCCGTTGGATGGGATTAAGTAAATCTTTTCTATCTAACTTCTTACATTTTTCAATGGCGTCATCGATAATTTTGTCTGGATAATTTCGTTTCAACAGGAACTGCTTCAGTTGATGTAATCTCTGTATTTTTACAGGCTCACTGTTAACTATGTATTTTTAATCCGGATACATAAACAGCATATTAATTCACCGGAATATCGTAAAATAAAACTCAGTGAACATCTAGACGTATGTGGAAAGAAATCTTTTACTGTTTTCCCCTTTTATAAAATGTGCGAGTCTAATACTACTGAAAGACGAGAAAAAGAAAAACATTTTATAAGAACATATAAACCTAAATTGAACAGTTTATTGTAACATTCATGCACCATTTTAATGTTTGTATTAAATTACATTGTTTTTTTATTTACTTGATATGTGTAATGCTTAAAAATTACGCCAAAATTGTGACGTCAACACCAGAGACTTTGCTAACGTTATTATGACGTCACTATAACGTCGTTACCTTGGTTAGTTTTAAAACATCTGAAGATGAAAATCAAAGCGCTTATGTTTTACTCTGACTTTGTGTTTTTATTCATTTAAGTTTTATATATATATATATATATATATATATATATATATATATATATATATTTGTTTGATTTCTTCAAATAATCAATTTCCATGACAGATTTAAGCAACAATTGACATTACTTGTATTTCAGGTGCCAACTTCCTTAATTTAAGTATTTCTGAAATCATGCCCTTTCTACCACCCTCTTTCTATCTGAGATCTATTATGTTAGACTTGATATTCATTAATAGAATAAAATAAGTTCCAATTAAAAAACTTATTTATTAGCATTGTTTATAATATTCAAAACAAAAAGACAGCTCTCTCTCTCCCAATTTGAAGGTGTTGTATATAGTGCCCTTTCCCCCTAACTACCCCCACCTTTCTCCGGGGAAAATGGCTATATACTAGTAGTAGATTTTTCCCCATGAAAAGCTGGCTATATAGTGGTATTTTCCCCCTTTATAGCCAGATAACCCTTACAAAAAGCCTTCTTTATAATAGATTTCCTCCCCTTTTCTCTATTCCGATCATATTTATTACGGACCATTTGTGGCAATTTCGCAATATCTGAGTTAATTGGCATTCATTACTCATAATGAAATGTAAAAATCGACTTGCCAAATCTTTACTATATCTTAATTGTGTGTGCCTTGTGAAAAAAAAAGGGGGGGGGTAAAGATTGCGAAAATATAATTACTTTTCCAAACTCCAATTCCAAAATAGTCGATTAGAATATGTTTCATCACACAAACACCTGGGATTACATTTTGTTTTTGTTTTTGTTTGTTTGGGGTTTTTTTGGTCAGAACCTTTGCTGGTCTGAGCATATCGATATAATATTGTTAAAAATGCATACTAAAGATAGGACTTGCTGAAGAAGCTCATTTAGCATAGGTAGAAATACTTTATCAAAAATGTACATGACATTTATTCGGCCTTTTATTGAATACTGCTCTGTTGTCTGAAATGGTTGTTCGTATCAGGACGTCGAAAAATTAGAAAAAGTCCAACTTTTAATGATGCAGCAAGAATCATCACTGGCTTACCCATAATATCATCAATAGAATTTCTTTAGTTAGAAACAGGGTGGATGCCTCTCTCAGAGAAGCGAAAATTGGCAAAAATGGGTTCAATGTAGAAAATTCATAATAATTTGGTACCGTACGTACTCTACTATATTTAAATAATATGTTTCCCCCTACCATTTAAGAATCATATTACAATACATACAATGGGGAAGACTACACTATTCCAAAATATAGACTAGAAATATACAAGAAATCGTTTGTTCCTGACACGATCAATAAATGGAACAGTTTAATTAAGCTTATAATCACCAGGGCAAATAATTCCTCGTTTACAAGTTTCAAAAGCAGCATTCAATTAAAGCAAATAAAACCGCCGTTCTATTTTTGTTTCGGCAAGAGATAACTTAATATTATACACACAAAACTGAGACATAACTGTATCTTAAATTTTGATCCCTTCAGAAGAAATATTAATGGAGGCCCTAATTGTCAATGTGGATACCCAAAATTCCTAGCATTTGTTTTTTGGACCATAGGCGCTCCCCAGCTAATTTTGTAAATGACGAACGATATCTATTTATATATGTCTAGTATTTTTCTACCCTCTATACTATAAAATCAACATAAATATAGATAGATATCGTTCGTCATTTACAAAATTAGTTTGGGAGCGCGTATGTTTTGGATGTAAGAAATATACCTATGCACGAAATGAACTGTTTTCAAACCTTTTAAATTTAAATGAAATTAAAATTTTTAATTGTCATTTACTTTTGTAGGGAAATAAATCACTGGCTATCAATATAAACCAAGGTATTTTTAGCTGTTCAACGATTTATCAGAGACTGTGGTAGTGTATATTATTGCTAAGACCAAATTAAAATAGAACGGGAGGTAACTCTAGCAGTTTTCAGTATTCTGATCAGGTGGTTACATTCCGAGCAGGGAGCAGTCATGTTTGAGACACGCATACAAGACAGTGAGATTTCTGTCATTTCTTGTTAACAAGGTCTGAATTTTTATATCTTTTCATACTTAACCAACACTCTGTTAACTATAAGATGATTCAAATATATGATTTAATTACAATAAAAAAATACTACTTTCACTTTAAATATTCTGTATTAATTTTATTAACGTTATTCACCCAACATACTTATCATAGTGATACGCAACTATATAATTATACTTATATTTACATCTACCGAGTATTATTCCCTCTATTTCTTACGGAAACTTTAGTTAATTCATAGCTCTATAGAAACTAACAGGACTGATATCGACACGCCCCGTTTATCGATTGGTCGAAACCTACAGCGACTGAAACTGACAGGAAATTGACAGGACTGAAATCTACGCGCTCCGTTTATCGATTGGTCGAAACCTACAGCGACCTAAAAATCACGGACTGAACGAAATTATCATGATGATGTCAGACTCAAATTCCCATAGGAGACGATTTGGCTGTTTCTTTTATCTAACGTACTGATGTACATTAACAGTAATTTAGTTAATTTAACTTACTTTTTACAATCAATTTATTAATTTGTTAAAAGAAAGATGTAAATATAAACAATAAAATGCTTTCTTTGATGATTCATGCGGGTTATGAAGGTAGCGATCATTGCAGAAAAAATTTACATAACCCGCTAACGCGGGTTATGTATTTTTTCTGCAATGTCGCCACCTTCTTATCCCGCATGAATCACCAAAGAAAGCATTTTATTGTTTAAATAACACTTATACTTTTTAGATATATTTTAAATATTTGTAGTTGCATTTTATTTTAATACAAATCTATAGATCATTAAAAATAAACTTTTATTTTCTTTTTCTTCATAGAATAATTAACCATGGATACCCATTCTAGTGCTCAGGATGTGCACCGATATGACCTTTGTGAGACCGCCATAGTACACAGCTACTGTGACTTTTGTCATGCCAACCTTTGCAAGCCATGTGTAGTTGATCACATCTCAGATAGATATGACAAACATAAAATAGTCCCTTTCCAGGAACGAAGATCAACCCTCATTTATCCAAAATGTGAAACGCATTCACACAAAATTTGCAAATTTCGGTGCAGAGATTGCGGCAACAATTTTATTTGTTCTTCCTGCATGGCATCTAAACAGCACAAGGGACATAACTTTGTAGAAGTTACAGAAGTTTACAAGACAAAGAAAGAAGATATTAAAAAGGATAGAGAAAAGATAGAAAAGAATATCTCCCCTACATATGAGGAAATTGCACGCGACTTGGAAAATCAGCTTGCCAGCCTGGATGGAGGATATGAGAAACTTACAACAACAATGTCCGAACAAGGAAAGCAATGGCACAGAGAAATTGACATCGTTATCAACAAAATGAAAACTGAAATCAGCGACATAAAAGTGAAACACAGAGATATTTTACAGAAACATTTGGATGAAATCAAACAGATACAGTCTCTCATAAAACAAACATTTCTGGCCTTGAGGAAAATTGAGAAATCCACTGAAGTATCCCAAACAATTGAATACAGCTCTAAGATCAGAGAGTTCAGCAAGTTTCCACCTAAAGTTAAGATTACACTGCCAACATTCATTCCAAAACCACTAGACAGTGAGAAGCTGTATAGTTTGTTTGGACAGATCACCCCATTATCTACTCCTACAGAAGAAAATGTCTTGTCACTGAACCAATCCAACACTTCAGTCAGAGAATTACTGAATGAACCGGAGCTTGTTGCCACAATACAGACTGGGTATGAAACACTACGCAATGTTACCTGTCTGAATGATGACAGAATATGGACAAGTGGACAGACCAGTGATATCAAATGCTTCGATATTAAAGGTTCACTCCTCCAGACAATCGAATTGGAGAAAATCCCTAATGATCTAGATGTACACAATGATGGGTATCTATTGTACACTAACGGGGCAACAAGAACAGTGAATAAAGTAAAGAGTGGACAGACAGAAGTGTTGATCAGGTTAAAGGGGTGGAAGCCTTTAAACATTTGCGTCACATCTCATGGTAATCCCCTGGTTACTGTCTACAGTGATGATGAAACTAAAGCCAAAGTTGTCCGTTACTCGGGATCTACTGAGAAACAAACAATTCAATTTGATGATGAAAATAAACCTCTATACTCTGGAATTAATCACATCAAATACATCACAGAGAACAGAAACCATGATATCTGTGTAGCTGACTGTGAGGCTGGTGCAGTAGTGGTGGTTAATCAGGAAGGGAAACTCAGATGGAGATACACCGGTCATCCCTCGGCTTCCAAGAACGAACCATTTGAACCCTATGGTATCACAACAGACAGCCAGAGTCGTATCCTGACAGCGGATAATAACAACCATTGTATTCACATTCTGGATCATAATGGACAGTTTCTCTGTTACATTGATAACTGTGATCTGGAGAATCCGTATGGTTTATGTATAGACAATAATGACAATCTGTTTGTGTGTGAGTATTTCAGTGGCAACGTAAAGAAAATTAAATATTTAAAATAGGCACAACTAGTTGTAAAAAAATGTGATGCAAATCAAACAATTAAAGTGGTTTTTGGTGTATATTGAATTTCATTATTATTAACTAATACATAAGTAGATAAATCTAGTTATTCAACCGTGAAACTATGTATAGCTCATTTTTTTTTTAATTTGGTGTGCCATAAATAAAAACATTCAAAGGTTTTCGGGGTTTTTTGGGGTTTTTTGGGGTTTTTTTTTGTTTTTTTGTTTTTGTGGTTTCATTTTTTTGGGGGGTGGGGGGTGGTTAGGGGGGACTCTGCATGTAACTGTCTAGGTCATTCTTGATGATTTACGAAATTTACTTGCAAGTGTAACTGCATTAAGAGAAGAAACAAACCTGTTTAGATGCATATTTAATGAAATCATTTGTAACAGTTTTACAATATGTAAAAATTAACAGATTTATAAGAGATGGTTTTGAATATTTATAGAACTAATTCATTGCAGTAGACGTGATTTCAATAACAGTATCTGCAGTGATTAGGCCATGTACACATGCAGGTGCAGGAAGAATCGCTTTTTTGTAAAATTACTATAACTTTTTTAACATGCCCCATGCAACCTAATATTATAAAACTTTACATTTGAAAATATGTATACATCCTTTTAATTTGAACCGATAAAAAATTTCTGAATTAGATTGCATTACTGTTAGTTTGGCCTCGTTGTCTGTCTTCCTTCAACAAATCGTTTGTTGAAATACAAAATTCAAGATGGATATATTCACAAAATCTATCAATGCTATAGTAATAATGGCGTATAATATATGATTTTGTGTCTTTTTATAACGTTAACTAGAAATCAAACAGCATGTGCATAGATGATAGTTCATTTATCTGAATAGCAGCATAGTCCATAAAAAATTACAATGATGTCTTCACTCAGTGTTACTCCCACATATGCCCATGACATTGTGTAGAAAGGAGAAATGAATCTTTAATAAAATTGAGACCCCAAGAATATATGCGGTATGCCTTGAGTCAGAGAGTCCCCCCAACAGGTCTTAGTTCTACCCAAAGACTTCGTTAAAGTTGATAGCATTTGATGAAAGTTTTTTAAAAACAGCGCGTGTAATACATTATAATGCAGTACTTGTAAAACATTTTGGGACGTCGACATTTATGGTGTTTAAAGTATGCAGTATTTACACCGACCCCTCCCTCCTCCGAGCACCATTTAAAATACACATACATTTTTAAGTTTTCCCGGTAAAGTGATTAAAGTCAGCATAATAATTAACAGTCAAGCTAACTAAATACGTTCATTAAAAACATTTCTTGTACTTGAATTTTCCATTATTTAGGTACATATGGATATAGGTTATACATGTACTTGTATCGTCGCCAAACTCATATAATTTCTTCATATAATTTTTTGGGAACCAGGTAATCATCGGAATTTTTTGAAACATATACTAGATTTAAGAAAAAATCAAAATATATGTAATAATCAAATGTGTATTTTGTATCATTATTTGAAACTATGTAGTAAATCATTATTCTACAGTTCTTAAACAAGTACGTGTCATTTCGAAAAGGTATACTGTATCCTTTATATACATGTATATACATGTAGAAATCCTCTCTGTCTCAAAACCTATTGTTGCAAATTTTATTAATCCATCAGTCATATTGATTGTCCTTCATAATTTCACCAATCTCTCTGCACGTGTATTGGAATACATGTACATAGGATAAATCAATAGCGCTTGGTGCCCATTCCTTAATTCATAATTAGTGATTTCATTTATATTTGCGTGTAAATATGGGGAAACTTTGTGCACCTAAATTAATTTCCAACTATTAAAAAATATGATTATTTTTAATAAATTTTTATAATGTATTGTGAACGTTTGTTTGTTTTGGTTTTTTAAAAATAAATTTAGTGTATTTCATATATTTATAACATTTACTATCAACAAAAACAAAATCTTTAATATAGTTTTCAAAGGCCAATATAACGTATAAAGATGTGCATCAATTTGATATTCGAATTTCACAAGAATAGCAAATTTTAAAGATTATTCTAATGTGCAAATTTTATTATCTTGTGATATCGATTTAAAAAAAAACCAACCAATTTCTAGATTAGTGTTTTAGTACTTTTAGAGATTTCCTAGACTACAATGTAGGTAAATAATAATAGTAAATAGTAAACTAACATTATCTTTGTGAGTTTTGAACGTATCGTGACATGGTCTCAAGTGGACTCATTTATTGAAGGAATTAAAAGTCTGGCGACGATACAAGTATAATTTATATACAGGTCTTTCCTAGACCCGTTTTCAGGGGAAGTATTAGTGTGCTCGACTGTTAATATTTACTGACTTGAATCACTTTACCAAGAAAACTTTAAAATGCGTGTGCATTTGGAATTGCGCTTGATGGGGGTGGGGGTGTATAAATGCTGCGTACTTCACCAGAATTTACGACTTCTAAAATGATACTACATTATAATTCACTATGTGCACGCTGTTTTTTTTTTTTAGAACTCTGGCCCACGAAATACACTTACACTTGAGCAAGTCTACGAAATACCGTGTATTCTTGCGTGGGTGAATAGCATTTTTATATCTTTCCATACTTAAGGTAGTCCATCCATAACTATCATATTTCATATCTAATAGATTGCAAGTTTGATTACTAAAATCTAAGTGTGGTTTTAAGGGGTTTATTTGATAATAAAGATTCATCTTTAAAATTTTTAAAATTTTGAATTTTAACAAATTTATCCCATCTTGAAGTTAATGTTGAAGTCTATGGGAAAAAATGCATTTTTAAATATATCTTTATAGTACAAATAGTTTTCTCACAAATATCTTAGTAAAAAATTGCAAAAGCTTTCCTTTTCTTTGACAATGCTAAAAAAATTCATTATTTTCCGTAAATATTTTCAATAATTGAATTTTTTTAAATTTTTGCAAGGGGCAGACAACTCTTTAAAAAATTTCCAAGTGCAAAAAGTTCATTTAATGGACTGCATACATATTCCCGAGTTTGGTTTATGTCGGCCTCATAATAATTTTAAAATAGATTTTCAATATAGTTAATATTAATTAATATAAATTGTTAAATTCACCTCAGTTATGGATGGGCTACCTTAACCAATACTGTGATAACTATCAGGAGATTCGAATATATGATTTAATTACACTAAAAATTTTACTACTTTCACTCTGAATGTTTTGTATCATTTTTATTATTTTACCTAACATACCGTACTAACCATGCTGATACGCAACTATATAATATTAACACAGTTTAGATTCGTCAATCAAGAAGTAACAGGTAAGGCAGCAATTAATATTATTAAACTAATAAATTTTTTTATCAATATCCGTATTTAAAAGAGAAAAAAACTGAAAATGGAATGGGTCGTCTAGGCTTGACGTTAATGGACTGACAATTCCACCAAATATTGGTACAGTCCTTCATCATTCTGGAAATTACATCCACACTTTGGTTACATGTCTCAGTCAAAATCGGGATATTCCTGAATCTCACTCGCTTTAGAGTTGAAGCTCCCACATCCTTCTGATGGGTCGATGAGAGTCAAAGTTTGATTTTGTTTTTTGTGATCGAATTATTTTAATAACAATGATGCATTTCTTACTGTCTCAGGGAAGACTAAAATATTCAAAATCTTAAGGTATATACCCAAAAATCTTGAAAATTAGTGGAATTAAAGAATAAACCGGTTTTGAAAATAAGCTACCTATTTCTTGCACTGAAAATTACTCTAAAATAAGCCTGTTTTGAAAATAAGCCAGTCAAGACAATGCCATTTTGGAAAGCACCTGTGAATATTATGCACCCAAAAATTTGGGTGTAAAATGCTGAAAAAACTCCGCTGTTACTATGCATAATACGCATCCCAAAACGAAGAAATTTTCTCTCGAGATGTTTTAAAAGTCATCGATATTGCGTTGAAAATGTATTCAAATCGTTTAAAAGTTATGATTAACATTTAACATACATTTGTGAATCTTAGCCAAAACAACCAGCAACGGTAATTATTTGATTGATAATTAATCCAATTATTTGATTATTGTAAAGTAAACATTGTAAAGAAACGTCTGTATGTTTTTTTATCGTTATTATCAAGTCGTATAAATGATTGGTCTATTTTTAACAGTGTCCATTAGTATGCAAACCAATTGCTGCATATCTAGACATAAAGTAAACAGATTTTTAATCAAATCATGATTATTGCTCATCTTCCTATACTCAAATAAACCGTGAAGTCGACAGGACAGTGCATGCTTCTGACACAGGAAATTGTAACAAACATTGACCACGCAACACGTCAACAGGTGGGTGGTATGTTATTGCGAATACACTGGCTAGAACTTGTTAGATGCAAGGAACAGTGGTCAGATTGGATAAATATTTTAATGCATGAAAATAAAATTGAATTAAAGACACTAGACCACTTTTCATTTAACTCTTATAGATGTTTACCTGTATATACCATTTTTAGAACAGACAAGTAGTTCACAATTGATCAATTACAATTTACTAGTATATTGTTTTGATAATAAGCTGTGAATATGATCTCTTCGCTTACGGGGTTTTTGTGTTGACAATAAGATGCGATTTGAAAATAGAATGGTTTTGAAAATAAGCCCCCACTTTTTTACCAAAACTTAAAATAAGCCACGGCTTATTTTCAAGGTTTCTGAGGGTATATTGTAGTTGATATGAATAAGAACATTATGCAGTTGCACTTTATCTTAATACAAATTTATAGATCATTTAAAATAAACTTACATTTGTCTTTCATAGAATAATTAACTATGGATACCCATTGTAGTGCACAGGATACACACCGATGTGACCTTTGTGAGAACGCCATAGTCCATAGCTACTGTGACTTTTGTCATTTCAACCTATGTAAGCCCTGTGTAGTAGATCACATCTCAAATAGATATGACAAACATAAAATAGTCTTCTTCCAGAAACGAAGATCAACCGTCATTTATCCAAAATAGGAAACGTATTCACACACAAAAATTTCAAATTTCAGTGCAAGGATTGCAATCACATTTTTGTTTGTTCTTCCTGCATGGCATCTGCACAACACAAGGACATAACTTTGTAAATGTTGAAAAAGTTTAGAAGACAAAGAAAGAAGATATTTAAAAGGATACAGAAATGATAGAAAAACATATTTCCCTTTCATATAAGATTTAAGATAAAATTAATGACTATGGTGTTCTTTAATTTTGTGTAGAATATATTTAAGTAATTGGATCTTTTTTTTTTTATAAACCTGAATATTTCAATTTATATTAGACTATGTTTAATTTTAGATATAGGTTACGATTAATTATTGTCAACTCGAAACATGACATGCTTTGCAAATTTAGTTAATGTGCAATATAAAAATGGGCTTTTTTATCACACATTGTATACTATACAAGGGTTTTACATGGATTATTTAATTTATTTTTTATTCATTTTCCCCCATAAGTGGAGAAATGGACCCTATCGAATATATATGGAAGTCCTTCATATCAGAGAGCCACCGCCCTCCAGAGAAAGATACCAAAGTGGTGGTGGTCGACACCATAATCCATGAACTGGAGTACCACATTAAAGAACTAGAACGCATTGCTCATGGCAAGGAAATAGACGACAGACGTCGGAACACTGGGGTTGACTACAGTTGGTTAATCAGCACCGCTCCAAAAGGGTTCGAAATCCCACAGCTTCAGACTTGAGTTAAAAGAACTGTACTATAAAATAAAACCGGAGGAATGCAGCAGAATCATGTCGCTGTTTAGAGATTCACTTTTCAATGACCCCTTACCGTCCTATCTACCTCGAATCATGAGGTCATGTATTATCCAGGTGATAGAGCAAAGACCGAAAGAAGAAACGCTCACTGAATGGGTGTCAAAACGCACCCTCAGTCTAACGAGAATCCGTCCAAATCCGAAAGTCTCCCCCTCTCAGCTGGGAGACCCAGAGGTTCCAAGCCATGAAGAAACTAGGAGATGTTACAGCACACCTGCGTTACAATCAACAACAGCTCCAGAGTTTTGTCATCAAGGGATCGACAGTCTGCCTGTTTAAGATATCATTCCAATTTAATTCTTAAATTTGTTGTTAACGTGTTGCCAGTACTGTATATTGTCAATTTGATATTGTTGTACTGTACGTACAGTAGATAGGCCTTTGCATGTTTTACTGATTAATGTTGGCCAAAATACATATAGTCAAAAGCTGGTGCTAGATTTTGGTTGTGCATATATAACTCATTAGCCACTCTGTCAAAATTTTCTACAACATCCAAAAATTATCTCTTTATAGAGCCCAAAACAGAGAATAAATAAGATGTTGTTCATATAATATGATTTGTAATTTTGCAAAAGGGAATAAAAAATATACCCGTATTTATAAGTCAAAGGAAAGTTGCAGAGCATTTGGATGTTTTACAAGCAGTTTATTTGTTCATTTAAGTGAAACTGTGCTACCTCGGGCAGTTCTTTCTATACACAGCTTTCAGCACAATAATATTTCTAAGCATACATTTTAGAACATATAATACGTTCTTATTGACACAAAATACAGACAAGAAAGTTTGTTGAATTATAATATTATACTTGTTGAAATAATTCCTTTATTTGCATCATGAACAAAAGTGAAATAGAATTTATTTTCTGGTATTTGCTTAAATGAATAAGTTATGGTATACTTTCCTGTATTGATACAATTTTCATGTTTATTTTCCGTCTTATTTTTTTTTAAAATAGCCTAGCTTAGCTACATGCATTTCTTATGTGTTTATATTGAGAAAATTCAAATCAATTGACTAATCAAAGAAGTCATGTACAAATCAATGTTGTTTTGTTTATTTGTCTTAAGGAGTGGGGATGAAGCGAGACCTTGTTTGGCGCTTCTGTTTTGATTCCCTTCCAGCCTCTGTGGTGTTTACAATCTTTTTGACTCTCATAATGATTCTATATTTTCCTCTATAAAATGTAGATTAGTTATTTTGCCAGTTCCATTAAGATTTTCTTGTTGATTTTTTTTTT
>WFKH01003881.1:36250870-36270929 GCA_016163765.1 Magallana hongkongensis | reverse complement strand
ATGGCTATATAGCAGTTTTTCCCCCACGGAAAGCTGACTACATAGTGTGTTTTCCCCCTTTTTATAGCCAGATTACCCCCACGGAAAACCTACTATACAGTAGATTTTCACCCTTTTTTACATTCCGGTCATGTTTATGGCGGACCATTCGTGGCAATAATTTGCAATAACTGATATGATATTAATTTTTCATAATAAAGGATAATTATGGCATTTATTAATACATAGAATAAAATACATGGTTTTTTCACCCCTGATATGAACAATGGCACGCGCCTTCATAACATTCCTGTGTCATCACCATTTATTTCACCTTTTGTTACACCTTTTTGGAACACCTTTTACCCGGATTTCGGAATACCTCGAATCTTTTTCATTTAATCACTGCTTATCTCCAGTTTTGACTTCGACGTTATGACATTGACATTTTTCACAGAACACGTCAGAATACATTTGAGTGAAAATATGCCGCGGTTGGGAACTTTAATTTTCCCATGTATTACCATCTAATATGTATAAGCTCCTCCCAGGAAACTAACTGACCAATCTTATAACTTAATTTTGTAGAAGAAGGGAATAAGAAGTGGAAATGTATTGCTCCCTTCGTCCAAAAGGCTATTAATTTTAAATCAATACCGTTAGAATTGACGATCTTAAATATAATCATATATTTTTACTTCTAAATATCAAACGAGAGACAGGGTGCAATGATATGATGAGAAACTGAAATGTTCTACTTCGATTGATGGGGTTCTAAATTATGGGTAAGGGGTATTATAATTGATTATGTATTAAAGGCATGTGTAAAGTAAGTATTTACAATTTGTTTTAAAGTCACGCATATTCATATTCATGTTTTTAAGGACATTTTTTACGAAACGCGAGGTTTTATGATGTAAACATTTTAAAAAAAAAATGAAATGGCTTCACAACCAGAACAAAGTCGGTATCTTTGCTGGTTACTTTGGAAAATGTGAAATGGAGCCTGAACTAACCCTATGTATATATTATCATTCACTGCGTGCTAATTTTTCCGCTTTTCATTTTGCAACGTGATTTATAAATATACAATTTTGAAAACGATGCCATATGAAACAAGATATACGATTCACTTACCTAAAATCTTATCATACTATTTATTTCATATTTTTGCAATAAAGATTTACTTGCGTACCATATTATTTTTTACGAACAATGAAACAAGGGTAATTTGAAATAAAAATCTAACACATTTTTTGTGATGAGCTGACTTATTTTTTTTAAATATAACTAAAGCTTGTTCTTCTAATCAATTGGCAAGTAAAAAAAGTCGTATATCAAGTGCGCTTTTGTTGGTTATTTATTTTTGTTTTTCGGTTGCTACTTTTATAAATAAAAATTTATTGATTTATTTATCTAGTAATTTATTATATCATTAGTCATCTTATGAATTGATTAAATGTTTTGAAGAATAATGAATTTACCCGCGTACCTTTTTAAAATTTTTGTTCGTAAATTTAAATAGAAAAGCAGAATTAAACGTAATTTTCAACCATTTTGATAAAGAGATATTTGAGTGAGTGTGTATTTTTAAATGATGCTTTTACTTTTAAATGACCGTAAACATATGGTGATGTGGTCATCTCTAGTTTTTGAGATATGGGGTCCTAAAAAATACACTATTCATTATAATTGAATTTCAAAAATCGGGCTCGGAAACATCAAGGGCCCCTACCCCTGGGGGCTAAAATTTTCAGGGTCATCGACTAGTGGTATACCACTACCACTGTGAAAATATGGTTAAGTGGTCATCTCTAGAATTTGAGATTCGGGCCCCCACTTGTAGAACACTATTCAATCATTATAATGGGGTTTTAAACATCGGGCCCTGAAACATCGAGGGCCCCTACACTGAGGGCTGAAATTTTCAGAGTCATCTACAAGTGGTAAACCACTGCCAATGTGGAAATATGGTGGTGTGATCATCTCTAGTTTATAAGATATGGGACCCTAAAGAATATGCACTATATTCATTATAATAGGATTTTAAACATCAGGCTCTGAAACGTCGGAAACAAAATTTCTCTAAAACAGAGGTTGAGCCTGGATAAAATTTGCACAAACAGACAGACGGACTGATAGATTTAAAATTCTCAAAACATTTTTCACTTACAAATTCATAACACAGAATTATGCATATAAGTATACATCTTGTAAAACCCAGTACTTTTTTCAATTAATTACCTAAATTAAGTTCTATGTATAATTCCATTACACACATGTTCAATTTTCAGCATTGTCTATAAAAAATAATAAATTGGCAAAACGAAACTTAACCTGTACAGATGAATGCAGATATATGCAACCTGGGAGTGTAGAAACATTGATTTTAATCCTTACTGGGTTTCCATAAATATTTTTTTATAAAACCTGAACCAAAAAAGGGAGATCCCCTACTATAGGGGAAAAGCTACTATATAGTAGCTTTTCCCCCAGGGGGAAAGGCTACTATATAGTAGCTTTTCCGTGGGGAAAAGCTACTATTGGGGAAAAACTGCTATACAACATCGGGTGATGTAGCGCACCTATTCAACAGGTCACATCATGTTCCAGGGGATAACAATTACTTGTACAATTGAATGATATATGTCCCATCTATTTAGCAATTAAATTAGCCCCGGCCCACTTTTGTCATATCCGATCACTTAGACCTTATTTAACGGGGCAATCAATAAAATATCAAAATTGAAAAATATTTTATAATTCAAATAACTCCAAAGAGATAAAATAAATGCCAAATATTCCATTATTATAAAAGTTTCTCGAAATTAGTCGGAATATTTTAAGGCTAAAAATAATAAAAAACGTACTTAACAAAAACAAAACGCTCAACAATAGGTAAATAAAAATTGACAGGACTTGCTTTAATGAATGTGCACTCTGATGTTGAAATAGATATTGACGAGATAAATGTTTGTTAAATTTTACCCACGGAAAATGTTTAAAAGTCTTTGGGTTTTTTTGCGGATAAAAGGTTAAGTAGCGCTAAATTTTACACTGGCGATTGATTGATTATTGATTTTCATCGATTGGAACCCCCCCCCTCCCTTTTTCCATATTGCTGGACCCGCCTCTGGGCCATATATAAGTAGATATTTTCCATGGAAAGCTGGCTATCCTTTATAGCAAGATTCCCTTAGCGAAAAAGCCTTCTTTATAGTAGAAGAAGTAATTCCCTTTTCTCTCCATCCCGGTCATATTTATGACGGACCATTTGTGGCAATACTTCGCAATATCTGAGATGGCATTCATTACTCATAATGAAAGGAAATAAACATTTACCTCCTCTAAAAATTACTTGCCCAATCTTGACTAAATTAATCTGGTGTGTACCTTGTGAAAATAGAGGGGGTAAGATAAATATTGCGAAATTATTGCAACCTCATCACCTAGATTTATTTATCGTTGCATGTATTTGATCTCTACTATAGATCAACCATTGTACTAATTTTACAAATAGTTTTTACTTCGTGTATTTACAGTATGACACATACTTGTTCAAATAGTTCAGTAGTACCTGTTATAAAGGAGCTGTGAAACTGTGTCCAGAACACTTGATCAGGGATCACCCAGACTAAAAAGGAGTATAAATATTGTACCTGTTTAATGATACATGTTACATGTATGTAATTTTTATTATTATATATACTAGCTAATGGGCTGTGTTGCCCGAAGTTGTACTTTCTGAATAAACATATTAAAACTGTATACTGATTACAGTAATTTTACATTTGCGGATTTTTCCCCTGAATATACTAGTATTCAAGTTTTAAGTTAATTGCCTACGTATGATTTTAATAACAAAAATTGAACGGAAGCTACAACCTACTGCTAAAATATGCAAAACAATCGAACAATTAAACAAACAAATGAAATCAATAAATACTGGTGAAAGCTTTTTTCCCCATAGATAGATAGATATTTCTCTCTGAAAGTTATTCAGCAACCTAAATGTAAACAGATGTGATAATTATTTAGCTTGTACAAAAACATTCGGATATGCTTCTTATTTATTTATTATGGGGGGGGGGGGAGTTTTGTTTGACAGCGATGAACGGGGAGTAACTCTGTTTTAGTATGGTCACAGCCAGCCATGTTATTTAGAGCACGCATTCCAGACAGTTAGAAATTTCTGTAATTTCTTGTTTACAAGGTTTGTATTCTTATTTTTGATTTCATAATTACTAACCAACACTTAGGCGGCTTACTAAGGTGATTTAAATATATAATTTAATTATACATTAGAAATTTTACTACTTTCACTTTAAATATAATATCAGAGACATAAATAACATTTATGTTATATTTATAATCGACATTTATGTTATGTTATTTATGTCTCTGATAATATATAACGTTACCAGTTACCCACACACTTAACATAGCGAAACCTAATTATATCAAATCAATGTTTTAAATTTATTAATTCAAAAGAAGTAATTAGTAAGGCCAGCATTTTTTAAGGACGACGGACCCAATTCAAGATTTCGCACATATGCGCAGAAACCGCGCATATGCTATAAATATGACTGTCGTAAAAACGTACATCAGAATAAGAGAAAATAATAAAATTTTCATTATACTAAACATAATTTGTGATGCCAAAATATTTTAAGTGGAGAAAAATTAAGAAAGAAAAATTAGTCCGAATTTCCTCTGTTTGCGACATGTCCGTTATATTTCCACAGTTTATAAATCATTCAACGCCGAAAGGCAGTTTATAGTCTTATGTTCTGGTAGATATTGAATTTATACATTAACTGAACATATTTATATATACAGCAGTTAATGTAACGTCAGGCAATAAATAATTATGTCCTTTTTTCAATGATATTTCTGAAGAAAAATGAACCATGCCGTGAACTTTGACACAACCCCTCAAAAAATTTAGGTCGACGACCTACATTTTTTTTCTGTTCATCGGTAAGCTAATTGACTTCTTAATATTACAATTTAATTAGAGTAAGAAATCTATTGCAGAATTTTTAAAATATCAGTTTTTATACCACGCCCCAGAAAATTCCCACTACTTTCTATTATATCTGCCGATTTTTGTACCCAAATTTTGTAACGCCCCTATTAAAAAAAGGAAGTCGATGATCATGTAATTTTTTTATTGATTTTCACTCACCATTAACTGATTAACATTATATAAAAATTCGAATAAAAAATCTATTGTAGAAATGAATTGGGTCCGCCGTCCTTAAAGTTTCGATTTACAAACCCGCCGACCCTATTTTTTTAAAAATTCAAATAAAAATAAAATGACCTAAAGTAGCTATTAATTTTATTTTTTCCTCCGACCCGAAATTTTCTTTCTGGTAAAAATAAAAATAATGATGCAATCACTTATGTGTAGTCTGAATTATTTTTGCTAATGCATTGATTAAAAAGACCAAAAAAACCCCAAAACTATAGGGCCTACTCCTGTTTGCTTTCGTCCAACCCTACAGTTTACGGTAACTGGATGTTTCGCACCTAAACATGTTTCGCGCTAAGATGATTCGCACCTATTCTGTTTCGCGCTGAGATGGTTCGCACCGCGATGTTTCGCATCGATATACATTATTTACAATTAATGATTTATGAAACATATACATGTAAATAATAAGTTAATATTCAGAAATATTTATTTAATAAAATACTTCAGAGTTTTTTTATTTTTATTTTAAGCATTATTGAAGTGCCTGCACATAGCACAATATATTCAATTAACAGATGAATTTTACGCATAATTAAACCGGTGATTATTCGAAGACCATGCTAATTATTCTCTGAAATAACATCATAATTAGTTCATACAATTAATTGCACAACCAATTAAGTCATTATGAATTATCCATCTAAATTTGGAGACGAAATTTGCAGATAATGATGAGACAAGTGGTTGTGCCGTGTGACTAAAACACTTGTGACTGGCTGGTGAATTTGTATGTGTGAAATTAATGATTACATGTACGTATTACAGTTGACAAAATTGTTTGCTTTGTTTTAAAATGTTTTACAAAGAATTGAATGATCAGAAAATAAAGTAGAAATTGTTTTCAATGGGCGCGCTTGATTAAGCTTAACTGGGTGTACACCAGTGTACACCGGTGTAAACATTTTGTATTATATATCAAGTGCACTTAAATGGTGTAGTGTACATGGTGTTGAGAAGTTAAGAATAAATATGGCGGAAAAGGGTGCAGTTATAACAGAGAATCTGATGTTGAGCAACAATTCGAGGCTCTTTTCTCATATAAATGCAATAAAATAAAATCATTTCAAATCTAATGGCTTTCATACAAAAGACAACTTAATTGCGACTTCCAATTCGTAATATTACTTTAAATCATTTGTCAAGTTTCCAATCATAACATTCGTCCGCCATATTGGTTTCAGTGCTACACCCAACAACACATGCCCCTGACTCGGTGTAGAAAAGTGTACACCCGGTGTACACCAAAACGCTACACCACTGCACTTGATTTACGAAAGTGTACACGGTGTACACCTTTTTGGAAAATCAAGCGCGCCCAACGTTTTTGTTTTTAATGGGTTAAACTTTAAGTTAGTATTTCGAACATGAATATTTGGTCATTAAAATATCATTTATATTTTCTAATAAATCATAATTATTAATTCATAAAAATATCACACATTACTATTGATCAAGAATGGTACAAAAATGGTATTTGAGTGGATGCATATGCGGTAATGTAAGTTTGAAGCAGAAAAGTTATGTAATTAAATTATCCCCACTTTTAGACCCGTGGTACTTAATTATCTGCAATTAACACCCCTAATTTTCATAAAAATACAGGTAAATCTCATGTAAAAGACATGGTTTAATTGTTATCACAACACAATTAATACCTCTTATTCTGAACCGAAATAATAACGCCATGGCTTCAAAGGCTTCATAAAAAAGCCAACGAAAACGTAAAAACGTTATATTAACGGCGCATATATAAATGCAAACATCATTTTTATAACTTATTTCAATTCTTATATAGGTGATAATTAATTTCAGAGCAATAATAACACGAGAAAAATTTCTTAATACAGCGAGATGTTTCGCTCCGAGGGAGGTGCGAAACATCGAGGTGCGAATCATCTTAGCGCGAAACAGAATAGGTGCGAAACATCACGGATTCCAGTTTACGACCCTATTAAGTTTTGTGATCGGCAACTTAGCTAGAATTTCCTCAAGAAAGAGAAGTTGAAGTCTTTTTCTAAGTTCACAATTCCTTATATTTAAAAAACCTCATTGGCAAGAAAATGATAAGTTACTTATTTAAAAGACATTGTGCAAAATAAATACTAAAATAATCATAATTTAACCGTTTTGAAATAGATCCTCTACGGTTGTAAGTGGGTCATAGGGTTGGACTAATAACCCTAAACACACTAAAGCACAGGAGACTTATGGCTGAAGGAAGAGAATGATTTTATTTGTCATTAAGCTAACAAAATAACAAAACATTTCCTTTATTACAGGTATAATTATATAAATAAATAAAATTTTAAAAATTAGATCAGCTTTTTAATTTAAATTAAAAACTTGTTTGATTTTTACTGACATTTATATTTAGTTATGGACATGCTTCTGATCCAATTTATTTTCAGTAACAATAATTTAAATTTTGAATTTGTGAATAGCATTGTTAACTTAATCAACTAAATGATTTCTCAAACTTATTCCTATTTTTCTGCAAGGGAGAAGTGAAAACTCCCTTAATTCTAAATTTGTCTTAATGTATATGTATAATATATAAAAAAGAAAACCCTTCTTTTTAAACATGCATATACAATATATTAACACAAATTTTTAGTGCCCATGGATAAAATATGTTATGATAAGAACATCATCAACAACCAAAAGTACTTATATATTTAAAAAATGGCAGCACCTGGACATGTGTTCTTATTTTAAAAATAAAAAAAATATTGTTGAAAAATTGTTTTATTTTTATTTTTTTTCTCGACGGAGAAATTTTTCAATTTTATTTTTATTTTTTTCCCTCCTCCCTCCCAGATATTTTGAAAAATATTTCGTAAATCTAAAAATTAAAAAATGCTGGCCTAAGGCAGATGTTTTAAATTGTTCCCAAAGATATTTTTCAATGTCTGTACGAAAGAAACAAAAATTAAGGGGGGAGGGGGGCGTCTTCACCAAATATCAGTATTAACCTTCATCACTTATACAGTTTACATTTAGAAATTATGTCAATTTGCATGGCCACTTGTTTAGTTAAAATCGGGATATTGGAGTCTCACCCGATGTAGTTTTGAAGGTCACACATCCTTCTGGGTTTTTTTTTGGTTTTTTTTTTTGGGGGGGGGGGGGGGGGGGGGGGGGGGGGGGGGGGTGCAGCCCGGTGTTCAATTTTCATTAAAATTTGGTTTGTGTTTTTTTTCAAATCATTTTACAAACAATGCATTTGATGCATTCCCTACTGTCTTTATGAGGACTTAAAAAATCAAATGCTTATATTGCATAATTATATATGTAGTTGATAGAAAAAAAATATTATAATAGATCTTTGACAAAAATTAAGTTCTTATTTTTTTCCTCATAGAATAATTACCCATGGATCCCCGTCATAGTGCCCAGGATGTCCACCGATGTGACCTTTGTGAGACCACCATAGTACACAGCTACTGTGACTTTTGCCAAGTCAACCTTTGCAAGCACTGTATTGGAGAACACATCTTAGATGGATATGATAAACATAAAATTGTTCTATTCCAGGATCGACGATCAACCCTCATGTATCCGAAATGTGAAATGCATACACACAAAAATTGCAAATTTCAGTGCAAGGATTGCAGCAACATTTTTGTTTGTTCTTCCTGCATGGCATCTGAACAACACAAGGGACATAACTTTGTAGATGTTACAGAAGTTTACAAGACAAAGAAAGAAGATATTAAAAAGGATACAGAAAAGATAGAAAAACATATTTCCCCTACATATGAGGAAATTGCAGGTGACTTGGAAAATCAGCTTGCCAACCTGGATAATGGATATGAGAAACTTACTACAACAATGTCTAAACAAGGAGAGCAATGGCACAGAGAAATCGACATCGTTATCAACAAAATGAAAACTGAAATCAGCGACATAAAAGTGAAACACAGAGATATTTTACAGAAACACTTGGATGAAATTAAACAGATACAGTCCCTCATAAAACAAACATTTCTGGCCTTGAGGAAAATTGAGAAATCCATTGAAGTGTCCCAAACCATTGAATACAGCTCGGAGATCAAAGAGTTCAGCAAGCTTCCACCCAAGGTTAAGGTTACACTGCCCAAATTCATTTCAAAACCAATAGACCCCGAGAAGCTGTATAGTTTGTTTGGACAGATCACCCCATTATCTACTGCTACAGAAGAAAAT
The DNA here is from genome assembly GCA_016163765.1 of Magallana hongkongensis. Classification (NCBI taxonomy): domain Eukaryota; kingdom Metazoa; phylum Mollusca; class Bivalvia; order Ostreida; family Ostreidae; genus Magallana; species Magallana hongkongensis. The sequence continues at coordinate 36,261,502 of WFKH01003881.1, read as the reverse complement.
GTCTTGTCATTACCCCAACCTAACACTTCAGTCGGAGAACTACTTGCTCAACCAGAGCTTGTTACCATAATAGAGACTGGGTATGAAAAACTACGCAATGTTGCCTGTTTAAATGATGATAGAATATGGACGAGTGGAGAGACCAATGATATCAAATGCTTCAACATTAAAGGTTCACTCCTCCAGACAACCAAATCAAAGAAAATCCCTAATGATATAGATGTAGACAATGATGGGAATCTATTGTATACTAGCGGGGCAACAAGAACAGTGAATAAAGTAAAGAATGGACAAAAAGAAGAGTTGATCAGATTAAAGGGATGGATGCCTAGTAATCTGTGTGTCACCTCTACTGGTGATCTCCTGGTTACCATAGTCAGTGATGATGAAACTCAATCCAAAGTTGTCCGTTACTCGGGATCAACAGAGAAACAAACAATTCAATTTGATGATGAAGGTAAACCTCTGTACTCGGGGAATAGTAATATTAAATACATCACTGAGAACAGAAACCATGACATCTGTGTAGCTGACTGTGGGGCTCGTGTAGTAGTGGTGGTTAATCAGGACGGGAAACTTAGATGGAGATACAACGGGGATCCGTCAGTTACCAAGAACAAACCATTTGAACCCTATGGTATCACAACAGACAGTCACGGTCGTATCCTGACAGCAGATGGTGACAACCACTGTATCCACATTCTGGATCAGAATGGACAGTTTCTCCGTTACATTGATAACTGTAATCTGAAGAATCTGTATGGTTTATGTGTGGACAATAATGACAATCTGTTTGTGTGCGAGTATTTCAAAGGCAATGTAAAGAAAATCCAATATTTAAAATAGACACAAATAATCACACAATTATTTGTAAAAATGTAATGTAAATCAAACCATTTACCAGTGAATGTATTTAAAAAACTAAACTGTAGTTAACAAATTTCGTCTCTATATTCCCCATCTGTAAGCCAAAATTATTGACAGGCAGATAGTATAACATTCCTTTAAATGAGAAACTTTGAGAAGAAATAAGGAAAAAATATCTAAACACAAAATATTGGAAAAGATCAATTTTTTTAAAAGTTTTCTGAACTCATGACCAATTACAATTCTAAATCTCTAAGAAAATTGTGTGTATTTATTTCAAATATTTTCGATGTTGTCTGTTCCACTTAGTTGTTTTCCTATTCTGATCCTTTATACCATAGTCTTACTTAAGTATTGATTCTATTATATGTCCTTTTTTACTCATATCGATATCTTTTCCTGTATGAAAATGTATGCATACCTCTGACGATTTGTATTTTTGTGTATTCTATATGCATGTATATGTTCCTCTTGTACCAAATTATTTTGTTTGAGCAAATAAACTAACTATGAACTATGTGATGCCCGCTTACAAGTAAAGTGTATCATTATAGAGGGCAGTTTTATAAGTCTAATTATAACTATTTACATTTTTATATGAAGGGGGGTGGGGTCAATTTGAAAAATATGTACTACGAGTTATGATTTATAGGTCATTTTTCAAGAAATGGAAAGCTTGTGTAACTTTTTACCAAGAGATTTGTAATTAAGAAAACAACTTGTATTACAAGGAAATATTAAAAAAAATGTACTCTTCCCATAGACTTCCATGTCTCGATCTTACTTCAAGAGGTGATAACTTTGTTACTGGTCAATGGTTCAATTATTTCAAAAGTGAATCTTTATTATTTAAAAAAATGTTTAAAATCATGCTAAGATTGTAGTGGTAAGGCATACAATTTATTAGATTGATTTATGATAGTGTTTGATGGACTACCATAATATACTGTATATGGGTGCATGCAAATAAATTGGATAATAAGATGAAAAATATTTTTAAAAAATAACATAACAATTTAATTTACTATTGAAAACTAATAAAAATGGCATTTACTGAGGGCCAATTTGGACTTATATTGTAATAGTCCTTTTCAATGTGTCTTTATATGTATATAAGCCTAGAGAATATAAGTACCTTTTTTTTTGCATTCATCAGTACAGTCCGGATGAGGATACAACTCCTGTTTCCTCATGCTGTCCAGCTCCCTCATGACAGATTCCCTGGTAGAAGTGTTGCTTATCTTGAATGTGCTTGTCAGATTCTTCTCGAGTAATTCATTCCATAACTCTCCATTGAAGTATGCACTGGAAACATTTTTCCGCGTCATAGAAGGAAGAAGTCCATCTTCTGAGGCTACACAAGATAAAAAATCAGTTACTTACAATAAGAAATCAAAAACTATTACCAATACTTTCTAATGAGTATTATTGCATGTCCCCATTGAAATGATTTATAGTCAGCCTTTTTATATACTGAAAAAATCACAAAAGCTTGTTTACTGTTATGTGTGTTAGCACTATTTTCAGCGTACAATGCTGTGTATCCTAGTAACTAGGCCACTTCTTTTATTGACGGTAGTTCATGTACACATACTGACACTCATTTAAAAAAAAATAGATTTTTTTTTTTTTTTGGTGAGATTCGGCAAATGATATTAACTTGGCCAAACCATATCAATCATCATTTTAAGATGTTTTCAACCTGTTGGGTATATGATAGGACTTTGTTGGTGATTTTACTATTGCATTTATAAATTTGTCCAAAATTTTGTCTTCAATTTTTTAAGGACATTCCAACCAAATTTTTTGGAAGAATAGGTGCTAAAAAAAACTTGTTTAAATAAAAATGTGGCCTTACATGATTTAACAGGGTGTTCAGGTACTGGTTGTAAAACATCATCAGCATCTGTCAAAAGTACTTGGCAAGCAGAATCCTCCATAGAACCACTCTGGAAATAGCGAGAGTGATCACCTGAAAAAAAAATGAGTTTATGAAATTATCAGAGATAAAAAAAGTGGGACTAAGAATATTTTTCTATTGTCTTTGACACTGTCTTTGAGCAAGTATAGTACACTTAAATCAAAGTGCTGAAACTTATATGGACATGCAGGTATACATTTGTCAAATAAAGGTACTATAGTAATCTTTTCTGATAACAAGATATATACACACACACACACACACACTGGTATATATTAATTAGTTCATTAGAGCTATGAATCAGAATTGTTCTCAGGAAAAGAAGGAAGAAATACTAGGTAGAATACTGGGTAAATATTTTTCAAAGACTTATTAGGTTTATTTGAAAGAATAATTGATGAAGTCTGCATTAAAATAGTTAATAATTGGTATTGGTTGCTCTTCATATGCTCTTTATATTTATAACATTTGCAGTTTTCTTGCAACAATATAACAAAGAAAATTAAAAAAAAGGAAACATCAAGACACATTAAACTACTGGACCTACCATAAGTCTTCAACCAGTTAGAGAATTGTTGTCCCAGAGAGGTGTTTTCAAGGAACACAGCATTGTATATCTCGGCAAAGGCCTGGTGTGACACAAATGCATGATTTCTACAATAGATAGAAGGACAATTTAATAAAAAAAAAGATTTTGTTATCAACAATCAACCAAAATACATTTATACATATTGTTCTTCCTTTCATGACATGTTTTTCTTAATTCAAAAACCAATTACAGTACATGCATGCATCGCAATAGGAAGGAATGCTTCATAATTGTGAAAATCAATATTAATTATCCTTAACTGTCTGGATATACATATTTTGATGCACCCATTCTCATCATTTGTGTGTATAACAACCCCCTCACCCCTTGCTCTCAAGGAATCCCATTTCAAAACATGTACATGTATTAACTAAAATTTATCATAGACATACAGTCATTTTCATTGTTTTGCTTGAAATATATAATGTCAGTGAGCAATTTTAGAGCTTTGAATTTCTTTGAAATGTTATCCATCTACCATGTTACATTTTTATGATTAACAGATAATGTTTTTCTTTCATCTTGTTTCGATGTCAGACTTCTGTTTTGTTATCATCAATTCACTGCAAAGATCTAAACGACTCTTGCGCATTTGTCACTGTTAATATACATACCCATTTTCACATAGGAGTTCGTGAAGATTTCTCTCAAAGAAAACTTTATTGCTAGCTCCAATCCATCTCATCTTTTTGGCATAGAAGGCCTTCCCCTCATTTGGTGGTGTGTATCCATCTAAATGGTGGTAAGTCTGGCATTCCTTGCAGCGCAGCATGCATTTCATTCCTGGAAATGGTCCCGTTAGGGTATAAAAAGTCACAAAAGTTTCTTGGCATGGATACAGTTCGAGACTGCCACACACAGAACACTTGTCAATCTGTGGCATCTGGACATTTAGGAAAGGTTGTCCTGTTTCGTTAGATGCAGTCCACAATGAATTCTGGAAAAAGTCCTCTGTTTGTGTTTTAAGAAAGTTTCCACACTTTTGAACAGCTCTAATGACCATTTCCAGATAACTCTCATCACTTTCACTGGCACTAGAATTTGCTTTTAAGATTGTCTTAATCTTTCCTATGAATCCAGGGAAATGTGGAGGAATATGATTTAATAGTTTGCCTAGCAGATTGAGGAAACTATGACCAAATGTTGCACTAACAACCAGCAGAATGTCTTCTTCACACATGTCAGATGTAAGGATGTTAGCATCTTTCACTGATGTCCTGAATTTTTGAAGAATTTCACTAGCATTCTTGACTGTCTGTTCCTTCTGCTCTTGCTCTTCAACCTTCGTTTGCAGAAGCGTCAACATCTTTGCTGCAGTTGTGGCAGTACTCTGGACTTTTGTTCCCAGTTTCTGTCTTTTCCTTGCTGAAGAATCACCGACATTTCGCATTGTTCTTCTGCGGGGAGACGGTGTATCTCTGGTGTCTAAATGAAACAATAAAAGGTTATTTATTTCATCAACTAAGTACTTGTAGATTGTTAATCAATGCTTAGAATCTAGGTTTTGGGGTGCTTTTTCACTATTGAAAATTGAAACTTAATGTCATTATTTACATTTTTCAGTGTATATGTCTGTAATAACACTACGAATCGATTTTGTGTTATACAGTCCAATAAATTCAAATTACACATTGTTGGGTCCCAACTAGTTTTTAACTAGAAAGTGCTCTCCACAATACAAATAAGTCTACTCTAAATTTCAGACACTTTACCATGGGTGTTTTAAGGGGTTATTCCTTTTCTGCACTAGACATAACAATTTCAATAATGAAATTTTACCCGCAAAAACATCTATAAATGTTTTACGGAGTTACCATTGGGGCAAGCACAACAGGAACTAAACATGTATTGTCAACTATGTCCCACCCTATAACAACATTGCTTCCTCTCAAATACTTTTACTCCCACTCAGAACTCGAAGTTCTTAATTCCAAATTGTCCCATGATAAGCTATTAAATACCAAAATTTTTAAAGAGTAAATTCGCCAAAATGTAATAAAAAACTGATGATATATATGTGTATTTTTGATAAATACATGTACATAGTCTGTTGTTTTGATTAGAAACATAATTTTTGTAAAATCTGTAAACAATAAATTGATTGCTTTAATGTAATTTTTTTTGTTACCTGTTTCTTACCTACTTATACCCATGATGATCTACTTAAAGCAAAAGAGCTTCAATTTTTATATGCTTTTTTTTGAAACTTGTAATTTACATTTTCAGTGACTAAGCATTGTACAGGAATGAGTAGAAAAGTACTAGAAAAGTAGTGGCGCTTCATGAATAAGCAAAATTGGTTAGCATGTTTAAGTCACAATTACTATTTTCCCAATCCTTTGTCATATCATATGACACTACAATACTGATTAATCCCATTGATAATTAAGGCAGAAGAACTAAATACGTTCTTTTCAAGTATTTCACATATTGAAAATGAACCAAACTAAGGCCTGAAGATGGTTTAAATTCTTTGATGTTAGGGTTTTATTATTTAATCTATTAAGGCTGGAAAAATAAATTATTATTTAATAAAAATATAATTATTTCTTTTTATCTATTATTGTTGTTTACTTCTTTTGATGTTTATAACATCTTGTTGTATTTAAGCACAATTTATATCTTTTATATATATAATCATTTGTCTAACAATAATTAAATTATACATGTACTTCTTAATTACATGTGAGAAGCTAGAATAAATATTTTAATTTAGATACTCATGCATTGAATTGTTAAAGCTCTACAGCTCACTAATGATATACTTATGTTATTTATCAATTACATGTGTATAACAAGGTATGAATATATAATATATACTCCAGCTCATAAAATTTATGTATTAACCCTACAATCTCGAAGAGATAAACATAAACTTAATATTCTATTCTACAAAACAATTAATGGTTTAGCACCACAATACTTGTTAGATTTAACTCAACCATATTTTCTAACTGAACATGCATATAATGTGAGGTCTAATGGCAATTAATGTTTATTATATAACTGTCTGCCACTCATAATGCCGACAACTTCTTAAACAACAGTTTTATTCCGTCTACAAATAAATTGTGGAATAATCTTCATGCAGAAATTCTAAATTAATTCATCAACTTAATCCATTTTTAATTTAAGTCAAAACTTAAAAATAAAATATACACAATATACTTAGCTTGCAAACACTATGATTTTGGCAATAGGATAGAAAATATTATTTTATGTCAATTACAGAATAAAGCTAGTAATTTAGATGCTCATTTATTTAAGGATTTTTAAATTGATGAGAGTCTATGTTCATACTGTGGGTTCAAATCTGTTGTGTGGCTATGTTTATTTCCAACCATCATTGCGCCCCTGGCAGTGGGCAAGTTTATTTATGCTACTAGGGAGCACTGCAACCATGGGAAGGTACACAGTGCATCCTGGAAAAACAATTTGCGCCAGCCAATCAGATTTTGTTTTTGTTAATTTTTAAAGTAATTTTAACCAATTAGATTAAGCCGTGAAGCAAATTCAAATATTGTCCTACCATATGAACGCATTTCCCTAATTAGTGGAATTACCAGTGTGAATGTATGTAGCGTATATGTTAACTAACAAACAATCTTTCAATTTATGTATGGAAAAGGTCAAGATAAATGCATAACATATGTTAACATACAAGAGATTATATGTTTCTTAAATACCAGAGACATAAATAACAGAGATTGGCAACTCCGCCATTAGCGTGTTTTGTTGTTGAAAAATGGTACGGGACCGACCTTACTTTGAGAACTACATTTTAGTAAACTGAGATAATGATCTTAAACCAAAAGTATATTGTTTTAATGATAAGTGTGCATGGGTTTTAGACATTTTTGAAACAAAAAATTGAAAAATAAGATTAATATATAGAAAATATATTGGCCACCTGTAAAACATCGCCGAAATCTCGGACGACGGGTAGCCAACTGCCTCCTAAAACTCCTCTTTTAATATTGTTTATATGACATAAACTCATGAAAATATAATATTTTGAATGTTTTGGTAATAGGTTTTAGCTGTTTATATTTCGATATAATTGTTTATTTGAAAGATATACTGATTTAAACTGGGAACACTTTACAATAGGGACCGCGAGATTTCGCGAGATTTCGATCAGTTGCCAATCTCTGTTATTTATGTCTCTGTAAATACATAGAATGATTTTAGACATGCTATTTGACAATTATTACAGATTAATACATCACATTTTATATATTTAGCAAGACCTATCTGAACCAAACAACTGAAGTCATTTAAATGTACTTGGAGACTTATAATAGTACTCGCTTATATATTTTTTGTGTAAATTATAATATTTTGGACATTGAAGAATAAAATGAAACTCGTCTTCAATTTACTGAGTATCACAATTATTAACATCACATTATTGAGCCTGCCTGCTATTACCTTGGTATCTTCCTGTTTCAATATTTAAACAATATGAAGACAGTCTTATGTGAGAAATTATTCTGGATTGATTTTGTTAGGTAGGATTGGATTTTTGAGCAATTGTGTTTAAATATTATAAATTACAGTTTGTATATACTTAGTTGCTTAAAATAAAAACAAAATTCACAGTATAAATTAATTAATATGTGTCTATTTGCTGTTGAAATAAGAAGCAGTTTCATTATTAAAATTTCAAGATCCTGGTCAATTTTCAACAGACTCGGGGTCTTTATTATACACCTATTGTCTCAATATTCAAAGTTGAAAATGATCACACAGTCAACTTTTGGTCAAAATTGTTCTTTTAATAGCTTGCTGTTTCCTTCAAAATATAAGTTTTGGTTTACTGTTTCAATTTCACAATTACTTTTTTATTCAAAATGGTGTTTCTGCTCGAGATTAGGTATAGTTTTGAAGGTTCCTCCCCCTTTTATATGTTTTTTAAAACCTGTATCCATCAGTCATAATTCCCCTTATAAGTCAAAATAATGTATTATGGTGTTTCACTGCAAAATATGTAAGATAAACTATCAAATACAAATTACATGTATATGTACATTTTCATATACCGGAGGAATGTACTTTAAAGCAATGTGTTTGGAAAATACAATGCCTTCTGTCCAATCTATTTATGTTAGGTGCATAAAATCTAAAAAAATTAATGTCAGATGGAACGGTTTGCCCTTGAGAAATATAGAAATTGAAATTAATTTTTGCATTTTGTTGATGAGGATTGATAGCACTGAACATATACTAATTAGTCTCTTATTAAGATGAATGTTAATGAGTTTACTTCAAAAGATCTAATTACCTGTATATTAAGTGTTAGGCAGGGGAGGGGGGGGTGTGTATAAACCTTTCTACAGTCTCTTTGAACTAACTAATATAAACACTCAGGTAACTTGGGATCAAAAGGTTGAATGTATTACTTAATTCACACATTCAAACATCTTACCTAATGTGTTACACAAGTTAAAGTAAATTTCAAAGGGAGACTGAGTTGCTTAACTCACAGAGATTATATCATTTCACACCTGCTCTGAACACCTGCACATGTGTATATATCATTCATTAGCACAACCCCTTGAACTTTACAAAGATATTAACTGCTTACATAATGCCTAAACAAGTTCAAAGGTAGGAAGAATATACAAGTTTAAGATTTTTATATCTGCTTGGTGACACCTGCACACTAAAAAGAGTAAAATTACATTCAGTACTATACATGCAGTAGACAGTGGATGTCGATAACAATTCCAATGACATTGTAGAACAGAGTTAACTTACATCAACTTACATCTGCTGCAATTCCCTTAACAGCTGCTTTAACCACTTTTCATTATATATAATGAAAACCTTAACTAGTTCACTATTGATATATTTTTAAAGTATAAACTTCAACTTGATGTTCTAGCTATTGAGAAATGCTAAATAATTTAATAATTACATTATCTGCTTCATTGAATTAAATTGCTTCAGAAAAATTACCAGTTCAAAAAGGGAATAGATCATATTATTAAGTAGAAAGAACTGTTTACTTTTACCTTAATTATCCTAACCTATTATGATCATGTAATAAATTATGCCCCACTTAACTCATGTTGAAATTATGTTCAAATGTGAATAAGTATGGAATAAGTTTTCTCTCCAAATCTCAATATTTCAAATCATGTGTCAACCCTATGTTCATTCATGTTGCTAATTGTATTTTTTTACAAGAGCATCACTTGCATAGAGGGTTCAATTTATATAATTAACATGGTTAATGCCGTAATATGTTGTATGTGCAAAGGGCATCTCATTAACTAATTTAGGGTGATTAGATATTAAGTTAAGTTTTAATTACTTAGTCAAGACATAAAACAAAATACAAATTAAGGTTTCTCCACCCTTGATGATTTTATGGTTTAATCCGTGTATTTTTTGTTTAAATTTGAATATTAATATTAAACATTCAAACTGAACTTTTTTCTTACTGATTACTGATTTTTTCTTACTGATTTCTATATAATACAGGAATTTTTTACAGAAATTAATCGCAATCTTTTATTTTATGTATTTTAACATTTTAAGGCCATTTAAACTTGCCAGTATGAAAGCTATCACATTTACAGTGCATTTTGATACATTTTTTAAACCATCAATATAAGCACAGTTTAACATAAAATGTCGATAACTTTTAAAATGATGGTTCAAACTCACTGGAAATTGGTACATTTGTAATTCATTATATATCCTATCGAAATCTGCAAAGAAATGTGTACCTTGCCAGGTAATAAATTATGATTTGTTGTCTCTGTCAAGTTTGTCTATGTACGGTTTTATCAGTTTTTCATTGAATTCAGCGATTTCAACTCACACTACTCTCTATAAATTGTTCAACATTAGTGTCATTTCACTTAACATACTTAAAATGTGTTAAACACAAGTATAAATCAAGAAATATTGGCAAAACCATGCGTCACATAACACTAATTTTATAACTGATAACGGTAAAATATTCCGGAATGCTCACAATGACGTCAGGCGACAATCGAAAGACCTTAAATGGCGTTGATAGTATATAGTTGACATTTGAAACAATCAATTTTCTTTCATCGGCAGTATACATGCAGTTGCATGAACTCACCCAGAAATGAATAAGTATTTGCTTTAGTAAAAATAACTTAACTTAGCATTGGTGGATATCTGAGATGATCTAGATCGATTTATTTCAGATTAAATGATAGAATCATTCAAACATGGCAAAAGTGGGAGGAAGACATGCTTGTATGTTTGGATC
>WFKH01003881.1:36155984-36228645 GCA_016163765.1 Magallana hongkongensis | reverse complement strand
TCCTGGGCTGTATATTTCAATGGAAACAGCATCAATTTCACACAATAGAGCATACCTATGAAAAAACCTTTCTGATCTCGACAGTCTATGAATATTGATGATCTTCTCTAAGCAAGTCAGAAAGTAGATACTCAATATTGACAGCTTGTTTTGATGAGCAAACTAGATAGTTACATCCCCACTGAAAGTCCAAGCTCTTGTTAAAACGGCTCTAGTTTACTTAAGGTATCCCAATCCTCAATGTTCTTGTATCAAGAATTTCTTGAGAAGTATATCATTGAAATCTGTAGACAAAACATACTTAAAAAATACAAAGATAATGGGGGGGTCAGTGTTCATTCCTATGAGTTATGGCCAATTTAATTTGACCTTTTTGCACCTAAAATGCAATTTCAGCCTGATTAGAATTTGTTGTCAGTATTTTTGATTAAGCATACTTATTTCTTCAAATATTGTTTTTAGTTATGCACAATGGTCACACTGAATAGAGGGATTACGAAAAAAATTTATATGAAGCTGCATTAAATTTTTTGTGACCTTTTTGCACTTAAAATAGACAATTTCTATAACATTTACAATTTGATTTGAAATAAAAACTTTTTGAATATCAAGAATTTCATAACATTAATCCAGCTTGCCTAGATATATATTCAGTATTATTTTTACATGATAAAACATGGGGGTCAGTGATGTCAAATTTTAGATATATGGCTTCAAAGGTAAAATTCTTGCAAAATTTGGCTTAAAAAAAATTCAGACATTTTCTATATATTTGCATTATTTTATGCTAAACATCTATCACTCTTTCAAGATTAATTTTGTACATGTCACACAGAACCTATAGTATATGTTACAAATCTATCAAATGTTAAAAATGTAAATAATAAAGTACAATAAAAAGAAAAGTATATTGAAAATTCATAAAATTGCTTGTTTCTGTCATTTTCGTCTAAAAAACCTTCCGCATGAAAGAATGCTTCCCCGAAAACTTGTTTGTTTCTTGAATTCAGATAGATTTTCTTTATGAATGTTGTGTAATTATGAAATAATAATCTTTTTGTTATGATTAAATAAATAAAATCATATTCATTTAAAATATAATGATCATCTGCGCAATGAAATCAAAACGTGAGGAGTGAGATACCTTAAAACAACACAGGTAAATTCATATACATGTACATTGTATTTGCTTAACTGCGTAATTCTACAGAATATCCAATCTTGGAGTTTCCAACGACACAGAGATAGACTGGAAAGCCCTATCAGATAACTGGCCAAGGTGAGCAGAGAAGATGATTTGAGGTCTCTGATATTTTAAGCATAGCTGGAAACTGTTTGACTATTTCTATAATGTTTTTACAGTGTAAGGTCTCCACAGTGGTTGAGAGGAAAGTGGTGGTCACTGAAACGGAACTATCACCACTACCAGTGTATGCCGTTTCAAGGTACTTGTTGAATACATATACATGCTTTTTATATCCCAGTAACTTGTACATATAATGGTATTTGTTTTACATAACTGTACTGTAGACCTCCATTGTATGGATAAAGTGTATTTAGAAATTATTAAATGAAATTCTTTTTTTTGTAATAAAAAAATGGTTCTTCATAATTATTTTTTTCTATTTGACGTGATTATTGACTTACAAGTCATCCAAGTACATGGGTATTAAATGAAAATTCTCAATGGTTTTGATTAACAAACTATGCTCCCCAAATTTCAGATTTGCTTGAACATTTAAAGACCAACCATGTTGGAAATGTTCGGATGAAGAACCAGATGAAATTATCCTCAGAAATGGTTGCCATGCCAGTAACTCTACAGACAGGTGAGAATGAAGGCTGGTGCTGTGAAACAAACTTAAAAAATACAGAGATTTCACCTGTATGTTGTATATGTACATGTATGTTATATAAATATATATGTATGTATATAATGTATATAGATAATTATACATATATGTACAAAGTATGTGAAAATATTTCATGTCTGTTTCCTTTCAATCATACAACTCTTTCCCTCTTGACTCTATGAAACATACAGAGGTTTTACCTGTGATCAGTGTGAAAGGTGCAAAAAAAAAAAAAAGAATCATATATCCTTGTATCAAAGAATTGACATAATGCAGGCCACCTATTGTGAGCATCTCCCTGAAATTCTGAAGTTCTTTTTTTAAGATATAAACAGCTTTTCTGTGAATGATTTCTGGTTGTAACTAATATATAAAGCTATTTGATGGGATAAAGAAATTAGTTTGTATTATATAACTTGGGTTGCCCATGTTACATTTTGTATTTTGTCAAAAACAATCTTTCCCCTTGAATTTAAGAACTACTTGAGCCCATTCTCATTGTTTCAAAATATATAACAGTAAATACATGTATGTTCAAATCGTTGAATTGAAATTTTGTACATTGTCATTTTTAAGGACAAATATTCTAATTTTTTGCACTTTATAAACCATTAAATTAAAAGAAATAAATTTAAATGCTACCTTTTTGGCCCCAGTATATAAAGTACATTAAATGATTTGTACTACAGGTAAATATCGGTATCTCGAACATGGGATATCTCGAATACCCCGCTTATGTCGAAGTCTACCGCTGGTCCAGACCATTTTCTCTATATAAATGATTTAAAAAACTTCTGATATCTTGAATACAGTAATTTAGAATACCCCGCTTATGGCGAAGTATTTTGAAAGACCGAAGCCCTAATTTTACCTGGTTTATCTCGAAGTGGAGCCATTTTATCCGGTCAGCTGAACTTAATTGGTGTCATTACTTCACACATTTCTGCCCGCGGCAATTTTTTCACCTTTCAAGACTAGTGGTACCTCAAACTGCACGATGTAAGTTAATTAGGATGGTAGCTTGGGTGTTTTGTACATTTAGTACCTAATTATAAAATTAAAAAACAGCCACGATTACAGATGATGTGTTTAATTAAACAAACTGTGTACGGAGAATCAATTTAACATTGATAACTGCCAATTTTATGAAAAACGATGAATTATGGAACCGAGTTTATATTTTTTTCACATTTGCTCCAATAACAATGAAGCATGATTGAGATACGAAGATTTAAAAGAAAGAAGCATGTAAAGTGACTTCCGGTTCATCGTACACGGGTTGTTTCCAATATGACTACCATAGCTTTGAACATAATGAATTAATATAAGATACGTTAGTTCACAAACACAAATGATATAAAAATATGTTATGTGAATTGTGATTCTAGATTATTTATATGTGTTTTTTCTTAATATTTCAAATCCGTATTTTTCGTTTCCTACGTGATAAATTTCAGTAATTACATGGCAAGTGCTTCTTTCTATTCAAAGTTGTGAACCGTCGAGAGTGAAGAGGATGTGAAGTCGTATTTTTAACGAAATATTTATTTTATAATTTGATTGCTTTTACAAATATTAATGTGTATTTCACAAATAAAAATACACGAACTAAAAATATTTAATCAAATGTTTGATTATTCCTTTATGAGTAGTAGAAGAGTTCAGAATGTACTGGTACTAAAACACGTGTTGACATAAGAACATCAAAAAATTAAAATTGGAAAGCCACTTCGGATATCTTGAACCCCCGGATATCTCGAAGTTTTGTTGAAGTTCCCCCAAGTTCAAGATACCGATGTTTACCTGTATATACAGGTAGGTACATGGTGGAGAGAGAGGAATGCATGAAAACTTTTATTTTAATATGTCAACAAATATTTTAAACAGGCTCGGATGGTTCCACCACAACTGAGGCTGTACAGACCTATGAAATCCTACATCAGACCAGCTCAGGGGCTTTCCTGATCACACAACCCAACAATAACCCGGCCATCACCATCAATGGTTCTCCAGTCACCACCGACCATATTATTGTCCATACATTACCTGTAAGTACTGACCATATCATTGTCCGTACATTACCTGTAAGTACCGACCATATCATTGTCCGTACATTACCTGTAAGTACCGACCATATCATTGTCCATACATTACCTTTAAGTACATGCCACTTCAATGTGAATGAAGAATATCATGTGCCTTTTTTTGCGAAGGGTAGATATCTTACAAAAAATATTAATTCATGTATGCATTGTATATGACTGTAGAGACTAGAGAAATCTACAAGTTGTACAAAAATAATGTCCACAAAAGTTGGACAGTAATATACTTAGCGGTATATTGATATTGAAATTGAGAACATTAATAATGTTTTAATGAAATGATCAATTTGTAGACCTCCACAGCCGTACAGGGACAGGAGAACTTGGCAGTGCAGATGAACCCAATCATACTCAACACATCCTCAGATAGTCTTGGTCTCGACTCGGCAGAAATCTCACTACAGAACTCTACTACCAGTACCGAACAAGGTACAGTAAGTCATTATCTTAGTAGATAGGTGCTACACGTATCATAATGGACTCTCATGCCAGTACTGAGCAATGTAAATACCTGTCAGAGTCTCACTCTCCGCAGTTAATGTCTCGTAATGTACATGTATAAGTATCTCTGCTAGATGAGTTTGAGAGGGTCCGATACAAAATCTCAATAATTGCTCTGGATTTTATTCACATCTTAGTTATTGAAATTACTTGTAGCTGCTGAATGAAGAGAGAAAAGTAGTACAGTTTCATTGTTCTCTTTTGCAGACTTGACAGATCAAATGATATCCAGCTCCACACCTGAAATTGACACACAGACAGAAATTACGTCAGAATCCACATCTTTTGAAAATGAGGTAGGATTTATTGTTGGTATTTTTTTTTCAGTGAAAAATTTCATTCTATAAGTTAAAATCCAGACATTGGCTGTCATGATATTGATAATATTTAATAGACATTTATGGCATCAACTAAAAATCGTATTGGTAAAATGGAGAAATTTCTGTGTCCGTTTTGGACAAAGTGTAAAGAGTATCTGCAAAAATGGTATGCATTTTTATATCCCATGCAACAAATTGCAAGGGGTATAATGTTTTTGACTCGTCAGTCAATCCATCAGTCATGGTTTTTTTTAAATTAATTAAATATATATTTTGTTTTTTGAACAGACCATAGCATCGTCTGTGATAGAGGCAGACCAGGAGGCCAGTCAGTCCCAGATCGTGATTTCATCGGAGAACGATCTCCCGGGAAACTACAAGTTAGTGATGGTCACTGCATCCAATGATAACAGCACTGAGGAGTACATGTTCTCACAGTCAGGTACATGTAAAGAGAGTCTTTGCTGCAGAAAACTGACTATTTTTTAAAGCTGACATTCTCATACGGCATGTTCAAACAAAATGAAGTATTGATGTTAAACTTTGTTTTCTTAAATTCTTAAAAACTAAATCTAATTTAATTCAATGGCTATTGCTTGGCTGTAAGAATAATTTTATATATGCATAAACCTCTGTACCTCATAACTTGCAATTTCAATCAGCATGGCAATTTTGTACAGTCTTTTGTAATTTAGGAGCACAATTTGTTTTCATTTCAGAACTTCTTGATAGAAAACTGAATTATAAGGAATATTTTTTTTTTTTAAATTCATACATATATAAAACCAAGTTGAAACAGTTTACACATCTTTATAAACCTTGTTCCTATTTCAAGCAGCATTGGGTAATTTTGATACTTGATGTTTTACAGATCCCATGCTGCCTTCGGGAGAGACTGACCTGATTGGTGCTTCATCCGACATAGATTCTGACAAAGGTCAAGGTCAAGTCACACTGGACATATCCAGTCCAGACATCACAACCTCATCTTCATGAATATTCATACCTGTTTAGGCCACTGACAGTACCAGAGGTCTTCTGGAAACCTCAGCAAATACAGAGGTCAATGTTATGCACTGTTGTCAAAATGTTACAAAGAATTTTAAGATCATGAGTTTCAGTATAAAAAATGTAGAAAAAAGCAGATATATAAGACAAAAACTTAGTTGTCCATCTTTTATTATGGATATTGTAAATGTATGGTATGACAAGTTTATTTCCGTGTGCTATTATTGTATGGTCATCCCTTAATGCAGGAGTCTGTTACAACACAAAGTTATGCATGGCTGTGGAAACTACTGAACCATTTAGTCCCTGGAAAGTGATACATGTAGTTTTTTTTTGTTGTTGATGTATAAAAGAATTTATTTGTGTGATTGAAGAGATGGGAAATATTTGAGACAAATTATTTGACCAATGAGACTCATTGTGTTTTCTATTAATTGAAGTGCAGGGTAAATATTGGGCTAGCAGAATCAAAAACTGTAAAATGCAACAAGGGGAATAACTCCTGTGTCTTACAATTGAGAAAATGAGGTGTTAGTGGTTTCTATATTAGAAACTTTAGAAGGGTTATATTTGTACTACAAAATAAAATGCACTCAAAGTGTGTGCTCCAGTCCTACTGTTTAAATCCAAGAACTGCCAGTTTATGTTTGAATAAATAGATTATTGTAGCCGGTTAGCTCACATTGTTACCAATGCTTACTGTGTTGTTTACAGTAACTGTTATTTTTTAATGTTCCTGTTTTGATTATTAAACATTTTTGAAATAAAAAGTCTTCTATTTGTTTCTCACTAAAGGGGTGTACTAGAATTCGTATGCTACCTCCAGAACTGGTCCAGGATATCTCCAGCGTCTACTTGCTATTTAGAAAGTAGAAAATTGAGATCTACCGGAGATCTCCATACTGCAAACGAGCAGATGAGGATTACTCTTGCAGCTCTCCAATCGACCAAACGAATACACCCATGGTTTGTTCTCCAATTGCAGAACATGATATGCAGAGGGAAACGGTTGACTTGAATTTCTTCTACTGAATTCTTAGAGACGTAGTTGTTTTCATAATTGCATTTGATAAAATTGTCTGTAGACGCAAACATAACACATTTCAGTGAAAATCAGGTACGAACTGAAGTTACACTGCCTGTAGACAGTATTCCATGACTAGCATTTTTACAGCAGATTTAATTTCTTGTAAAAGTGAGTTATGGTGCCATTAAAGCAGTGGTAGTTCTTAGGGGTATATTTTTAACCGAACAATATTAAAAAAATAAATAAATTGGCAGTAGTCTTTAATTGCTAACATGAATATTGATGTAGACCCGGTAATCGTTTGGAAGGTTATTTTGATTAAACATAAAGAAATAATCTTTCCCCAATTTATTCCTAATGCTGGAAATGGCGTTTATAAAGAGTTTTAAAAAGCAGTTTTACACCTTGAATGTTGTTCATACAATTTCAAATAAGCCCATGTTATAACAAGTCTGAAGGAAAGTCAGACCCACTTTATTTGAAAGCAAGTGTTAAATTGTCCATCGTCTAGCAGACATGTGGGTATGTCCAACCTCAGATGGCTTCATTCGGTTACCAGTGTTATAGTCTTGGGGCATTCATATGGTATGTCCAGCAAGTTGCAAAATGGCGATTTTCAGCACACCTATCAACGCAAGACACTTGGATGATTTTTGACAGATTCCCGCTAACGCATTCATTTTTATGCATATAGTATTTGACAATATTGCAAAATGAGCGACAAATATTTTGAGCAGATTTGTTCCATTTACAATTTTTAATCTTTGATCTCAAGAAAAATTCTGATTTTTTTGGATAATCATTACTTTCAATATTATTTTGAAAATCCATATGAATTATTCCACACAAAAAATTAAAATGACAGAACGGCTGTCGAACTTGCGAAATGTGAATACTGTCAAATAAATCATTGATCATGTTTCAAAATGAAAGTATTAATCTCATATGCATACTCTCGACAGATAAATTTACATAGGCACTTGCATAAACATAGACATACATTGTAGTTTGTTCATGTGCGATTTACATCAGATGGCGCGCGCTGCTATCGCTTTGAAAATATGCACATCGTAAAAATCAAATTGATGCTTGAAATACATGCATGTGCTAACTGGATTTCCAGATTCACCATTTTAGCAGAATAATATGCAGGTTAACAACAGCATAGAATTGTATCACTAATGGTTGAAATCCGTCCATATGGCAACACCATCCACTAGGACTAATGCAATACATGTATAAAGATATATCATTATTGGTCAATGATGTACTCTTTAAAAATGTTTAACTTTTAAATAATCTATCCCATACTTTTCTTAGTTAACAGAGCGAGAAGTAGACAGAGAGGCATGCATAAGTGGATGGCTTGTCCTGTGTATAGTCTAGGCACGATTATCCACTTGGCCAAATGCAATATAAAGATTTATCATCATTGGTCAACAATGTACTTATCTTTGTCTACTTTGTTGATAATCTATCTAATAAACTATTTTCAGCCAACAGAGAAATAGACAGAGGGGTTCAATTAATGGTTCAAGTCCGTCAACGGATGCAATAGAAAACATATCATTAAAGTTAACCATAAACTTTTTATTTCATATCATTAGTTGATAAGAATTTTGACCATATGTTATGTAATTTTGAAAGTGCATCAATAATGGTCGGCTAGGTAGCACTTTAATGATAACATTATATCATTGATGGCTACAATTCTGACCACTAATGCAACTTTATATCATTAGAGGATGTATCATTAGAGGTTACTACAGTCATAAGTACATTCTTATGAGAAACACGACTTTTTGCCTGCATAAGTTGCTCCTATTTTGAGTAACAACATCTTCCCAAGTCAAGAGTTTCTGATCCGCTCCGCTGTACTTATGTAGAGCGTTCAGAAACCCTTGACTTGGGAAGATGGAGTAACAAGGACTATTCTAGATACTTTATATGTATAATGTCAAGAGAGAGAAGTGAATTTAAAAAATTTTTTTAGTTTTAGTTTATAACATTGTCTTTACTGTTAATGGTCAGCTCTTTAATTCTGAATACCTCATTTATGGATATTTGAGGTAAAATAATTTCAGATGCTTATTTTAAATAATATAGGAAAGGCAACAAAACGAGCCAATTCTCTAAAAAAAAAAAAGAGTTATATGAACTTGAGCAATATATCCTAAAAAAATCTTTAAAGAGGTTTGATCCTCTGCTTTTAAAAGTTTTATTATTGTTATTATGGATAGTCTAGGCAAGGCTATCCACTTGGCCTAATGCAATATAAAGATTTATCATTATTGGTCAACAATGTACTTATCTTTGTCTACTTTGTTGATAATCCATCTAATTTTTCAATTAACCTTGTACTAGCAGCTGAATATTTAGACTTGTAAGAGGCCATGGTTCTTATTATCAGCGTGCATCTAAATATTAAATCTAATCAAATTAAAAGAATTAGGAAAGCAAAAGTAGAACTGAATAATCTGTCTGACACTCCATCTTGTGAACAGAGAAATAGACAGGGGTACAAATTTAAAATAGTACTATATTATACATAATTGTATCATTAATGATTGAAGAATTCTCTAATGCAATAAAATATATCATTACAGAACAACGATGTACTTATTTTGCGGATTTTTTTCTTATATCATTAGTGGACGTGAATTTTGACCCTTAATGAAGTAATTTTGAAATTGTATCATTAGTGGACGGTCAGGTAGTTCGTTAATGATAAAATTATATCAGTAACGGTCAGAAGTCTGACCACTAATCCAACTTTATATCATTAGTGGAAACTGAATCATTAGAGGTTGCTACAACGCCTGATCATTTATTATGTGGTGATACTAATTTGAGATGATACCAATAATAATGACTTAATTACATTTAAAATCTTCAATTAAAAAAAAAAAATTATACCTGATTTATTACCCATGCATTGAAGTTTGTATTGAGTTTTGGAAAACATATTCTGCACAACTGTCTTAGTTTATCAATTTATGTCTAAAGTATTTTTTGTTTTTGTCTTCCATGAGTCTGGTGAATTCGGTTTGTCGGATCGTTTTAATTTTACCAACATAACTACATCTACTAACATGTTTTAAGTCTACCGTAAGAATTATAAAACCCTAGCCTCAAGTATAGAAAGGACAAAATGCAATTTATGAAATACACTACACAAACTATGGATGTTTTTTAAACTTAATTTTCACTAGATAAAATTAATCCTCTCAATCAAATAAAAAAGAGGGAAATTAGTTCTGAGTACGTGATTATGATACATTTATATATTTTGTTTTTACGTCACTGTAAAGAATTGAGGACAAAATACATTTTATTTTAAATTACAACCAATTAAAACAGTAGATTTAAATATATTTTAAGTATAAAACTGTACAGATTCTTTGTGTTTAAATCTTTAAATATATAGAGATTGACAAAAACTGGAGCATTATTGATGTTCTTTTAACTGTAGAAAGAGACAAAGTTGTTGTAGAAAGTTGCTATCATCATACAGAATGGTTAATTTAATTTATATATATGGCCTTTTGTATCATTAACATTGTATCTGATGTGCCTTAAATCGCTGATGAATTAAGATCTGAACAAACTCCACAATCACCAAAATTTTCAAATCACTTAACTCAGTTCTCAACTCAAACTTAAAAAAAAAGCAGCAAAAACTCAGACGAGAGGCTGAGTTTTGACTTGAACAGTTATAGTGACGGCGGGGAAAACTGATAAAGATATACTGGAGTATATATAGTTCTTAAGAAAGCATTTGATTGTTGTGTAATGTGTCATCTGTCATTTTCAAAATTGGTAATTAGCTATTAATCGCATGTGTTGGACATTCAGCATTAGCATCAACACATTCACAAACGGTGAAATTTTGGGTTTCTCTACACATTTGAGCAGGTAGTATAAGTATAAAAAAAAAAAAAACAACAATTATTTAAACGCAAAGTTTAATAACAAAAATGCAATATTTAAATATAAATCGTCAATGAAAATCATTTGGTATATATCACAGAAAACAATGCGCATTACATAAACTTTAACCTGAAGTTAATTCAAAGATACACACAAAATAAAGACAGAATGTCAATATAAGACCTCTGCTATTTGTTCCGCCTTTATCAGAGTATGATCAATGAAATACTCCACCTTCGTGTAAATATATTTGTGAACGAGAAAAATGAAGATTTAATCCAAGATGATTACATATTCATCTAAAGAGTACATAATTATATATAAATGGTATGTGTAAATTTTTGGCCTGAATAGATACATTCATTAATTAATATCTTGCTCTTTGTCACTTTCATTAATGTATCATTTAACATCAGTGGAAGTACATTAAGTTTGATTGTCACGAGGCAAACTTGGAACACTCATTTTTCTTCTAACACGAATTGATGAGAAAACCGAAATAAACCCTCTCATCCAGAAAATTAAAAAAAAATGTGCTAGAAAAAAATATTCAAACATCTACAAGACTTGCTTTTTAAAAAGAACATTTAAATAATGTTGTTGAAAAGACACATTCTGTATTAAAAAAACAATGTTTTATCATCATCATCATCATCATCATCATCAATCTTCTGCTTCTTCTTCCTCGTCTTTCTCTGCTTCCGTTTTATCTGTCGCTACATCCTCAGAAGTCTCTTCTTTCTGGTCTTCCTTTTCTTTGACTTCATTTGATTCATCATCTTCCTTATCGTCTTTCTCTTTCTTTTTATCTTCCTCTTCTTCCTTCTCTTCTTCCTTCTCTTCTTCCTTTTCTTCTTTTTCATCTTTGTCCTCTGATTTATCCTCTTCCTCTTTCTTCTCCTCAGATTGTTCCTCTTCTTCCTTTTTCTCTTCTTCTTTACTCTCATCTGATCCAGATGCTTTGCCGCTTTCTTCCATTTTTATTTCCTCATCCTCTTCCTTGCTTTTCTTTCCACTACCCGGTAATCCAGGTATCCTGAAATTATCATACAAGTCTTCATTATTCCTACAATAACTTAAATGACCACTGTATTTCAGTTCAAATTTATTTTCAACGTCCACAAAACATCTCACAAGGTTTCATCGAATGATGGGAAAAAATGACTTTTAGATGTCAATAAACCCCGAAGATAGCCAATTAAAATGAAGTTGATTGAAATCAAATTTGAATGTACATTAAAATGGTACAAGTTGAATAGGAAAAAAGCATCAATCTCTTTTTTTTCAACAACCGTTCATTTTAAACAAATAAAATATGATGGAGATCTTTCATAAACATGTATTTAATTGAAATTTTGGGGCTACAATACTTTAAGTAAAACTAGCCTACGTAAATGATTTGACTTAAGATTGATAAATAGCATTATCAAATGCTGCACGAATTAGTATACTTACATGTTCTTTCTTGACAACAAAATAAAAAGAAGCAATAAGACAACAATGACGCCGATAACAGAGAAGATGGCAGCAATGGCAGCCACCCATCCTTTACTGCTCTCCTTTGTGACAACAACAGTACCACCCTGAAATTAAATAAAAATATTGCGTTCAATATTATAGTTAACATTAATGTTCATATATCTGAGCATATACATGAAGAGTATTGATATTTTTAAAAATATTTAAGCAGGTTAAGTACAAAACCAGATGCTAATACTTTAACTGATAGGGAGCTGAATAGTGCTTTAGTGCCATTAGCAAGATTAGTTCTGGCACCGATACTTTAGCATGTATTATAGTGGACATTCGCCAAAACTTTAGCGTGTAACATCGTAAATACCATTAATACTTTAGTGTGTATATAAAGTGGTGGATAGCACTGCGTTAGCAAAAGGGTGATGGATACTGATAATTCATGTATAACTTTGAGATTGGTGGATATTGACACTGTATCTGTCAGCGTTTTGGATAACGATAGGTTAGCATTAACAGTGTAAAAAACCGGTGCATTAATGTGTAAAGTTGCGAATATCGATAATTTAGCAGCTATACTTGTTGAGTATTTATACTTTAGCAGGTACTTTACAGATAATTTAGCACGTAAAACACCTATACTTTAGCACGTATAATACCGATACTTTAATTAGTCCGCATATTTACGATCCTTCAGCACGTACAGTGTCGGATACAGATACTTTAACACGTAGAGCGGCGTATACATACCGTGGAAACAGGGGTTGGTTGAGTAGAAACTTGTGTAGTTGGAAGCTCTTCATTGGTGTTGTTGGTGACCAGAACAATGGGAGCCGCTGCGACGGTCAGTGTAACGTTAGATTCTGATTTAACTGTATTCACTATGTTGGACACAACAGCCTGAGATCTGAGAAGAGGAATAGTGCAATATGAATTATTAACTGATTTGCCATTGGGATGAGTACCAGTAACAAGTTTATATCAACAAATATTCCCAATAAGATATTTATATTAAATAAATGCCGTATAGCACAAAATATTCTTTTGTATAATAAAATCTCGATAGCTATTTAAAATGACTATTTTTAAAGATTCGGTAAAAAAGGGATCCGGTAAAAAGGCAGATCAAAATAAGTAAATAAAGACAAGAAGCTGATGAAAAGAACATAGAAGCTGTACATTGGTGACTTACATAGATGGATCCTTCATGATATCTGCTAGGATGTTTTGAGGAATAGCAGTCTCACTTCCCCCCAGAGAAATTCCACGCCTCCTTCGCTTCTTACTGGCTGAGCACAAGGCGTTTGCCTTGTCGGATTTGACAACTAACATGACCTGCGTCAATCCTTGCCGTTCTCTCGGGAAACCGGTTCCAATGGCGATTTGTCCAAAATTAGTAAATTGCTTTAGAGATGAGGTGTTGGGCCTAAAATATGAATAGTTAAATACTTAGATATGATCCATAAGTGCGCCATTTTATTATTCAAAGTCTTTTTCAACGATTAAGCGTTTTCATTTAATTTCATTCTCCAAAATTACGTCCGTCCTGTGATCTGCCAGATACTATACAATGAAAAGTATCCGAAATCAGTTACTAAAATGTTCTTAGTTTTTGTAACGTATGTTATCCACAAACCGCACAATTTTTGCAACAAACGTACAACAATCAAATAAAACACTTTTATCTGCAAACGCTAAATTCGAAATCTAATTCGACTCCCAGACGACCTGAATATCTTGGACGCAACCTATTTAAAATCAGAACCATGGCAATAAGATGGACTGACGAACAATAACCTTCATGCAATATTCCATTTTAAATGACATGCGTTCTGACAATCTAATTAATATTAGATCTCCAGACCCATTCGCAAACGATCGCTACAGGAACAATTATAGATAAGACGATCTAAGGATCTTATATCAATTAGAACAGCATTATTATTATGTCATTTTTGGCGTAAGAAGGGAACACTAAAATGAAACTTACACATAGGTGGAATTGCTGTTACAACATTTCCTGAGATTTACGTTATTTGTGTTACAGTAGTTGTTTATTCCATTAGCAACTGTTGTTCTGAATTCGCCTTGTACTCGTGTTGTGAACTAAATGAAGAACATCGTTATGCTAGATTTGTTTCATACAAATAACATGGTATTTTTTAAATACATATAGTCAATATAATGTAAATTAAAAACACTACTTAACATATGCTCTTAAATAGCCATAAAACAAACATAAAAAACTTAAAAAAATATTAAAAGCAAACCTAAAACAAATTAGTCAATAACATGAGGTTTTATGAAAAAGAATTACATTTTTTATTCATATTATCTAGATTAAATGGTCTATATACTTACGTATGCCACTGGTAATCCGTTGAACTGGAGAAGGATTCCGTAATTCTTCTCTACCTCATTAGCTGTTCAGAAAAAAAAACCCACAGAAAGTTGAGCATTTACTTGGTGGGTAAAATGATACTGTATATAGGTAATTATTTGCCACCGTTGTATTTTCGCCCCTTTCACTCTCGTTGTCAGTGGGCGAATACAGGACTGGGCAAATTCAAAACAATTTTTGATAAGTAATTTATTTAAAGATTATCTATTTTTGTGTGGTTAAAATTAAAGCCGGAGAAAAACCATTTGCAAGTGTAGAAAGGCGGAAACACGCTGCGAAAATAACTCTGTATATAGTATCTGTCTGTACTCAAGCGTCAAACAAACGTGAAATCGACAAAAATTAATATCCAACGAATATTGTTGAAACCACAGTACTTGTTTTTTACAATTTCAAGAGCTTACGTGGACAGAGTTGTGAATTGCAGGCTTGATTCATTGAAAGTGCACCAACGCAGTCAGCTCCAAATCCTTCCCGGGTAGGGTTATCGCAAGCCCTGGTCCTTGTTCGCACACCACCTCCACAAGATTTGGAACAATTACCCCATGCACCCCAAAGAGAAAGTCCACCATTTCGATCTAAAGAAAATACACAGTTTTAATTTCATACAGTTTTTCCTTGAACGATAAGGAAATAATAAATCTGCTTTATAAGTTTGGGTGTGTCTGCATTCAATGTCTGTGACAAAAAAGACTTATATATATAAACTTTCCCTTACATAGTTTAATAGTTACCAACCTTCACAACGAAAACATAATTATATCAGAAACAATTATAACTCAAATTTATAGATTAATGTTTTTTTTCCTTGTTATTACCTCTTCTGCAAATAATTTGATAAATGCTTTCTAAATTGAAACATCATTGGTCTATGGCAAATATAATTAAAATGAGTAAAATATACTTACCTTTGCAGACATTATTTGCCCCTAGTATATAACCATTGGTACAAGAACAGTTATAACCTCCTCGGGTATTCTCACAGCGACTGTTGTTTGCATAACAGGGGGATTTAAGGCATTCGTTGATGTCTGCAAGTAATTAGTGATTTAAACATAAATAATGCTTTAAATGTATCCATTATGATGGATTCTAAAACAGGTTTTTGCCAAAATAAAAGAAATGGCATTGTTTTTTTCCCGAAAAATTCAAGATGTCATCAAAGATTTTTAAGCAAGCAATTAGTGCTTTAAACATTAATAAAGCATTGAATGAGCAACGATACTTATATTAATTATGATAGATTCTTAAACAGGTTTTGCCAAAATAAAAGAAATGCCATTGGGTTTTTTTCCGAAATAATTCAAGACGTCATCAAAGATTTTAAGCAAGCAATTAGTGATTTAAACATAAATAATCCTTTAAATATGCAATGAAACATGTATAAATTATGATGAATTCTAAAATAGGTTTTGCCAAATAAAAGAAATGCCAATGTTTCAAGACGTCATCAAAGATTTTTACAATGATTATTAATATAAAACATGCAAAGGTACAAACCTTTAAAAAGGTATTGCTTTAGATATTTTTAATGAAACTCTGCATGTCTCATTTAGACCAAATAGATAATAAGTTTTCCGCTAATCTTTTCAAAAAAAAAGTGAAACAGAGCCAACACGTTTTTAAAAAAAAAGGAAAGAAAGAAACTTCATGTTTCACGGTTAAAAAACCCAAATGACTGAATCTCAGAGTCGGTAATAAATTATTCTTTGATATGAACGATGAACGACACTCCCTCAGTTTTAATATATTATTTGAAATTAGAAAAAATAATTATGTAAAATCAAAGTGTCGAATTTTTTTCTAAACAAAATTTCTTGTCATCGGATGTTATCCTTCAGAAACAACGACAACGCGTACTTTTTTCTGTGTATTGAATGTTTAGTATTATCAATCAACTAGGAACGAACAATATCAATCCCAACTCTTAAAAAAAGGGAAATTATGAAATCATAGCAATTTAAACGAAGCAATAAATACACGGAATGTGTTAGTATGTAAGATAAAAATTTAAATGTAATTTTGGGGGAAGTTCTTTAAAAAAATCTTGTCATTTAAAAAAAAAACCACACCAAGTGTTCCAATATATTAATCAGTAAGCCTAATTGGTTCATTTCAGTTTACAAAGAATATTAAAAAAAGATCGTGTCTGTGTATAAAATACAATAATAAGTTGCATTATCTAAGAATATATAAACTTACCGTTACAAGACCTGCCGTCCGAGCCCAGCTCATATCCTTGTGGACACTGGCAGGTGTCGGTTCCGTTTACCTTGGCACACTTCTGATCTAAACAAGTTGCTTTCTTAGCTGATCCACACTCAGCCTCCACTAGAATATATTAATCAGTATGCATAATTATGACATGTATATCTCATTATACAAGTATTTTTATAAATTATAAAAATACTGAAATATTCAACATATATTTTCAATATATAGTTAAGACTGTGTAACATGCAATATTTTTGTATTAATATGAAGGAAATTTTAACACCAACATTTAAAAATGTAGTTCATTAAGGAAGATTGTATTTGCTTTATTATTACAAATTAATGATATTTCATTCAAATTTCCATAAGACATTTTATACATGGGAATCGGGTCAGCTTCTCTTCAAAAACAAAATTGTAGTGACTTAGGAAAGGAAAGATTTCCCAAGGCACTGTTGTACTGTATCCAGTGAGAACCATACATACACAAAATAGAAAGAAAAATGTCTCAGAAAAATATAAGACTCGTGATTTTAACCATTAATTACACATATACGATAAAACAAAAATATGCGCATATGCAAATAATTGTGAACCAATTAAAATTTCATATTTTGTTTTTTAATATAGGCTAGCTAACTAAATAGATTAGGGTGAAATGTAGAGACACCTAAACTCATTAATACATCAGCTGCAAGATACAGATATTCAACAACGACTGTCCTTACCGGCACAGCTCTTCTGGTCGGCTTCTAGTCTATATCCCGACTGGCATTTGCATTCAAATCCACCATCAGTGTTTTTACATATCTGTGAACATCCATGACTACTTCCAGCACACTCGTCCACATCTAAAAGCGAACCAACACAGACGGTGATAAAGTATAAGAATAGGGTATCTATACCGGCTCCAATGTTTTAAAGATTATAATGTTCACTGTTTTGTGTATAAAACTACTGACAATCCAAATGCTCACTAAAATGGTAGCAAACTGTTACACCAGATTATCTAATAAATAAAGAATTATTCTTTGACTTTTACGGAGGGATCATAACAGTCGGGCATGTAATCAAATTCAATACTATAGTAAAGCCCGAGGGAATAGATACATTTATAAAAGAGTAGCATCAAACAGAAGTAAAGCATGGACCTCTTATTGTTTGGTAGGCTTACTATTTGCTCTTATTTACTAAACAAGATCTTACCGTTGCAAGTTCGACGGTCCCCTGCTAGTTGATAGCCGCTGACGCAGCCACATGTAAAACTACCAGGCGTGTTAGTACATGTCCTTCTATCACTCCTACTGTCGCAGTTATGTGTATTTAGAGTACATTCATTCACATCTATAAACAGTATAAAAAGAAATAAATTGAATATATAAAGAACACTGTGCCGGATAATTATGCCAGTGCCAAGGTGGCATTTTTGCACCCGCTTAAGATGCAGTTTCGTAAAAATCCATATATACCAAATGATAGACCATTGTCTAGAGAGTATATAACCACTTTTGTTTTTAGTGTTTTACACCTCACAGGTGAGATATTTACCTTTAAAAATTAATATCCCATAGGAAAATGATAATTCCCATAGGAGAAACGATTCTCCTACGGGAAATATTGACAATCCTATAGGATTTTCAAAAAATCCTATAGGAATTATATTTCCTATAGGAGAAAGCTATCTCCTGTAGGAATCTGACCCAGACAGGTAGTTTTCCTATAGGAAAATAAACCTTCCTATCGGATTTTATCAAATCCTTTCGGAATTTAAATTCCTATAGGAAGTTCTTGTATTCCGATAGGAATTTTCAAATTTCCTATAGGAATATTGATTTTCCTATGGGAAAAATTATTTTCCTGTAGGAATTTAGTTTTGAAAGGTAAATATCTCACCTGACAGGTGAGATACAATGATAACAAAGGTGGTTGTAAACTCTTTAGGCAATGGTCTATCATATGGCATATTTGAATTTTTCGATATATGCAGCTTAGACGGGTGCAAAAATGCCACCTTGGCACTGGCATAATTATCCGGCACAGTGTTAAAGGCATTGTAGTTTCAATAGGTAAAACAAAACTATTGTTTCAGATCACTTTGAACAAACAAGTTGTCTTTGTTTAAATCGATTGATATGGTGAATTGACTCTATTTTATTGTTGCTGCAATAACAGTTTGATATGATTACCTTAATAACCCCTGTTTGGTAATTTTATAATAATTTGGGCATTTTATGTTAGTGTTATTAAAAACATTGCAAAGGTCTGAATATAAGTGACTTTTCGAGGGTTGATGATTCACTTTTGTAACAAACTCAAACACTTTCGAAATTAAGATGTTTCAATGAATTTTTTAAAACAAAAATCCCATCGAGTTTTAAAGACACAACTACAATACAAACCTGTACAGGTTCTGCCATCTCCGGAATAACCTGTCTTACAGGAGCAGGAATATCCACCGGGGCTATTACTACAGGTGGCTAAAGTAGGGTGACAGTCGTTTGAACCGCTGCATTCATTTATATCTGAATAAAGGAAAGTCTTTATTTAGTTGGTATTAAAAAATCAAAAAACAAAATATTTGTTCAAAATTCTAAATGAAGTAAATGTTTTTACTTTTTCAAAAAATTATTTTATAAGAAATGAAGAATATAATTGGTCTTTACATGAGGCCAATAAGCCAAAAGTGGAACCACAATGTGTCATCTAGGGCCATGATTTTAAAAAAATGAATATTCATAATATTAAACATTCTTATGTGCTCGTTACATTAAACCCTATGTGTATATCTTGAAATATCTAAATGCTCGGACTTTTCTTGTACATTAATCCTGTATATATTTTCCCATATTAATTCTAATGTAGAAATGTCCACTCTTCCTTCCTTACTAGTCAAGGGGTCAAATTTTGTACAAACTTGAATTTAAACAATTTTAGAAAGCTAAGTTACATTCAAATATCACATAATACAACATTGTCTTTGATAATTACGTAAAATAACAATTAACATTTTTGTTCCTCTCTCGTGACCCTAATAAGAATCTATGGTTTCAACAAATTTGAATATACAGACTTGTACTTGGTATTAATATTTCTTAGGCAAACGTTAACATAATATTTCTTATACATCCTCTTTAGTAAAATTATTTTTTTTTTGCCATACAGTATAACCAAAACTTTAGTTAAGGCCACCAAAAATACTATTTTGCATGTGTGATTGACATTTCATTCTGGATAAGATCGAATTTTGAAAAAAAAACAATGCCTTAGACGGCGAAACCAGCATTAATGCATGTTGCTAAATAAAAAGGCGATCACTTTATTCTTCAGCTTTTGTGAGTTTAGGACCATATACACAAAACCATCGTTTTCTAAACAGTACGCATCTGTACACCTTACCATACCATATATTCAAGTTAAACTATGTACCTATCCTGATTGTCAGATAGGAAGACCTTGATTAATATGTTTTAGTATTTAGGAGGCTGAGTGGTAAACAAAATACCTATCAGATTAATTTAAATTTATCATTTATCAGATATCATTTATTTTAAGCTATAACCATTATAGTGTTATTTGATAACAAATAATTTTAATTAGTTTAGCTTTAAAATTTATATATTTTCTAATATTTTTATATAGAGCTTTTTTTTCTAAAAAAAATTATAAAGTCTTAAACGGCCATGACAATCCAGCCATCTTAAGTGAATGTAAAATAAGTTCACTTACCAGTGCAGAGAGATCCCACTTTTTGGTATCCTGTTAAGCATCGGCATTCGTAACCCGGATTCTGATTTATACACGCTGAGTTTGCTGGACAGTTGGCTGTTCTTAATATACACTCATTGGCATCTGAAGCCAACAAAAAATTATTTAAAATAATATATTTTTTTACATGGTATACGAAACATTCATGATATAAGCAGAGAGCAGAATCTTTTCAAATTGGTACACACTTGACAGTACCAAGATTGAAATAAAATTATCTTTTAAACAAAATGATGATAAAATTTTCTTGTATATAGTGGTGGTAATCTATTCAAGATTACTTACCTACGCAAACAGACTCTTGGGATTTGACGTACGAATTATTGACGCAGTTACATACATAGGAACCATTGGTGTTAGCACAAACAACAAAGTTTGCTGCTTTACACACATTGGTCGATGGTGAAGCACACTCATTTGTATCTGAAGAAAATTAACAACCATAAGTGTACTTTCTTTAATGAAAAATTAAAAAAAGACATTTTTAATGTTTTCTAAAGTGAAAAATAAATTAGAAAAAAGTGCCACCGGAAATGTCAAAAAGTTCAACATATATGAATTATTACGTTTGCTCATTGTCAATTATCCTCGTCAGGTTGCCAAATATTTATACTCCTCTATTAAGAGAAGACAATCAATTGTATTTAAGTAACGAGTTGTAAGCAAATATATAAAAATAATACTTATACCCACTGATATCCCAAAACTCCTTAAAGATTTATTTGTTGTATTATGTATCTAAACATGTATTTTTTGCTTTTTTGTCCTTTTGGAGTTTTTTTCCCCATCTTGCATTGCGTTCTTTTCTTTATGTATTCTGTACATTATTGTGTACATTATTGTGTTTAAAGTGACATATAGGCCCGACGGGCCGGGTGTTGACCTTTTCGAGTTTTTCTTTTTGTCAATTTTACAATGTACTGTAAATACACGTCACTATAAAAATAAATTACTTACTTACTTACATGAAAAAAACCCCCCTACTTTAACTATAGTATGAATTACTCACCAACGCATGTTTTGTTTGTACTATCTAGCTCCATTCCACTGGGACATGAGCAAGTATCCACCGAGTTGATTTTACCACATGTATGACTACATCCATGATTATCCGCACATTTGAAAATGGCTAAAATTTGATTCAATAATTATGATTATAAATAATTTTCGTTTTCCATATAAATATTAATCTCTGATCTTAATATTTTTTTAAAATCACTTTACATATCATAAGAAATTCTAATTATTGATAACTCTCTCATTCTTAATCAAGTTTTAAATTTGATTTTTTTCATAATACATTATTCAAAATTAGATCATATACGTTTTACATTAAAAAAAAAAAAATTTCTACTAGCATTCAGGAAATTAACTCAATATACAAAATAATAGATTGACTTATTTTTTGTATTTATACAAAATTAACAAGAAACATTGTACATTCTTTATAATTCAACTTTGTTTTCTCAAGTGATATATTTGTAATTAATATACAGTTG
This sequence comes from Magallana hongkongensis, assembly GCA_016163765.1. Lineage (NCBI taxonomy): Eukaryota > Metazoa > Mollusca > Bivalvia > Ostreida > Ostreidae > Magallana > Magallana hongkongensis. The sequence continues at coordinate 36,206,552 of WFKH01003881.1, read as the reverse complement.
AACTTCGATATCTCGAACACTGATATCTCGAATACGATGGATATGTCGAAGTGATTTGTAAGTCCCAATCACATATTTTTAAACTATTTTACCCTCAATATCTCGAATACTCGGATATCTCGAAGTTTTTAAACAGTCCCATCTAGTTCGAGATAACGAAGTTTGACTGTACTTAATTCAGCCCAGTTTCCATAAAAATTGTTAATGACGTATTTTTGATGGATATGATGGCAAAATAGTGTAACATAGCATTATCGTAAAGATTAAAAAACTTACATTCACAAGTTTTTCCGTCACCTTTCAGACGATAATTAGGTGGACAAGAACACGTGTAACTTCCCTGAGTGTTAGTACAGTATGCATTGCTGTAGCAGCCATTAGCGGCCGAATCAGAACATTCATTAACATCTGCCAAAAAAAACCCACCAGTAAAAATCTTTTCCTAAGAGATTGACATTAACACGTCTAAAGAGAAAACTGTTAATTTCAGTGAGTGAAAGTTTCTTCTATAGAGGCAGAGAAAGTGAACCTAACATATTATTACAACATCCCACCAATTCATTCAAGTTTGAAAATTGAATATGAGTTTGTTTTAGGCATACAATTTATTTACAAGAATTGATACTTAAACGATTATTTCTCAAATTAATCACTTAAACTCTGTATACATATCCAAACACAAATTGTGCTAATAATGAACTTTATTTGAAGAAATCTGTTTTAAAACATTCGTAAGCAAACCACAAAACAAATATCTTATTTGAATCAGCATCAGGTCATAAATGTGATGTCGATATTTTGGAAGTCTACCTGAACATGTAAATCCATCGCCACCTAGTGTGTAGCCTTCAAAACATGAGCAGGTATAGCTTCCTATGGCGTTGGAGCACTTTTGGGTGCAGTTGTTTTTTGAAGCACACTCATTCAAATCTGTAAAGATGTCATATTTCAAAGTTTACGACATACAAATGAATGTTAAAAGTTGTGGTAAATGTTTATGTTTGTATGCATCAGAAATCAGAGACATCAGAAATCAAAATACAATTATATAAAACACAAGGAAATTGAATAAAAAATATATATTAAGTTTAAGAGCTACACTGTGTGACAGTATTGATTTCAGATTGCACATAAAATTACAAATATCATTTTTATTTTCTCTGTAAGGCAATGCAGAATAAACGCATTTGCCGACAAACACTTAATCAATTGTTAAAAGAAATATGAATGCAATAAACCCTCATCTGACTGATTTCAAATCAAGTTTACTATATCTCATCTTACCCGCACAGACATAGCCAGTTCCAGTGAATCCTTTGTTGCAAGAACAGGCATAACCACCGGGGGTATTGCTACACGTTCCATACTCTTTGTCACAACCATGGGTGGCGGCCGATGCACATTCATTGACATCTGCCAAACAAATATACACGATTACATAAGTTGCGCTATTATTAAACCAAAACCTAGAACTAGAGCAGCAATTTGAAATTGCCTTTAAACTTAAAGATTTTAAAAAAGATAAAAATATTAAAGATAAGTCAATGGTGACGAAATGTCTGCAATTCAAAATGTTTTTTTTCTAAATAAATTCAACAGATGATTTTATTTTCTATAGTGTACCCATTATATACCACGTACCTGAGCAGCCATATTGACCAGATTTGGTGTATCCACTTGGACACACACATGTGTAACTTCCGTCGGTATTACTACATGTAGCAGGACTCGTACAATTGTTACCAGACGTACACTCATCAACATCTGCAAATGTGTATGCTTTATATGTTAGTCACAACATCTTACAATTTTTAAAATAGAGTTCTGACGTGCAGCTTCCCCACTACATGTAATTTGTTTTACTATAGAACACACATTATTAGTTGATAATCAATGTATTCTTCTTTGATAATTTCTTACTAAAGATAAGACAAGTTGATGTACATATGAATACAAATTTCTTATGTAAAGTGATGTTTGTGTCTATTAAAATAATTACATGCTGCATAATCGGCGCTGTTGTGAAAAGTAATAATAATTGTTTAGCAACCTTTTCTTTCATAATAACATATTCATCATTGCATATCAATGCAAATCTTGTTTTTGCAAACAACTCTACAATTTTTACAAGCAACAGTGCAGCCGGCAAAATATTATCATCAACAGAGTTTGAGATTACTCTATAGATATCATGAAGATATATATATATATATATATATATATATAGCAATTAACTAGTTACTTCCTTAATGCCCATATAATAGGGGGAAAATCCATGATCATTTTAAGAAAACACAAAAACACAAAAATCTGAGCACTCATGTCAACACAAACACGAGATACAATAATCATATCTAAATTTTAAAATTACTCTACTATCAGTTTTCGAATTTAAAGCCTTTTGCTGCAAAATTTGCTATTCCAAAACAGTATGTAAAATACATAGTTGAAAATGTATTTATTACTCTATGGCATAAATAATCAAATCAATATAGCATAAATTTATTCAACGTTCAAGTCGCTTGCATCATGAAAACCATTAAAATGATCAGCACTGTTATGCTTTTTGAAAAAGAAATGGTTTAATGATTAGTTCTTTAATGAATTATATTGTTATATTATTAATACACCATTAATGTCACCTACCTGCACAAGCAAAATCTCCAATGTTTTTGTAACCCGCTTTACACTGACATCTATATCCGCCCTCTTTGTTCACGCAGTCACTTTTAGCGTCGACACAGATATCGACGTTGGTAGCGCATTCGTCAACATCTAAAATCAAGGCATTTCTTAATACAAATAGATTATTTTTCGAACAATTTAACGAAAAATTGAACATAAAGGTTAAATATTTAGCTCATTTATAACAATAGGGAAGCTTATTCTTTAAATCAATATTTTTAAATATATTGTCATATTATCAAACAGTACATAATGATCGGCAATTAACAAATATTTTAGAACTTCATTAATTGAAAAGCCGTTAAAAACTTTCAAAACAACATTAAGATAATAAAATATGCGATTGGACGTAAGTAAGTGTATAGTAATGAAATGATCTTACCTATGCAATATTTAGTTGCATTGAGAGCAAATCCCGAGGGACAGGTGCAGTAGACGTCACCATTCAATACAGCACAGGACGTGCGGGGATTGCCGCCATCACAAGTCGCCTTTTGTTGAGATGTACACTCGTTTTCAGCTAAAAAAATTCAAGTATTAGACCTGGTTGGCACAATACTCACAAATAATTTTTCTTATACATTTATTTGAATGTTTTTCCAATAACAATAAAAAGATTAATCGTCAAGAAAGCGAGTTTTTCTTTCTAGCTTATAGAAGTACTGCTATGTTAGTCAAACGGATTATTTGACGATTGTTTCCAAACTGTAATACTTGCAATCTCTTTTTCAAATAAAAAAAATCCGAATTGTTTTTTTTTTTATCAGGAATTCTGTTAACAAATATGATTGATCACTGATTAAAAATAATAATTGAAAATCATTGAAGTTCACTTACGCAAACAACTAATAAGGTCGGTATCGTTCAGGCGATATCCAGTATTACACCCACATTTGTAGGTACCCACACCATCAATACACTTTTGTTGACAATTGTTTGATCCTGCACACTCATCCTTGTCTATAAAACACACAAACAATTCAAGAGTTAAAAACACGCTCACAGGGAGATGCTGAAGACAAACGATTTTTATATGTTTGAAAAAGTAGTTTGTATAATCGCATCATATTATAACACGCTTTAGAATTATTACTATTGGTGCAATTATGTAAAAATTTTGATAAATTATGCTATCTGTAACATTTTGCAAACTGAAAAAAGGTGTGTGTTTTTATTTTTAATTCTATCAATGTAAAATTTCCATGCATGCAAAAATAAGTTCGTGGTATACAAACTGTCTTTCTGTACAAAAATAATGAAGCTTCTACCGTATTTATAACCCGACACAGGGTTATCACACCAAAACAGACGTGCCATTTTGCACCCGGCAAACATTCATTTTTTTAAATCAAATATTTCATATGATAGACCCTAGCTTGAAAAGTTTAAAACCCCTTTTCTAATTGGTGTAGCCAATCTGCCATGTGAAGAATTTACCGTTATAAGAGATACCCTAATGGAAAATTAAAATCACCGTAGGAAAATGATGATTGTTAACAGTAAAAGTGTAATTAAAATTTCCTATTAGAAGGAAATTAATTATAGGTAATTCGAATTTGAAATTTGATATGATTTAAAACGATTTTATAGAATTGTGTGGAAAATATTTTCTATAAGAAACGAATTTTATTCCTGTATGATATGGGTTTTTTTCATATTATTCATGATTTTAGATACAGCCTATCAGAAGGCTATTTTTACCTAACAAATTATCATTTTCCCTTGCAATATCTGTTACTGAGATCGCAATTTGGTAAATGATGTGTAAATCGTGGTTATCATAGGTGAATAAATATCGTGTGATTCAACATGATCTCTTGAAAGCGGACATACAAGTATACAGTTCAAGGAATGCACTTACATGTATTATAGAGGCTGGGTAATCAACAAATTAACCATCAGGTCTACTTTAAACATTTAAACAATAAACTATTATTTTTTAAAGAAAAATTCCATAAATTTAAGCTTTTAGTTATTCATATTTTCCAATATCTTTCAGAGCTCTTCTTCTAAAGAAGAACAGTACAGTCTAAAAATGGCCAAGACCATCCAGTCCTCTTAATATACGGACAAAATGATTAAAACTGGTCAGATCGTGGTTCTATTTTGTCGGTAGTTACGTGAACCCAATCAAATCCTTAAAAAATATATATGAAAAAATACTTCGGAGATTGAAACATTGCCATGTGTACATACAGATGCAACCTGTTTGTATATATCAACAATAAACAAATCAATCACATTAAATATCAAAAATCTGTCAAATAAAACAAACCTTCGCACTGATTGGTCTGTGTGTTTAGCTGGTAACCATAGTTACATGTACACGTGTAACTGCCCACTGTGTTCTGACATCTTGAGTTAGCAGGACAAGGGTTTTTATCACATTCATTAATATCTAAAAAGGAAGACAAGACTTATAATCAAATGATTATGCTTAAAATGAGAGTACAGAATACTAGCATGAAATATTATAATACAATGTTATTGTAAAGAATAACTATTTAAGTGTTTTGTAGAAAGAAAAAATAAATTCTTGTTGAAAAAAACCCACACTATTTAATCGTATATAAATACTAAATATATATATATAAATGAGGGCAGGACAAAAAAGTATGAATACTACTAAATTTGATTGATTAACAATAATATGTATAATATGAAATCAATTTTTTTACCTGTACATTTAGATGCTGATTCTTTAGAGTATCCTTTTTTGCAATCACAAGTGAATGAACCGACGGTGTTGGTGCAGGTTGTGGTCGCCTTATCACAATTGTCTTTTTTTAGCTGACATTCATTGTTATCTGTAAGACATCCAAAATTCATTGGTAAAGTAAACAAACGACTGATATCAAAATTTGTAAATAATTGAATAATTTTGCAAGAAGTTTGTTAAACTATTCATATTAAAATTAATGTTTATACGTCAATAATAGGAGAGAGAGAGAGAGAGAGAGAGAGAGAGAGAGAGAGTAACTAGCTCACCAACACAGCTGCTTAAATCACTTCCCAGTACATAGCCAGTGTTACAAGAACACGTGTATCCATTAGCAATGTTTGTACATTTCTGTTGACATGGCGGAGGTTTATTGACGACACACTCATCCTTGTCTGCGAAAATGAATGAAAATTTAAAAAAATACTGAGAAAGCAAATTTTTCTGCACTTTGAAAAAAAATACGATTTTTACCCCAAAACTTTAAATTTTTTAATAAGATGAGGTAGTGGTTTTTTTTTCTTTCAATTGAATTCATATCCGAATTTGATTGTATTAAGTCATGGAATGGTTAAGTATTCCTGAATTTCTTTTACTAACCTGAGCAAGTGATTCCATCTCCATCCAGGTGAGATGGACACGATCCACAGGTAAATCCTGCAGGGGTTTTACTTAGGTCCCTAGCGAGTACATCGGTACAGTCCACTCCGGGCCAGCACGGTCTAGAGGCGCACCCATCTTCATCGTTCTCGCAGTAGGTACCGTCATATCCTTTCACACAGGTACAAGGGACAATAAAGAACTGCTCACTGCTCTCCACGCCAAACTCACACTTAGCACCATTCTAAAATTATTTTGTTTTCGCATATAAATTATGGTAATTGTATGTATATTGTTGTTTTCTAGCGGACCTTACACATATATTGTCAATAATAAAGTTAAAGGCATGTATATTTTGTCTCTATACAGCAAATCCTATTTGAAATATTGTTTTCGTCCTTACAATACGTTTGGATACTTAAAGCATGCGATTGTACTGTTTCGAAAGTGGATAATTATGATGGACTAAATGACCGTTAATTTTGGCCCTAGAAACAGTTTTCAGTTTACATTTAATATACATACTGCACATCCTTACCTGACATTTACAAAGTTTGATCTTTGGTGTCCACAGAGACTGGGCTTTTCCGTCGGACACAGTGATCTTGATACTCATGGTATTACTGTCCGGAACACCGACCCAGGTTAGTGTTTTTGTGGCATTGCTGATGGAGACTCCAGATGGAGCATCGTTATTCAAAAAGAAAGAAATTGTGTCCCCCTCATTCTGATCCTTGGCATTTAAAACAAGGGTGTAGTTTCCACCCACAGAGACTTCAATGGTCACATTGCCATTCGTGATTTCTGGTGGATAGTTAGCTAAAAAGACAGGATGAAAATAAAAAATAAAAAAATTCAGTACCTTTGCTGCAATATATTAGCAGTTGTTGAAATATTTATAAGTAGCAATACCATTTTTATTGACCAAAGAAGCGTTCTTGTTTCATTCAAGAAAATTATATTTCAGATGTAAAAAAAGAGATCAAATGTTTTTAGGTATTCGTTTTCAACATTAACATGCATAAAAATCAGATTTCCCCGCTATTCTACAATTAGCAAACATATTGTCAAGTTGCCAATGAGATACAATAACATGTAACTACTTTTTAATATGGTCTATTCTATACTATTAATATATGAAAGAAATAAAATGTAACATATATCGGTATCTTAGTCGTCTGCTACGAGTAAAGAAACGTTTATTCACTGCATAACATATAAGGATATGTGATAAATATATAAGGAGAAACGACCATTTTACTCCTTAATTAACATACTTTCACTTTCAGCGGTGGGGGAATGACGTAATATTGTAGTATTGTAATTTTTTTTAGATTGTAAACTGTCATAAAGTTCCTATTTTTAGTAGACATTAACAGTTCTATACAGCTAGTAGTTTGCTCAATTATAAACTATGTATTTCTTTATCAATGACTGAATGAATAAATAATTAAATATTTGATTTAATTTTACGTTATTATGACATAGCCGATAACTGGCTCAATGATTCATCATAAATCATAGAAAACGGGTGTTCTAAGGAACACTTGAAATAGTTGCACTATGTTTTACATATTAAAATAACTTAACAGTAAGGAAGATAAGGAGAAAATTACTTACACTGTCATTTAATTTAATGCAGAAATATTCAAACAGAAAAAAAACGATGAAAAAAACACGATTTTTAGCCGACATCTGATCCAGTACCAGTATATATATCAGTGTTATGCACCATTTTGAATTCAATTTTACAGCAATGTCCACTTACCTAGCGTAGACTGTGTTTCAGCCAGCTCCGCCTTAGTGTTAGAAGTTGATGAAGCCACGGCAGCGTTCTCCGTAACCTTATAGTCAAAGTAACATTCCTTGCGCTTTTCTGGATCAGAATCGGTGCTTTTCCCACTGTTACACAGAGAAATGGCTGTAGATCGTTTGGATGAATTGGGAAACATGACGGTCAAATTAGCATTGAAAAACACGGGTGTATACGATGGATCTACGTGACTGGTCCAGTTAGCGTTAGTTGCACTTCCTCCATACGTGAACAAAGTGTTTGTTTCATTGTTCTGCCCTGTAAAAGACAAAAAATCATAAGTGATTTTCTAATTCCTTACAATATGTGGAAATTCATAGCAAACACAGAGAGTTGCATCAAATGGAATCCATTTTTTGCACATCTTTTAACGCATGTTTTGTCGAAAACGTGTAATCGCAAATTACATTAATTGAATGAATTAACACATCATATTGGTTTTTAAAGATATCCATGCATTATACAATTTATAAGGAATTAAAAACTTACAAAGTTTTCCGTAATTGTAAATGACACTTTCTACTGAGTCGGAGGGAGTAATAACTCCATTTGGTGCCTTAAAGTCATTGGTGACATTTCCGTCAAAATTTCCCAGGAGACCTAGAACAAAAAAAATTGCAAATTAACAAAGTAACCAATTAATAATACGCCTGAACATGAAATTAATATCATTTATATGAAGGAATAAGAAGATAGGCTTAGTTTGAAAAAAAATATATATATCTGAAATACAGCGTATATATTACAAATCTTATCTCTTAGTTTGACTTTATTTCATTATGAAATATTACTCAGAGGGAGACTCTGTTACTTTTAATCTGTGTTTAATTCACAGATCAGTTTTTTTTATGCCATTGCATTTATGTTGAATAAAGTGGTGACGTAACCCGATACCTTCAAACTGACTACGGTAACTGGAGGAGGCAGAAATGACTAGCTGGAACATTCCATTTGTCAGCTGTACACCAGCTGTCAATCCTCCAGAAAAGATCATCTTCCATGTGGAGATGTTAGCGCTATTTGTCTCTTTGGTTACAGTAACCTCTTTCCATTCTGCTGGTCTAGATGATAAATCTACCTTATCGACGACCCCATTTCTCAGAATTTCTGGTGATTAAGAGAAATATTGCATAGTTATTTAGAAAATAATAAATTGTAGTGCATATATAATTGGCAGAACAAGAACTTAAAAAGATTAGATGTGTTTAAACGATGTAAAAAATGTCAATATACGTTCATAACACGATAATGTGTTTAGACGAGCTATCTTATCAAACGCATTTTAACTCTTAACCAAATTCTACAATTTCTCAACGATTTTTGTAATTATAAGCTATTTCTTGTAAGATTGTAGGGTTTTCATATTTTTCCATTTTCCATTAGTCACACATCATTCACAAGAAATAAAACTGTATGAAATATTTTACATTAATTTAATAAATGCATCAAAACATTGCTTATCTAATCGGTTTTAAAGCTATTGAAAAAGAAGAAAGTGATTGTGGGTTTTTTTTTAATTTGTGAAAACATCATTTTAAAATATGCCAAAACATTATTTTAAAATAAATAAATAAACGCACGAGGGGAATTTTATACATCTGTACATGTATCCGGCTTTCATTTCAATACCTGTAGTATTGCCATCTGCAGCTAATCTGAATTCCACTTTGTCGCTTCTAGGACTAGATTGTTGGCCAGCAATTCCACTGATGAAAGTAGCACTCTTTACGCCAGCAGTATTAACCTGAGGTGAAAATCGGCCTTGTACTTCGACGTCAGTTGCTTTCAACAATACAAACTCTCCGTGGCCATTAAAGGTAAAAGACAATCCATCTAGAGAAGCCAAATGGGGATCTCCCAAGGCTCCACCTGTTGACAAAACGTCATAAATAACTAACTTAAGGACCTTTCTTGTTTAAAAACTAAAAATATCAATCAAATAAAAGAAGTTCTTTTTAACATATTCGTAGCTGTTTCATGGAGTCAATTCATAGATCAATCTAAAATGAAGTGCAATGTGTTTTAATTAAATGAATTAAACAGTTAGTATGTTTTGATATTTCATCAGAAATTCTAGTATTCAGCCTACCTGCTCCACTTGCTACAAAGTTCTCCGATGAACAAACGGGAAACAATGTAAGAAATTCACTGCACAAATCTGACTTCGAGGCAAAACTATATTCTGCTCTACAACAGGTTACGTATGCACCATCTATTGTTCCTTGTTCCCTGGAGGTTGGCTTTCGAATCCTTTAAAAGAGTTAAATGATATTTTGAAATAAGAATAAAATGATGTCTAAATCTCATTAGAAACTTTAAATTCATTTAGGCAACCGATTGAGCATTATATACTGACATATATGTGTTGTATCCTTTAGCAAGGGAAGCTTCAGTAATAAGACCTTTGTTGCTTTTGTCATAACAACAACGCGGGGTTCGCTCATCAGTGGCTGTGCTAGACAAAGCACTTCTCTTGGCAAAGCATGTAATGGAACTAGGAATTCCTGCAGCTGTAAATGTCGCCAAAGAGTCGGTCTTTTGCAATAGACTTGGCGGGCATTTGCTGACGTCTTCTGTCTTAACCGAGAACGATGAATTGCTCATTTGGACTCTCATTTGAGCAAGGAATGTATTGCATACTAAACCAGGATGGGTCGATGCTGATCCAGAAATCTTATAATATGAAAATCCTTTCTTTTTCCATCTGACAAAAAATAAACCACAAAGTTCAGTGTCTCTTCTCAAAATTTCGAATCAAAAAAGTGTCTACAGCCTATTTGTATTACCATTCCTATGCAACGTTAAAAAAAGATAAAGTCTATATATTCAAAAATAAAAACAGTACTACATTGAGCTTTGCCTTTCGATCCAATAGATTTGCATTGAAGATTAAATTCAGGGCAAATTTATTAAAAATTAGACTAAGAACATTTACAGAATGTGTCGGTTTCAGTCTTTGAAAACAAATAAGTTAACCATGCAAATCACTTATTAAGTCCCACTTTAGAGATAAACTCACGAGACATTTCCTGTTAGGCCTGTGGGAATGACTTCGTCTATCTTCTCTATCTTGCTCTTATCCTGCGGATTTGAAATAAGGTTCAAGTAGGACTGGGGGTATTCTTCGGCAGTTTTGTTTTGTTTCAGAACTCCAATCCTCACGGGGTAGTTGCCTACTGAGTTCAGGACGTCCCATTTCATTTCTCTATCGTTGTAAATGACCTTGACATAGGTGTTCTCATAGTCGGTTATCATGACAAGTTGGAAGGTCACAGTCTGTAATTATGGATATAAAATATTCATAGAAGTTAGATTACTCATATCAGTAAGAAAATATGTTGCATGAAAAGGTATTTCATAGCAGGTTTACATTAATTTTAAAAATGTAAAATATTTAAAATCAAATTTAAAATTGGGAAAAAAATATTGGATTGAGCAATTCCTTTTGACAAGTAAACATAATTCAAAAAGTAGTTTATTTTTAAATTGAACTAATGACAAAATTCTACCAAAAATATTTAAGCGATTTGTAATGTATTTTTCTGTTGCGAATAATAAAGCTGATTCTATACTTAAAGAGCTGCGAATGCATGCCACATTATGAAAATATGTTACAAAAATATTCTGAAATAATCTTTAAAGATATTTTATGTTAATGCTCTCTAATAATATGCAAAGTTTGTATATAATTTCTTTGGGTCATCTCTCTTTTTTAATGCAAGACGACTGATTTTTGTTTAAACCCCAAATAAACGTAATTAAATAACGACATAACATTTCTTTGATACTTTACCTCAGCATTGGCTCTCGGATTTTTACTGAGTTCCATTTTGTTCCATGTTATGATGATCATATACTTTGGAGAGGGCATACTGAATCCGGCGTAGTTGCTAGAGAAATCTGACTTTTGTGCCTGTATCACGGTATTTTCGCCCGAAACAGCCGAAGAAAATTCCTTATAATACACGCCACTATCTGCTTCCTGCGAAAAAAATGTTTTGATCTAATTCTCTTATAAACTAAACTTTTCAATAAACAACACTGCAAAACAACAGTATTGTGATAGATTTATCCAGTTGAATACAAAATAAAATAGTTTTCTTTGATAGATAAATTACTAATTTTTTAAAGGCATCTAGGTATTTCACCAATTACCCATTAGAAAGAGTAAATCTTTATTAAAAGTTACAAAGCATTAAAATCCCTTTAAGGACGACGGACCCAATTCACATTTTCATGAAAATTTTATATGAGTTAAAATAACTAAAAATATATCAAAGTCGATGAAAAAAAATAATGAAAAAATCGCACTATATTTTTCGTGGGGACCATTTCAAAAATTCTTTCCATTACATTCTTTTTTGATAGAACATAACGTGAAAAAGCATTTTCGTGAGATATTTTTTTTTTTTATACATTCTGCAATGCATATATAGATTTTCAAAGCAAGAACTGCGCAAAGGCCTGAGACAAGATTGTGTACATAATTTTGATGCTTATTTAAACAATTGTTAGAGTTTGTTGAACGTTTTTTTTTTTATAAAATAAGCACAGGGACAGTTTTACTCTATATTGATGCGGATCGGAATGTAAATGATTTTTTGCACTGGCTCAAACTCTGTTAACTATTCTACGTAAATTGTTATAAATAACTTGAGTATATATATAATATATAATTCGCTATAGAACTTAGACACCCCCTAAAGAAAGTTTTGCGTGTTAAATGATGTTGAAAAGCGTACTTTAGCGTGTTATATCTTAATAGCAAGGTCAGCCACTAATCGCACTATAAAAAGTATGTATTGATGACGTAGAACAGCTTTATATTGCATTATAAGTGATTTTATATTGAGATAATATTTCTGACGAAATATTTAGAATTCAATGACCGTAACAAATTTCCTTTTAAGTGAGCGAAATATTTGCGCAAACCGAAGTAGGTCCGTCATCCTTAAAAGATAGACCTAAAGAAAAAATCGCCAAGACTTTCCACTAAATCACACATTTAATCAAAATATTTTCAAAGATCGACGGCAGAAAAGTTGAAACATTTTCATTTTTTTATGCTCCAAAAATAACAAGGATGGCGTCCTTCTTCATTGACAACAGATATTGACTTACAGTGCCCGTGATCAGATTGGACCACCAGGGAGCAAACGCGGCCTTTTCCTGGAAGGAAGAGTCCAAATCAAACTTGGAGGGGTTGGTGAAGGCTCGTCTGACCCCTGAGCTTACGGTGTCACTAGTCACTGTAGTGAACAGGACTAAACCTCCCCTGGTGAACTAAAGCGATTGTGTCGTTATTTATCATGTTCATCGGGAATTAAGTCAACAACAAAGATATATAAAAAATAAGGAAATGGGTTCATACTCTTATTTCAAAATCATTGTTATCCTATTAATAATACTCTTTCTGTACAACATAACATAGCACTTCACATACATACATAGCATACCTCACGTACTGATATATTTTTTTTTACAATAAAAAATTTAAGATTTGATTAAAAAAAGATAAATTAATCGATTTCTTTGCTTTTGTACCAAAAAAACTTACATAGAATGACGGATACAGGTAGTCTCCTACTTTCACGGCAAAGTTTGGTTGGAAATATGTCGAATATTTGTCTGACGAACCAAGTTTTGAATGGCCTGTAAAACTTATTATTCTGTTTTCTGCAATAAACAAATCAACAGCATTGAATTCAATCAATGTAGGAAAAATCGATATCTTTTAAGATTCACTTTTACAAAGATAGTTCGATTTTTTTGATGGTCTAGATTTATTTGGACTATCATATATGACTCAAAATCAACCAAAATCAACTCTTTTCCTTTTTCCGAAGCCACTCTAAGCTAAAGTCAAATTGGCAATCAATGAACTATTTCATTATCTACAAATAAACGCCTATTTAAAAAAAATGAAAAATCATAAACTCTTATATAGAATGGTAGATAATTATAATTGTATGACAGCTATTGTGACAATGGATCATACCTTTGCATGTTCCTATGGTACCATCACCTGTGTAGCCAGATACACAAGTGCAATTGAAACTTCCGGGCGTATTTTTACAGGTAGCACGTGATGAAACATCACAGTTGTTTGCGCCAGTGCTGCACTCATCCACATCTAAATAATTAAAAATATATTCTCTTGAAACATTGATTGTACAACGAGGCTAGAAAAACGGTTGCTTGGAACAACATTCTAAGGCCAGAACCTCTTTCGTTTTGGTCAAACTTACTGCTTTATTTAAAAAAAACTAGTAATTAATCAAATCAATGAAATTTTTTTTTTTACATTTTTTCTCAATTCAAATAAACCATAGGAGATTACATCAACCCTCCCCTCTCTCTCTTTCTCTCTCTCTCCCCTCTTAATTATTATTATTATTATTATAACTACATGTGTTATTTATTATTAATAATTATTATTCATTATTATTTTTAATAAATTATTATTTTAAAAAGCGATTGCTGCATTGTTTTCATCATCAATACATTTAGGACCTCTATTTTTCTTGTAGCACATCATTCGTGGGGACTTTTTATTCAAACATAGATTAATGACTCAATTGGACTCATTTTTTTATTTCACGGAAAATACTTTATGATCAGATAAAAGGTACACTGATTAAACATTGCATAATCGAGGTGTTTGCAAAAAGTTTCCTGTCAGAGAGTTCGTTAGAGCACTGGTGTTCTTGACGAATTAAATACTCTCAAAAAGAACATACATATACGTATTTATAACCTTTATCTAAATATTTCATATTAGTTGGATTTTTTTTTTTTTACCAAACATTAATTATTAATAAAATATGTCATGAAAATGGTAAAAGTACACCATATGTACTTTTTCAATAATTAAATGGTAAAATCCTACAGGTATATACAATAATACTGGTAAAAGTGATATGATCTAGACTTACCGGTACACACTCTAGATGTACTATTATATGTGAATCCACTAGCACATACGCAGTCATAGCTTCCTACCGTGTCTTTGCAACCAGTCACACCTTGTTTCCAAGTTTTTGTGTTGACGTCTTTGCAGTCATTATTTACCCTATTGCATTCGTTTTCATCTGTAATGTGATGGCATATGTGTTCAATATCTTTGAAGGTTAAATTCTGAACACCTACCGTGGCCCCTCATTAACAATTGGGACGTCACTTTAATAAACATAATGGCTGTTAAAGAATCAAACACATGACCTTCAAACATTTGATAAAAATATGCTTCCGTGCTCTTTATATATGACGTTTACAAACATTTGAACACTTTAACGGTAAGTTCGTCGTCTGAGCAAAAAGGTATCTTATCATTGGAAATATATTCTATTTTCCTCTTGGAGAACAGCTTATGCTTTATCTAGAAATATTCAATAAAATACGCTCGGGCTTTTAATATCAGCTATTTATACAAACAGAAGTAAGGAGATGGTAAAATGTTTTAAATTCATTCGCAGAAAGCACATATCTGCATCACGGCACCCTTGGTACATTTTGCATTGATTGCTTACGCGTGAGCTTCTCTATTAAGTAGATTTTTCATTGCTTTCTTGTTTGTATATAAGGAGATGGTATACTTACTGACACAATATATTCCTGCAGCATCGTTGATATACCCATCTTTACAGCTACATTTGAAGGCTCCACCAGCTTGGAGACGACATGTGTGCGAAACACCGTCAGATAAACAAGGATTTACAGGTGCATCGCACGGGTTGGAAGTTACTGGAAATTAAAACATAACAACCATAATCTTTTTATCAAATAATTTTAAAACGATGAGTGAACGATGTTTATAATTCTTATAAATTCAGTTTTATCCACATACCAACGCATTTTGGCAGACCAGTACAAGCTTTCTCATCTTCCAAGTCAGCTCCACAGTCTTGGCCTCTGTTTGCTCCAGTGATATCGGTACAGTTACGTGTTCTTTTCTGCAGACCATCCCCACAAGACGAGTCACATGGCCCATATGCAGACCATTGGGTGTAGTAAGGAACAGCTACATAGTTGCAAAATTAACATTGAAATATTTTGCCTCTTCTATATGATAATATGTATATAAAAATCAAGTATAACATTCTTTTCGGGGGGGGGGGGGTAATTTAATGTTCAACAACAATTTCTTTCTGATTAAGTACTACATGTATGATAATTTTATTAATTACAATTAAAAAAATTCCCAACATTCCTTACTTTACTGCTAACATGTCAACAGTTTAGCATTTAGTAATGAATTGTCATATTTTTCATTTGTCTTCCCTTGACAATAAGCATCAAAAACAATATCCGTTAGTAATTGATATGTTTTAATGTCTATCATGTCTATTTTGGTCAGTCAGTCTACTTGTTCGGGTCGTCCTGCGGGCGTCCTATATCGATTACTCTGACCGTTCTCCCTATTTACGTAAAAAGGCATTTTTCCCTACCGTATTGACAAATGTTTCCTGTATAGCTGGCATTGCATTGACATCGAGGTCTGCGATCAATGACAACACAGGCTCCGCCATTTTGACAGGTGAAGCCATCACATAGATTTGGAGTGGTAGTGGTGGGACGGCTGGTTGTAGTGGTTGTTGGTCTAGTGGGATTGGTAATTGGCGGCTGTGAAACGTTGCTTGTCGGTTGCGAGGAATCGGTACTGGGTTTGGAAGTTGGCGGCTGAGTAACGTTGTTTGTCGGTTGCGAGGAATTGATAACTGATGTTGTGATTGGTCCTTCAAAGCAAAACAAAATTCATTTGCTCTGTTATTCCAGCATTCAAAATTAGGATATATTTTTGATTTAATTTATATTTATTTTTAAGGTAAAAAAAACTAGTCAATGATTTCAGAGGGTTTTTTGTGCCTAATCTATTACATTTTCATCTACCGAGTATGGTTCCAACTATATCTTATGGAAACTTATTGCAATTCATAGCTCTGTAGAAACTGACTGACTGAAATCTATACCCCTCATTATTCGATTGGTCAAACCTACAGCAACCTAAAAAAAATCACGGACTGCACGAAATAATCATGATGATGTTAGATTTAAATTCCCATTAAAGACGATTTGGCTGTTTTGTTTAGCTTACGTACTGATGTACTTTAACAATAATTTAGTTAATTTTACTTCAAGGTATAGATTGTTATAGATAAGTTAAGAAATCTTTGATTTTAAACTTTTAATGCAACATATATATGCCGTTTTAATGGTATTTTTGCGATGTTGAAAACCAGACCCAAATTTTGTCAGCATGACAAGATATATGAAAAAGAAGTTTATAGAAAATCTTGCAATTTTTTGATCAATATTAACGAGGTACTAGCCATAATTTGAAAATGAATAACGACGATTTACCTATGCATATATAAAAACGATTAACGTTTGAGGTGAATTTGCGCATGTGCGCGGGAATAGTATTTCAGAAAAGCAGCATGCAGAACGAGGTATTACGACAAGTTTGTTGACAGTTATTTAAATTCATATAAACAGGTTTGTGTGCTGTTAGCAGAAACCCCCCCCCCCCCAGATATTGCCATCTGCATTGTATGAGGATGGTAGCTTATCGGTGTCGATGATAATCGATAAGAGTTCTTTTGCAATTGACCATTATTTTCATACATTTGACAACATATATAATTATAAACTAGAACGTCAAAATTATCCCTTCTGCCCCCCCCCCCCCCCCCCAAAACACATACAATTTAAGGATTTAAGTTTTTAAGTGATAGCTATACAAACTTTATCATATTCAGACAATGGATATCGTGCTATGCACATTAGCTCCTTTTCCTTTATGAGTAAATATCTTATTAAACAAAGAAAACACACCGCTGGGTGACCCACCAATCTATAGCAAGAAGCCAGCAAGCCCATAGTTAAACATGAAGTTTCTAACACGTGTCCACCGCTCAAAGTGGTTTCAATATAGATTGTCATTTTACAACATTCTCTGTTGACGCAGGGGTCTTAAGGAAGCTTATGAAATCGAAGATACATGTAAATCCGTGAAATAACAAATCTTAGTTATTTTATACCTATTCAAATATTAAAACAGCAAAACACAGACCAAATTCAACAAAAAAAAAATAACTGATATATTCTTTTTAGAAATTTGACTGTATTACGTAGATTTTCACATTTCACACCCCATGACTGAAAGTGGAATGTCGTGTAAATATTTGATCAGGAAGCATTGTAGCAACCTCTAAGGATACAATATCCACTAATGATATAAAGTTGCATTAGTGGTCAGACTTCTGACCGTTAATGAAATAATTTTATCATTAACGAACTACCTAACCGTTCACTAATGATATATTTTGAAAATTATATCATTAAGGGTCAAAATTCACGTCCACTAATGATATAGATAAACCCCCCCCCCAAAATAAGTACATCGTTGACCTTTAATGATATAATTTTTATTGCATAAGAGGATGCACTTCAACCCTTAATGATACAATTATGTATATTATAATTGAGCCGTTTCAAGCAAAAACCCCCCTTATCGCAACTGATTGTTTTTTACGTCATTTTTTTATGTTCAATACAATCCGTGGATAAAGCCAAACGTTACAAACTTGACGTTTTCTCCGACATTTGGTTAGAGTATTTTATTTAGTTCAGAATGATATCTTTAGAGATACATGTAATGAAATAATTTGTTAATAAGATAAGAAGTTACAAAATCGTAATGAATCCCAATAAATATTTTTTAAAAGAATGTAGGTTATAAAGCGCCTAATGCAACAATAATTGATAAATTTATTGCACATGATGATCATGTTACATAGTACCAAACAACAGATATAGATCCCTATTTTATAACCAAAGCATCATTCTCTTTCTAAATCTTCTTTTTAAAATCGCAATTGAAAATGATTTTATATTTTTTCTTATCTAAAATGAAGACGCTTAAGAATTTCAGGCATGAATGTATATAATATTCTTAAGATCATCTTCAATTTAACCATGACAACTGTGCCTAAACAACAAAAGAAAAACTGAAAGTATCCGATAAAGCTCTCCAAACAATAAACTTTAACCTACGCTTATATTAAACGAAAACGAAAATTTTTCCAGCTCTGCCGGATACGCCCGAGAAGTTGCGATTGTAGCTTATTTATGTATTTTTAAAAACATTTCCAGATACAAGTACATGCGCATAATAACCATACGTCTTAGTCTACTTAGGTAGAAGTGTAGGAGCATCGGAATATTTTTCTTCTATTGTCTTAATCTGGTAATTGTCATGTGATTATATGAGTAACAGAGTAATGTTATAGTACTATTTTAAGTTTTGCATTTTACATGTACCTTCTCATACATGGAATTGTATCAATGATGGTTTAAATCCGTCCATTACGCAACACCATCCACTAGGACTAATGCGATAAATGTATCAGGATATATCATTATTGATCAATGATGTACTCTGTTAAATTTTTATTTTTTAAATAATCTATCTTATACATTTCTTAACTAACAGAGCGAGAATTAGACAGAGTAGCACGGATAAGAGCATGACTTGTCCAGTTGGATAGTCTACACATATAATTCGTCTAATGCAATATAATTATTCATTATTATTGGTCAACAGTGTACTTATCTTTAATTGTCTACTTTGTTGATAATCCATCTAATAAACTATTTTCAGCCAACAGAGATATAGACAGAGGGGTTCAATTAATGGTTCAAGTCAACCAACTGATGCACTAGAAACCATATCATTAAGCAATTTATGTACTACATGTTTTGCGTTTTTATTTCATATCATTAGTTGATTAGAATTTTGACTATATGTTATTTAATGTTGAAAGTCATGAGCGGATCTAGAAAGTGAGTCGGGGAAGGAAGACGGACCCCCCCCCCCCCCGCCCCTCCCCTGGAATTTGCAAAGATAAAAAAATTACAATAAATTGATTTAAAAGAAAAATGAATTGACTGTAATAATATTATTGTGAAAAGGTTCGATCCCCCCCCCCCGGAAAAAAATCCTTGATCCGCGCCTGAAAGTACATCAATAATGGACGGCTATGTAGTTCTTAGTACCTTAATATCTTTAGAGATTACTACAGTCATAGGTACTTGCTTATAAGAACCATGACTTTTTGCATGCATACGTTGCTCCTATTTTGAGTAACAAGGATCTATTCTAGTTATACGAACTTGAGCAACATAAATAACAATTTTTAGGGTAGAATAATTTTGTCGACGTCAAAATGTAAGTAATTTTAGCCGAGTGGATAAAGTGTCTGGCTTGTGATCCGTACATCCTAAGGTTGGGATTTTGTTGTAACTAACTGAATTGAATTTTTTAGATATTCACTTTTTATCCCCAAACTGCAAATTTGACCCTTATTTGACAATTTTACAGTTTTTTCATTATATCTTTCATAATCAAAAAATTTATTATTAATTTTAGTGACTTTCAGGTGTGGTATTCCACTTTAACTAGGTTTGATTCTTTGCTTTTAAAAAATTGTGTTCACCTATTGTCCAAATATTCTTGACTATTTATTAAGTTTTATCATATATTTATCTTCTGCAAAGCCAAATTACCATTATAATTAAACTTGTTCTAGCAGCTGAATATTTAGACTTGAAAGAAGCCATGGGTCTTATTAGCTTGCATCTAAAGATTAAATCTTGTCAAATTCAAAGAACCAGGAAAGCAAAGTACAATCTAAATAATTTGTCTGACACTCCTGTTAGTTAACAAAGAAATAGACAGGGGTACATGCAAAATGCAAAATTTAAAATAGTACTATATTATTGTATTATTGTATCATTAACGGTCGAACTTCGTCCTCTAATGCAATAAAAATTATATCATTAAAGGTCAACGATGTACTTATTTTGCGTTTTTTTTCTTATATCATTAGTGGACGTGAATTTTGACCCTTTATGATATAATTTTGAAATTATATCATTAGTGGACGGTTAGGTAGTTCGTTAATTATAAAATTATATCATTAACGGTCAGATGTCTGTCCACTAATGCAACTTTATATCATTAGTGGACACTGTATCATTAGAGGTTGCTACAAAGCATTGTAAACAGATTCAAAATATAAGAAATCTAAGAACTCTAATAAAGTATTTTGGTTTGATTTGTTGAGAATTGAACAAGAGAATACTGGAACATATGTTAACTGTATCAAATATTCGCTAAAAGGTATGTAATATTGTTTTTATTTCTCGGCCAGGCTTTCCTCTGTCGTTGTTTATGATATAAACATCCGACTAGAACAACACTACCCCGTATATTTTGAACAATTAAAATGTATTAATTGTTTGAACATTGCTTAACTGGAAAAGTGCTGCTAGAATCCCATGTTATGTGTCACTTTGATGCAGCAAGCCATTTTCCGAGCAAAATTTGGGAAGGGTTTTAGAGAACTGGGCTTATAACTATTTATTAGAGGAAAATATAGGATTCTATCAGCAGTTTTTATAAAACTAAGATGTTTTTCCTTTACTTGATATGTTTATTTTTTGTGAAAACCGTGGGGTAGTGTTGTTCTATCTCATTTTATATTAATTAAGGAACAAATGTAAGCTATTTATAGTTATCACGTGATAATGCACCGTGGTGGCATTAATGTGCTACCCGATTTTTTTGCAGTGACATCTATTTTATCGGAAAATAATAAGTTTTTAGTCAGTAACGTAATCTTACGATTTAATGTATAACAATCAAAATTAATTAAAGTTATAAATAAAGCACTGCATAGAATCAACAACACTAGGCATCTTTAAAGTGTCGGATCTAATATACAGATACTAAGCCAGTAACTGAATATATAAAGCACTAAAAATGGCTAACTACACGAACAAATTTTCGGGACAACAAGTCCCTTCTTCAGGACAAAAGAAATACATTACATGGGTAAAAACAAAGACAACAAAATCTAGCACTACAACTAACACTACTAAAGAAACTATGAAAGTGTGTAGGTGCACATGCTCATCTATTTAATTTTGTATTTTGTCAATAAGTTTTTGTGGTTGTTTTTGTCTCAATTATTTTAATTATTTAAGTCCCTCAAAGATTGCATGAGCGTGGCTTTAAGCGCAAGTGTAACGTAAATCGCAGCTTATCCTTCATAATTATCGTAAAAACTCTTACTTTTGTCTCAATTTCAGTTTTTTTATCAATAAAATATAGTTTTAAAACTGGTAGTTGGAGAGTAGTACAAATGAAGAAACAAAATCCGCATTGAGCTGCAAAGATTAAGCCATTTGTAAAGAATTACTGCAAATTTATAACATTTAGCTGTGTATTCTATTTAGCGGGTTTTTTTATGGCGAAAAAATGCTTCCGATAAATCAAGTACATCATCAAATGTCAAATATGTATGTAGATATACTGGCACATTAAAAATAGCGCTCAATCAAATCCAAGCTAACTTGTTGAAAAATCCTTTTGCGCCTAACATCGGACAAATTTTAAGAAATGCATGATTGACACTGACAGAATCCATGCTAAGCTGTAAACAGTTAGTTATTCCATAGTTACCAGTAATAATAGTTGGGCGTGTTGTTGGGGTAGTTGGGGGCTGGGTGGTTGTTGTCGTTGGTGCTTGCGTCGTCGTAGTAGGACACTCATGTGTATTACAAGGTTTACTCTGTGAACGTTCTCCGACACAGTCAGCCCCAAATCCTTCCTTGGTCGGGTTGTCACACGCTCGCGTTCGAGTTGATGTTCCCGAGCCGCATGGTTTGGTACAATTACCCCATACCGTCCATGAAGAAAGCCCACCGTTTCGATCTTGCAAAGTGGAAGAAAAGCAATTTATTTCAACCTAAGTATTTGTTTGAATAAATTTTTTTTTCACACTTGGTTTAGCTATGTACTATGAATCTCTTTGATAAACATGAAATGTAAATGTACATAACTTATTAGGTAAATGAAAGTTCAATAAATCTTTACGAACCTTTGCAGACGTTGTTAGGTCCCAGTATAAAGCCATTGATACATGAGCAGTTATAACTTCCAACTGTATTCTCACAACGACTGTTGGTTTTATAACAAGGAGATGCAAGACACTCGTCTGTGTCTGAAGAAAATAAATGTTGCAATTCTTTATGCAATAAACATGTCATGGAATATGAAAAAAAACCCACACAACAAAAAACCCACGTCTCGTTAATTACAAATACATTTTTATCTATTCTATTAAAATTTTTCTATACATGTATTTCATCAACTGCCAATCAATGTGTATTCATTGAAAGGCTGTTTATTCATCTAAAAAGTAATAATTGGTCGATGAAAATTATTTAGGCTGGTTATTTGTTTCATTAAAGGTCAAAACTGTTTATAGACTATCAATGACAGGTACTTATATATAATGTAAAAATCACTCAGAAATAGTAAAAATAGTAAACTGTCATCAACGCGTACTAATAACAAATGCAAGTTTGTTCACGAACCAATAATCATTAACAAACCTTTAACATATTTATGAAAAAAAAACCACACATAAATAATCACTACAAATAAAATCCTTAAGTTAACATTATACTTCTGTTTTCGATCTAATTGCCTTTTAAGTTAGAATAATGATATCATACAAAATACTTTTCATAAAAAAAATTCTCTGTTTTACTCACAAAACAGCGTTATATTTTGCGTTTTATAATTACATGTACTACTCTAAAATTTACATTTTTTATGGAAGATATTTAAAACATTTAAATATGATTATATTACCACTTACCATTACACGACGTTCCGTTTGTGTCAAGCACATATCCAGGCGGACATTGGCAGGTTTGTGTTCCATCCACTTTTGCACATTGTTCATTTTGACATGTCTTCTTCTTTGCAGAGTCGCACTCAGCCTCCGCTTTAAAAGCAAACTATGGCGTCAAAATTGCTTCAAATTTTTTTTTCTGTCAACCATATTGCAATCCAAAACCTATATCTTCGTTTCGACTCTTAGATGTTGCAAGTTCTCAGTAATTAAAAACGTTCGAGCGCACAAAACGGACAGTTTCTTACCAACACAGGTCTTTTGATCAGCTTCAAGTCTATAGCCCTGTTGACATTGGCACTCAAAACCACCAGGAAGATTCCTACATAACTGTCCACATCCATGGCTACCGGCACACTCATCCACATCTAGAAATTGAAGGCAGTTATAATTTAACACAACAAAGCCTTACAGGCTCTTAGAGTAGCGTTTTGCTGCACAAACTGTATATGTTTTAACGTGGATCAAAGTTTACTGTTTGTCTGATTCGGTTACATATGACATTTTGAATATCTTTACATTCACCATCAATAGTCGCCTGCGACAAGTAATCGGTGATGTGTCTTTTCAATGTAGAATAAATTCTCTAAGAAACAACCTCTCTCTCTATGTCTCTCTCACTCTCTCTTTCTCTCTCTCTCTCTCTCTCTCTCTCTCTAATACTGTTGGAATATTCAGGCCCTTACCGTTGCAAGTCCGACCATCTGCGGCTATTTGGTAACCGGCCCGACAACCACATGTAAAACTACCAAGTGTGTTAGTGCACGTCCTTCTATCACTTCTACTGTCGCAGTTATGTGTATTTAGAGTACATTCATCCACATCTAAAAACCATTATTAGTAGTAAACGTTTATAATTTGATATATGTAGCACATTACAAAACTTGTTCAGGAATTTTGAGTTAAAAATTCTACTTCTGTTACTAGTAAAGTAAATAGCTTGTAGATGTCTATTTTTTATGTTTTACTGTATGTGACATGTTTAAATGTAAAAACGATCGACTCTTTGTATCACGTTTCTGATGTAACCTTAGAAACAATGATTCCTACCTGCACATGTGCGTCCATCTCCAGAATACCCTGTTTTGCAAGAGCAAGAATATCCTCCTGCGTTATTGCTGCAGACACCCAATTTGGAGTTGCAATCGTTTGCTCCGTCACATTCATTGATATCTGTATTAATTGTAATTGAAATTGTTTTGTAACCTCAATCTAATATAAAGTGGCCTCCTTTAAAAATAATGAAGGGCTTATACATTATCATAATTTTAAAAATATAATTTTTCATAAGAAATGAAAGTGTGTCAAAACTCAAAAGTGCCAACAAATCCACTAATTCTAAATATAAACGAGCAAAATCAACCCACTATAAAATATTTCAAACAAATGAACTTTGATAATTTGAAACAAAAATCCGCATCACGTTTAAAAACACGTAACTATTAATACAAATAAAGGTATTAAGATCATCATAAAACAGAAGTAAAGCTATCTAAAAGAAATGTTTTAATGTAAGAATAATAATTCGAAGTTTGTAAAAGACTTCGCCGACAGTGTGTATTAAAAGCTCACCTTATGCCCGAAAGTTTTCATACTCTACTTTACATACGTTGGGATAAATTTGTTAAGATTTCACTTATATCTGATCATTTATGCTATGAAGCCATACAAAAATTAATAGATCAAGGTTTTTTTTTAACATTTCCTGTTTTTCGGCACTTTTAAAATCAAATCATCATTGTCTTTATCAACCAATTATATCTATACATGCAGATAAAAGTTAATAATTTATTAATTTCAATAATTTCACAGTTTTATTGAATTTGTTGTTGTTGTTAAATGGAAGAAGTACCTTCCTATTTTTTGGATGATTTAAACCGCAAAATTCAAAAGTAAAGCCAAAAATGTCATTGAACTTTTCGAAGCATCAATAATTATACAATTTAGTGTACATTAAAACACTGTAACAACGATCAGGCTTTTAATTCATGATAACAGCGAAGTCAGTTTCACGTTCCTGAGACCTTGAACCGTTGAAATGGCTAGGTGGTCAACATTAGATCAACTTTCAATTGTAAGATATTGATTGTTTTAGCCATTAACTATTATTTAATAAATTTCCAAAACTTTCAGCTTAAAAATTTGAATTATTCCATATTTTCATACGAAGCTTTGCGTCTAATAGAAATTAATATAGTATAAAATGGCAATGACAGTTCTATCTTCTTGTACACGTTATTATATCTATATCGGCTTAAAACAACAGAGCCCCGTCTTAGACCGTGAGTCAAGAATCTTGTAGCCCCAGTAGAATTTCACCACTCCTTACTCTTAAAAATGAACTATTCTATTTGTATCATTGTACAGGCAGTCAAACCGTAGATGTTATAAAAATTGTAAAAACTATGAAATTGATATAAGATGAAGACTACAAGTACCAAAGACTACTAAACTTTATACAAGATTGTTTAGCAATGTAATTCAATATTTGCTCAAAACTGCAATAAATATAAATGTAAGTGTAAAAAAGGAGTCATCTCTAACTTGATATATATGCAAAGATTTCAAACAAATACCTTCAAAATTTGTTTGAAAAAACATACACAAATATTCAAAGATTACAAATATATTCCTTGATTCACAAAAATGATGTATATACATCATTTTATTATACATTATTTTTTGAGAAAAAAATCTCATCGTGTGAAATAAGAAAATATTAAATAGTAAACAAACCCTGGCAAAGGGATCCATTTTTCTGGTAACCCGACGAACATCGACACGCGTACCCCGGGTCAAGATTAATACATTGAGAATTGGCGGGACATTTTGCAGTTTTCAATATACACTCGTTGGCATCTGTAAACAAAAAAGAAAAAAAAAACCATACAGATACAGATACAAATATTAAAACAATTAAAACCCCAATTCATAAAACAATATTTAGTTGAATAAATACTCCTAAATGAATGTACTGCGTATGAACGACACGTATTAAAAATTTAAAGAAGAAACAAGAGGCCCATGGACCACATCGCTCACCTGAACAACAGTTCCTTGTAACATTCTATTTCGTAGCATATGCTATTTTTATTTTAAACTTTGAACTTCTCTGGGGTCCGGGGTTTATGGTTGGCTTTAAAAAATACACTATTCTAGGATCCTTGCATAGTAATCTCACAAACTGTGGCATTGTAGTTCTCAAGAAGAAAATTTTTAAACATTTTCCATATATATTTCCATGTTAAACTTTGAACCCCACTTGGGGCCTCAGTATTAGTCTGGGGGTCACGATTTTACCAATTAAAAATCTACAATAGCCATGGATGCTTGCATAGTAATCTAACAAACTGTTGCACTGTAGTTCTTGAGAAGAAGATTTTTAAAGATGTTCCCTATATATTTCTATGTTAACTTTGAACCCCTTCTTGGGCCCCAATATTAGTCTGGGGGTCACGGCTTCCACAATTTAGAAACTTCACAATTTGAGAATGCTTGCATAGTAATCTCACAAATTGAAGCATTGTGATTCTCCAGAAGAAGATTTTTAAACATGTTCCCTCTATCTATGTTAAACTTTGAACCCCTTCTTGGTGCCCCAGTATAGGACTGGGAGTCACGATTTTACCACTTTAAAATCTACAATTGCCAAGGATGTATGCATAGTAATATCCCAAACAGTTGCACTGCAGTTCTTGAGAAGAAGATTTTTAAACATTTATCTTATATATGTTAAACTTTGAACCCCGCCTGGGGCCCCAGTTTTTGCCTGGGGGTCACGATTTTTACAATTTAAAATCTTCACTATATATACAAGCTTATGTATAAATATTGGCATTTCTGGTGCAGTGGTTCTTGAGAAGAAGATTTTTAAAAATTTATCTTATCTATTTCTGTTAAACTTTGAACCCTGCCTAGAGCCCCAAATTTGATCCGGGGGTCACAATTTTTACAATTTAGAATCTTCACTATACATACAAGTTTTTATGTAAATGTTGGCATTTCTGGTGCAGTGGTTCTTGAGAAGAAGATTTTTAAACATTTTTCCAACGTATTTCTATGTTTAACTTTGAACCCCGCCTGGGGCCCCAGTTTTGGTCCGGGGGTCACGATTTTTATAATTTAGAATCTTCACTAAATATACAAGCTTTTGTATAAATGTTGGCATTTCTGATGCAGTGGTTCTTGAGAAAAAGATTTTTACACATTTTTCCAATGTATTTCTATGTTAAACTTTGAACCCCGCCTGGGGCCCCAGTTTTGGTCCGGGGGTCACGATTTTTACAATTTATAATCTTGACTATATATACAAGCTTTCATGTAAATATTGGCATTTCTGGTGCAGTGGTTCTTGAGAAGAAGATTTTTAAAGACATGCTTCCTATTTTCACTGTTTCGTAATTATCTCCCCTTTAAAAAGGGTTGTGCCCTTTATTCTAACAATTTAGAATCCCCTTTTCACAAGGATGCTTTGTACCAAGTTTGGTTAAATTTAGCCCATTGGTTTTAGAGAAGAAGTCAAAAATGTGAAAAGTTTACAGACGGACGGACGGACAGACAGACAGACAGACGGACGGACGGACGGACGACGGACAACGGGTGATCAGAAAAGCTCACTTGAACCTTCGGTTCAGGTGAGCTAAAAAAACGTTAAAGGAAACAATTTTTTTAATAAATGAGAAAAATTAATGAGTTTAATGTTACATACCAACGCAGGCGGAATCCTGCGATTTGACGTATGAGCTGTTCACGCAGTTACAAACATATGATCCATTGGTGTCGACACAAACAACGTTATTTTCAAGTTTACACTTGTTTGTAGATGATGAAGCGCACTCATTTTTATCTGAAAAATTCACTCACAATAAAGCACCATTTACAATGAAAAAAGTAAAATTATTCACAATATAATTCCGTAATTTTAAGGAAGCTGGGTAGTCAACAAATTAACCAGCAGATCTACTTCAGATTTTCAAAAATGATGCTTAAAGCTATGAACTTTTATTTTGTAAAGAAAAAATCCGTAAATATTAGCTTTAAAATTTGAGTTTTTTCTTATATCTTTCTATAGAGCTCTTTTTCTTAAGATCAATAAAGTCTGAAAAATGGCCACGACCATCGAGCCCTCTAAATGTCGTCTGCAATTTAAGTATTCATTGAAATTCATTTACTATATTAAATTTAACATTAAGACAGTAGATACTGGAAAAAATTATGTACCGCAGAAATTTCACCCATTTAAGTTTCAAATTTTACAAATAATTCGAACTTGACATGTTATACATGACAAAGGTTTCTCATGTCGTTTTTAAAAGCCAATCAAATAGTAAGTTACGACCATATTTACAGGTTTACCTACCAACACAAGTTTTGTTGGTATTATCCAGTTCCATTCCAGTTGGACAGGAACAAGTATCGACCATATTGACTCGTCCGCACGTATGACTACATCCATGATTGTCGGCACACTTGAATTTGGCTGATACGAAAAAATAATATCTTCGATTTTGATACTTCTAAATTATTTAATAGCTAAATAAGAATTTTGCATTCACTGAGATAAGAAATGTCCATTAATTCAACTAAATGCAATGTAAGTAACTTAAATATTCCTATTTTTGAAGACTAAAAGATTTTTAATCCCTTTTCAAAGGCTGGGATAGGTAAGTTTTGATAAAAAAGGTTCAACTGGTCATTTTTGCACATAAAAAAATAATAATGCATACTTGGAACAGCAGTCCAGTTTCAAATGGTTATGCATGTCATGATCATAAACTTGTTTTGAAAATATACTAGTAAAATATATACAAGAATATACATGTAAATGTATATATTTCAAAAAAATTCATAGAAACTAGTTGATTTTGTACAATATATATTAGACAGTAAAACTTATTGCAAATTTGTATCTGATTTCATATTTCACCTTTAATAAAAATCACAATTAGAAAAACATAAAATACACTTAAAATTTAGAGGGATAAACCAATAGGATAACTTACATTCACAAGTTTTCCCGTCTCCTTTCAAAATATAATCAGAAGGACAAGAACATCTGTAACTTCCTAGAGTGTTGGTACAGTACGCATTGCTGAAGCAACCATTGGCGGCCGAATCAGAACATTCATTATTATCTACAAGAGCAAAACTTTTGTATTCATAAGATACTCTGATAAACATCTCATGTTTAGAATTGTCTTTTTCACTTTGTCTCAATTTTTATTACAAAAAAGTTGGTATAATTCTTATCAAAAGTAATGATAATTTTTCCAAATACTACTTTTTACTTCTACATGATAGAAAAAAATTGTAGAAACTGATTCTTAGAGTTCTTCTGATTCATGCAATCACTCTAAACCTTTTGTTGCTTAAAATATTACCGATACTTACCATTACACGTAAACCCGTCAGCAGCTAGCGTGTAGCCTTCGAAACAAGAACAAGTATAGCTTCCTATAGCGTTGGAGCACTTTTGGGTGCAGTTGTTTTTTGTAGCACACTCATTCAAATCTGTAAAATAAATAATATAACGTTATCTTTCAAGAAAAAATTCTTTTAAATAGAACATTTGGCATTGGTGAAACGATATACTTTTTCACAGAAAATATAAATATTTTTAGATATTTCAATATATACAGTGGTCAAGACTACATTTCAAACTAAGCTTTCAGTATTGAGATACCGATCAAAATGGAAATAATTTTATCAGTAGTTTACACTATAGTCACAATCAGTATTTAAACACGACCACCTTTAAAATAGTTTGTTTTCAAAAGTGGTCGTTATCCCATCAGAATCTGAAACATAGTATTTTTTTTTAAATTCATTTTCAAAAACTATTGAAAAAATATTTCGAATGTACATCTATAATTGATTTGACGACAGTCACATATCCAACCGACAACTTTTTATCAGTACTACAGTAACTCGATTAAAATCAAAAGTATACAAGGATCAGCTGATCACACATTAAAGCGCTGTGTTATAATTATAACTATCATAAATTAATACCATTGTTATTTCATGTGACCTTTTGATTTTTCTTTATGTCTAAAGTTAGGAAAAAACCCTACAGCTTAATCATCAATATAAACAACATTTCGTTAAATAACTAACAAAATTGTATTTTTTTTTTAAAAGACTGATATTTCTGTTTATGATAGACAATAAAAAGGTAACTAGTCAACAAATTACCAATCGGATCTGCCTTTCAATTTTACATACGATGATATTAACCATAAAATATTTATTAATAAAGAGAAATTCCAAATATGTAAGGGTTAAAATTTGAATATTTTTTTTCTATATTTTTATACGGACCTTTTACATATGATGATTTTAACCATAAAATATCTATTAGTAAAGAGAAATTCCAAATATGTAAGGGTTAAAATTTGAATAATTTTTCTACATTTTTATACGGAGTTTGCCTTTTAATTTCACATATGATGATTTTAACCTTAAAATATCTATTCGTAATGAAAAATTCCAAATATGCAAGGGTTAAAATTTGATTTTTTTTCTATATTTTTATACGGAGCTATTTGTCAAAGGGATATTAATATAAACCAAAAATTGTCACGACCATCCCGCGGTCTTAGAAATAAAAATATCTTCCAAGCCACCACTTACCCGCACAAACATAGCCGTTTCCAGTGAATCCTTTGTTACAAGAACATCCATAGCCACCGGGGGTATTGCTACACGTCCCATACTGCTTGTCACAATTATGGGTGGCGGACGACGCACATTCGTCAATATCTGCCAAACATAAGTTCTGTTATAAACTTTTCTTGGCCTTACTAATACGCAAATAGTTCTTTGGGAGAGGAGGTTGTAAGTTGTTGCAATGCTTATAACTACGCTATAAGGATGTGAAATTAAAAGTTACTAATTTGGAAACACACTGACGTAGTTTTGAGTCTAATATTCTTTGCTATAAGAAAATAAACTATGACTTGTAGAACAAAATGATAACTTTCTCTGGTTTTTACACTTTATATGATTGTTAGTACAAAAAAGCATACAGCACAGTCTAAGATGTTAATTAAACTATAATGCATTATCTTATAAAAATAATATATATTTGAAATGCCACAATCTAATTTGATTAATCAAATGATACTCAGAAGGGCAAAGTATTTAATAAACACATCAACTGATTTTCTATTATACAAACTTTTAGTTGTTTTTGTGTGAAGTTTATAAGTTTTATACCTTTTACAAAAGTAAGCATATAGCATCTTGTCCACTTATTTGTCTGCTTTTAGGTCACAAATAAACTTGTTTGAAAAAAAGATTAATGCACAAACGTCGAATCAGAATGATATTCATTTTACAAAAGAAATCACTTCATTTGATTCTCCTTTTATGATGCAAAATGGACTTGTTAATGGACGTTATATTAACAGAGGGTATCCATGTCATCTTAACTTTAAATATCACTATTAATTTAAGCAAAGTTAAGATTGTAGTTTGCATTGAAAAGCCCCTCTAACTTACATGATTAGGATCTAACTTAAATGAAAGATCTCTTTATGGTGTGACAAACCTGAGCAGCCATATTGACCAGATTTGGTGTACCCACTGGGACACACACAGGCGTAGCTTCCGTCGGTATTACTACATGTAGCAGGACTCGTACAATTGTTACCAGACGTACACTCATTAACATCTGCGATACAAGGACAGAAAACAAGTAAGTTTGATAATCAAAAGTTCCCATGCTCTATTATAAAAAATGTATTTTTAACAATAGTTTGCCCATCATTTTTTTTTCCTTAAAATGGCAAATACTATAATCTTGCACTGTTTCTTATATCGGTCAAATTTTCATTCACGCTTGTTTTGATTATATTGTATAGTGATTGTATTGTATAGTAATAATTGATTAAAATTTTGTTTTGAAATATACTATGCATGGTAATTTGATGTGACACCTAAGTTGACAAAAACAGATATTCTTTTTGTGAAAAATCTAGATGAATAACATAGACACTTTATAATCCTGTAACCTATAGAACAATGAGGCTTGAGCTGTCTCATTAGCAATAGTTATTGTTGAGGGACTAATATATTTGATTTAATGAGCTGGCTGCAAAAAATACTCCGCACCTGCACAAGCGAAATCTCCAAGGTTTTTGTAGCCAGCTTTACACTGACATCTATATCCACCCTCTCTGTTCACGCAGTCACTTTTAGCGTCGACACAGATATCGACGTTGGTAGCGCATTCGTCAATATCTGAAATTTAGGCAACTCTTTTCTTTTAAATAAATTAATAATACGTGAACAATAAAAACATGAAAACAACCCAAATTTTGGATACATGTTCGTAGCATGCTCCTTATACATATATATAAAGTAAGTAGCTTGTCCTTCAAATTAGTAATTAATATATCATCATATGGTTTTCTGGCGTGACTAAAACAGATTACAATGATCAATCAACAACCATCAGGATTGCTTTAATAACAAGAGGATAAAGCTATCCCATTTAGTCAACTGAATGTCAGAAAGGTGACTTAATTAATGGCAAAGTTATGTCATTCAGTCACGTTTTAGTTAACTTTCTGTCACATTTCAGTTGACTCAATGACAGAGCTTTATACTGGTAAAAAAAAACATAATAGCCAGAAGAGAAAAACCTTCAGTAGCAACTTTAAACACACTGGTGTGTGCTTTAAAAGTTAAAGAAAGTAAGTATAATGAAACAATCTTACCTATGCAATATTTTGTTGCATTGAGGGCAAATCCCGAGGGACAGGTGCAGTAGACGTCACCTTTTATCACAGCGCAGGACGTGCGGGGATTGCCGCCATCACAAGTCGCCTTTTGTTGAGATGTGCACTCGTTTTCGGCTGGAAAGAAAAGCTTAGAGATTAGACCTGACCTCTGACAATAATTGTCACATAATAAAACATGTCTTTTAAAGTTGATATGAGCCGCAATTTTGAATCTGAAATTTATGCAGCGAAAATTAAATTTTCTATTTTAATGGCAGAAGAAAATGAAAGAGAATTCTATTATTCAAAAATTTAGAAAGGTTTCGATAAAAATATTGTAATCCATTACACAAAAGGCTTACATGTATTTGTAGTTTACAGTAAACAGAGCCCTTGCTTTTGTTTAAATTTAGCAACTGTATCTATCATAACACTGTTTATTTTGTTGTTTTAGTTTAAAACAAAACATCGTAAATACACGTTTTACAATTCTTAAACTCAACGTCACGCCTTGTTTTACTCAAACATAATAAAGAAAAGTACTGAATGATACTTTATGAAAAACACTTAGACCATAACCTTTTCCTCTTAAATCCTACCATTACATTGCCCAATTAATATATTTACAACTCCTAGTCATCGTTAACGACCGTAATTATAGTTTTTGGATGTAAATACATGTATATAATTTTAGCAAACTACACTGTATATTGTCATCGTTTATTTGGAGATGGTTATAGTTAGATCATAATTCGTAATGTATGCCTTACAACTGTTAAACATAGTTTTACGGATGGAAACTAGAGTTTACAATCAAATAGCTATAATAGTTATTGGTCTGTAGACTGTAGTTGATATTCAATATATAATGTGAAACTATGTTTATCTCATTTTTGAAATTTTGGCGTTTATTCATGCAGCGATGAAACTCTAATTATTATGACAATGTATTTCTTAAATATGGCAAAATTAATGGTATTTATTTCAGCTTATGAAAGAAAATTTGAGGGAAGTTGACTTACGTAAACAACTAACAAGATCGGTTTCGTTCAGGCGATATCCGGAATTACAGCCACATTTGTAGTTACCCACACCATCAATACACTTTTGTTGACAATTGTTTGATCCAGCACACTCATCCTTATCTACAAAGCAGAATTGAAATCAAATACAAAATAAATACACACATAATTACGTATTTTACAAATTTTTAGGACATACTGCACTTGAATTTTGCAAAGGTT
This sequence comes from Magallana hongkongensis, assembly GCA_016163765.1. NCBI lineage: Eukaryota > Metazoa > Mollusca > Bivalvia > Ostreida > Ostreidae > Magallana > Magallana hongkongensis. The sequence goes on along the minus strand of WFKH01003881.1, from coordinate 36,171,999 downwards.
TACTAGCGGTTTTATCTTTTTAGTTTTTTTCATAATTGTTGCCGGACACAATGAACCTATATTTATTTTTGGATATATATTTTGAAAAAAAACCCAGCATCCTTAATTATCGTATAAAATAGAAAAGAAACAAAATTAAATACGCTGATTTATAAACAGCAAATGGATTATATTAGCACTTGTTATGACCAACAAGAACGCTGAAAATTATCTTCTCGCGACAACTAGTGCCTTCTCAAATACATTATTCGGCGGGAGTTTCAAGTTTCCCCGACGTATTGTTTTGAGCAAATTTAACAGTTGTATTACATGCACAACGCACTTTAAACAATTGAGAACTTTGAATTTTTTTTTTAAAGTGCGTTAATCTTGGGACCAACGTACTTCGAAAAAATAACCCTTTTTTACAGTGCGTTGAAAATGGGGTAGGGTTTGGTCGAAAGACTTGTTCCTTTTAAATACAATAATTTTTTTTAATCTTGCATAGCTCAATGGGAAATATTAAAAAGAGAAACCGATGGATTCTTAGCTAACTTGATGAACAGTTCCCGTTTAAAAAGTTTCTCATAAGCTCACGTAATTAAACAATTTACACATTAAGAACAAATCGTAAGATTTGTATTTATATCCAATACGACATGCACTGCTTAGCAACCATCCCTCCTTTCTTTCATTTTTTACTTTATGAATACATGCATGTATGCTTTAAAAAGGATCTCTTATTTGGTACAAAATATTGGCCTATGCCAGAAACAAAAATTATTTATATTATGAAAATCGACATTTTTTAAATGGCTCAAATTTCATGAGCTTATGAACAAACATGATAAGAAAAAAAAATTTACGTTAGTTATATTCATCTTTATCAAACACAATATGATCTTTCTGAATATCAGTACAAATAATAAGCATAAACTTATGCCTATTTTTAGTTGCTAGTTATAGTTTAATGTTTGAAAAATGTAATTATATTATTTTTATAATTAAGTAATTAATTTGGTTTGAATTTGAAAAGAGAGTTTATGATTAGACATCTCTACAGATTCTTTAACGTACATGTACCATAGAAAAAACTATTGTTTGGCCAGCTCGTTTTTTCGACATCACTGTATTTTATTTACAGCACAGATTATCCAATGTTGGGTCTTTAACCTTTACTCCCGTTTGCTGAATATTACTCAGTATATGTTTGGGAAGGAAAGATGAGGAGTAGGGGACCGGACCTTCTTCCTGTAATCAATTTGAATGATGTATTGCTAATTAAGCTGTTGTTTGGTTGTCCCGTCCCCGTTCCCAAACACGCTAAATAATATATTACAGCATTATTGTTAGATAATAGCATTTATGTAATCATTGTGTATTTTCTGCTGCAATTGCATATATAAATAAATTTTTCTGTATGTCCAAATTATATAGCCGTTGTATTTTACGCTGGGGTTATTAGTGCTACCTATTAGTGCTATCTTCGATTATGACGTCATCAATAATGGTATTTGTATCACGTGCCAGTGATACGTCACTTACAAATTTTTGTTTGTAAACAGCTGATGCAAGAATTTGCCCACCCTCCTTCCCCAACAATCCCCTTAATATTGTTATTCTTTATATAAGTTGTGATGAACTTGTTAAGCCCAATTCCAAATTTATGTTGAAATATTTTGAAGTTGTTGGCAATTTATTAATTTTGAACGCCAACAATTTTGGTGGTATAATGTATTATATGTATTACAGTCTGATCTCTTGTTGATCAGTTTACAATTTAATTATTATCAGGGGAGATCATTATACTCCTGTATTGTTGGGGAATATAATAATATTTTTGTGATCTCCCCTTTCTGCATTATTGATTATGTATATACATATATAATGTACAGATATATACGTATGTATAACCTTTCTATGTCATTTTAATAAATGACATTTCACGCAACTTTGTGTTTGTGTTGTTTAATATTGAGCATGATTGTTATGATTATAAGCTATTCTATTTAAAGATTCGGAGAAATCAAATTTTACGTCAAAATGTTTTACATAAATTCATTTGTGTTTACAAATTATCATACTTTCGATTTGTTAACTTTTGCTCTATGCTTGATCCTACATACGTTTTGTACTATGATTGCGGGTTATTACAAATTTTTATTTAATACATTCAAGTCATTGGCCGCACGGTCAAGAGAGTAAACTTGAAACTTGTCTTAAGCTGAAAATTTATCTTTAAAATGTATTTTCTAATTTTTAATTTGCAGTATAACATGTAGTTGTACTAATATTTTTCTCAATTTTTTGTCTTGATGAAGTTAATTTTTTTTTCTAACAATCAAACTAATTTCGTTCTTCTAGGCAGGCATTCACTCTTGTGCGACCGAAAGTAATTGAAACGAATAAGTCGTCAAAAATGTCAAACAAGACAAACCTTCGCACTCATTGGACTGTGTGTTTAGCTGGTAACCATAGTTACATGTACACGTGTAACTGCCCACTGTGTTCTGACATCTTGAGTTAGCAGGACAAGGGTTTTTATCACATTCATTGATATCTGAAAAGGGAGAAAAGAAACATTGATCGACGTTCATTATACAATAAGTATTTTTTTTTAAATGTTGCTATTTAATAAAAAAAAAAGGAAGTTGATTTGTAAGTTATTTAAACTAAAGATATTTTGTTCATAGTACACTCAAACAGAAATATATTTTGCGCGGTTTATATTTTTGTCAAACTAAAATGATAGCAATAATATTCAAAGATAGTAGTTTTAAAATAGTTCGTTTAATTGCTAAACAGTTTTTTTCTGTAGAATCATAAGATAACGTGAAGACACTTTTCGTACCTGTGCATGTAGATGCTGACTCTCTGGTGTATCCCTTTTTACATTCACAAGTGAATGAACCGACGGTGTTTGTGCAGGTAGTGGATGTCTTATCACAATTGTCTGTTTTTAGCTGACATTCATCGTTATCTGCAAAAATATCCAATATTTAACCTTGGGCAAAGTTAAGAAATCATACTCATACATGCAAAAAATATCATTATCTTTACCCCCCCCCCCCCCCCCCAAAAAAAAGGCTTGGTAAATACTCTATTTATAGTAGCTAAGAATGAACATCAAAAACGAGATTAAGACTGAGTACATACGAGGTAAGAATAAACATGAGTAATACAGACTCACCAACACAGCTGCTTAAATCACTTCCCAGTACATAGCCAGTGTTACAAGAACACGTGTATCCATTTGCAATGTTTGTACATTTCTGTTGACATGGTGGAGGTTTATTGACGACACACTCATCTTTATCTGCGAAATAAATTGGAGATATACTGATATTGAATTTGTTTTTAGCTTTTCTAAATGGTCAATATTTCTTCCAAAAGGTATTACATATAAAATAAATTTCTAGATTGTCCTTACATTTGGTGTATAAAAGTAAATTACACCTGCTGTTTACATCACAAAAGTCATAGATAAAAACAGTTTTATTGATAGAGTTTTTCTTGATTTTCATTTAGATGTAGATACCAGAGCAAGTAATTCCATCTCCATCCAGGTGAGATGGACACGATCCACAGGTAAATCCTGCAGGGGTTTTACTTAGGTCCCTAGCGAGTACATCGGTACAGTCCACTCCGGGCCAGCACGGTCTAGAGGCGCACCCATCTTCATCGTTCTCGCAGTAGGTACCGTCATATCCTTTCACACAGGTACAAGGGACGATAAAGAACTGCTCACTGCTCTCCACGCCAAACCCACACTTAGCACCATTCTAAAGAATTTATTTTTACTTGAGCATGATATCTCTTATCTACACATTTTCTTAAGGTAAGTTGCAACCAATTTTACAAAAGATGTTTTATAAGCTTCGTGCATCGTATAAGTTTGATCTACATTTTTAGTAAATTACTCTTCGCAAACATGATTGGCGATTTATGAAATGTGGGAAAACTGACTGTTGCATGATTGATATCAATATAATGACGACGTGGATGGGTGTTAGTCTACACAGTAAATTATCAACTTACCTTGCATTTACATAATTTGATCTTTGGTGTCCACAGAGACTGGGCTTTTCCGTCGGACACAGTGATCTTGATACTCATGGAATTACTGTCCGGAACTCCGACCCATGTCAGAGTTTTTGTTGCATTGTTGACGGTAACTCCAGATGGAGCATCGCTATTTAGCAAGAAAAAAATTGTGTCTCCTTCATTTTCATCCACAGCATTCAAAACAAGGGAGTAGTTTCCACCCACGGTGACTTCAATGGTCACATTGCCGTTCTTGATTTCTGGTGGATAATTTGCTGAAAAGGCAGACAAAAACTTTTTTCTTAATTACAAGTAATTACTTTTATATTTCGTTAACTTGAGAAGTTATTTGTGGGTTTTTTATTGTTCATGAGAATTAATGTGATTTGCAAGATATTTTTCAATTATGAGTTTTAAATAAGATTCAAAAATAAACAATTTAGCCTTGAAAATATGCAATGCTCTAGCCGGAAAACAACACATTTTATTTTCACTTTTACAGTGTTCTCAACTAACCAAGAGCAGACTGTGTTTCAGCCAGCGCAGTTTTGGTTTCGGAGGTGGAAGCGGCAAGGGCAGCATTTTCTGTGACCTTAAAATCAAAGTAACATTCCTTGCGCTTTTCTGGCTCAGTATCGGTGCTTTTACCACTGTTACACGCAGAAATGGCCCTGGTTCTTTTGGTTGGATCGGGAAACATGACCGTCAAATCAGCGTTGAAAAACACGGGTGTATACGATGTATCTATGTGACTGGTCCAGTTAGCGTTAGTTGAACTTCCTCCATACGTGAACAAAGTATTGTTCTGAGTGTTTTGCCCTATAAAAACGTCGTTTTGAATGCAACCTGCTTACTTTTGTTCTAATCCTGTGGCTTATTTCTACTTATTTCAGGTCACTAGCTACAAATTCTAACATGATTGAAGGAGCATTGACATTTGTTTGAAAAAAAAAAAACCCCAGAAACTGGGTTTTTTATTAAAGCTGTGTTTGTTACGAAAAGAGACGTTGGATTAATGTTAATTATACAGTAACGCCTAATTGAGCTTATCCCTGAGATAAATTAACACTCATAACCTATTTGTGTAAATTGTTCAAAGATAACAATAGGACTTTAAAAAACGTATTAAATCTAAAAGAATTATAATTAAACAAACTTTAAAATCAAAGGTTAAATTTTCAACAACAAATATATTATCAGGTGTACATTTGCAAGCTATAAAAACGAGCTTACACAATTTTCCAAAAGTGTAGATAACACTCTCAACAGAATTCGACGGTGTTATATCTCCGTTTGGTGCTTTGAAATCATTTGTTGAATTGCCATCGAAATTTCCAAGTAGACCTTTCATAAAAAAGGAAAATGTATTTTAATTCTATGGCTGCAATAACGCTTAGTCATAAAACAAGTTTAAGCTTAGTTGGGTTCGAATTTCATATTTTATTTTGAACAGAAAAATAGTACAGATTGTCAGGCATGATTATTAAGAGGGTTGGATGGTCACTGTCATTTGTAGATGAATCTCCTTGAAAAGAAGAGCTTTGCATAAAATTGTAAGAAAAATAGAAAATTGAAAGCTAAAATATATGGAATTTTTAATCACTCAACAATAGATCCGACGAGTAATTTGTTGACCATCCAGTCTCCTTAAAGACACTGTTTTATAGTGGTAGGCAAAGAATTTTTATTTGCTTTTCCAGTTGGAATAATTCACAGAGTTACAGAAAACAAAGCAGTTGAACTCCATTACCTTCAAACTGTTTACGGTAGCTTGCCGAAGCCGAGATCACAAGCTGGAACATTCCGTTTGTCAGCTGTACACCAGCTGTCAACCCTTCAGAAAAGATCATCTTCCATGTGGATACACCTTTGCTATCAGTTTCTTTAGTTACTGTAACCTCCAAAAAATCCGCTGCTCCTGATGATAAGTCCACATTTTGGAGCACTCCGTTTATGAGGATTTCTGTTGATAAAATGAATTGAGTTACAACCCAAAGGCATCTGACTCTGCTATTCAATTATCTTAATATTTTGAAATATCTTTTTCTGTGGTTATAGGTAAGCAGATCGGACATTTTGATTAGCGGTAGTAACGTATGCCATGCACTAATGACAATAGAAGTGAAACTTTTATGATCAATACTTGTGGATAATATTACACGTACTCAAGCAGTTCGCATAAAGATAAGTCAACGAAATGAGAGTATACAATTTTATAAGCAGATTCTTATTTTAATTAAAGGCTACAGTAACTTTATTTGTTAATATACTAAGCTTTTATATTTCTTTAATAGTAAATAAAGGTAATTGAAAATTAAGAATTAATATTAATCTATATACTATAGTACCCAATCAAAAGGACTACAATTTACAAAGTGAATATATATCTTTTGTGTTTAATGTTTTAAAATATTAAGTATCTATTATGAATCTAGACCTGAAATGATGTTTGTGTGGGAGGTTTAAGAAGAAAAACCCCAATAAGTCGTGTTTCAAGTTAATAGATGTGTTACTTATCACCAAAGATTGGTGTTTTTATTGGCTAAATGACAATGGAATACGTTTCGTAAATATCTAACTGAAGAGAAAATTAAAATCAGATTCAGAAAACAATTTTCGCAACACTTTTTATACAAAACATAAATAACTAAAAAAAATAAAATTACAAACCATAGAGAAAAAAATATTAATTTGATGTAGAAAGACTTGAATTGAAACAATCTTAATGATTTTTTTTTAAATTTTGTGTGTACTAAAATTTAAAGAAAAAATTCCATCGAAAGTATTTTGTAGAATTATTTCATGAACTCTTTTAACAATAATATCAAAATAATGACACACTGATTATTATATATATTGTTTCAAAGTTATAAGGAAACGCAATTTTAATATAATATTTATGAAAGTTTAGAACGGAGGCAATTTTTTTCAACGCGCATTATAGTAAAACTTAAAATTCAAAATATTGTCTCAATACCTGTATTATTGCTATTAGCATCCAATCTGAATTCCACTTTAGCGCTTTTAGGGCTTGACTGTTGGCCAGCAATTCCACTGATGAAAGTAGCACTCTTTACTCCAGCGGGATTTCGCTGAGGTGAAAATCGGCCTTGAACTTCGACATTAGTTGCTTTCAACAATACAAACTCTCCGTGACCATTGAAGGTAAAAGACAAACCATCAAGAGAGGTCAAATGGGGATCCCCCAAAGCTCCACCTGATAAACATAAACAAAAATTAATATACAGACCATCATGAATTATGCTTTTATAAATCATTCTTTTAATTTTTTTTTTCTTGCTATGTTTTGTTCTATAAGAAAAAAAGAAAGAAACTCTCCGATTTAACAAAATTTATTAAAATTAAGAAAGGAGACAGCTGAAATCGTGGAATTAGATAAAACGTTTAATCTCTCTGCGAAAAAAAACCTTACCTGCTCCACTGGCTACAAAGTTCTCAGAAGAGCACACGGGCAAAACAGTTAGATATTCACTGCATAGGTCTGACTTTGAAGCATAGCTATTTTCAGCATTACAGCATGTGTCGAATGCTTGATCTGCTTCTGTCTGAATGGCAGAACTTGGCTTGCGAATCCTTTTAAAATATGTTAAACATTAAATTATTAAATATTAATATAAAATTTAATGTTTGGTCTGCCTTACACTACGATTTGAAAAACATTTAAACATAAGTAGGTATACATGTAGTTACATAAGACCTTATATTTTTTAGTTCTGAAATCAATATAATAATTTTGTCTTCTGCACTTACATATACGTGTTAAATCCTTTAGCAATAGTAGCTTCCATGATAAGACCTTTGTTGCTTTTGTCATAACAGCAACGCGGGGTTCGTTCATCCTTGGCTGTGCTAGACAAAGCACTTCTTTTGGCAAAACATGTAATGGAGCTAGGAATTCCTGCAGCTGTGAATGTCACCAAAGAGTCAGTCTTTTGCAAAAGAGTTGGTGGGCATTTGCTGACTTCATCTGTCTTAACGGAGAACAATGCATTGGTGAGTTGGACTCTCTTAGTGGTAAGGAAGGCACTGCACTGTAAGCCAGGATGAGAGGAAATCCCCCCTGATCCAGAAATCTTATAATATGAAAATCCTTTCTTTTTCCATCTGTAATTTATAACGACAAACTTCTTGGTCAGTTGTATCTTATATGTGTGTTGTGTTAAATCCATTAATTAAAATGGCTAGTATCTTTATTTCTGTTCGTTTATTGATAAGAGACCCATGGATCTTTTGCATTTCTATAATTAATGCTGAAAACTGAAAAGTTTAAAAGTTCAAAGGTTGACGACCGACGCACAACGTCCGACAAAGAAATGATAGCAATAAGTCACCTGAGTTGTTTAAAAAGAAAAAAAATCATAATTGTTTTTCTGAATATTGCAATAGGCTGCGTACAAATCTATTGTATAAATTCATAGATATTATCTATGATTCATCCGTCACGACAATTGAAATGTCTTCAACCTTTTAGAAATCAATATTCAACAAAGTGCAAGACAGTACATCTAACCATATAACAAACTCTAATACTTAAGCACTCACGAGACATCTCCTGTTAGGCCTGTGGGAATGACTTCGTCTATCTTCTCTATCTTGCTCTTATCCTGCGGATTTGAAATAAGGTTCAAGTAGGACTGGGGGTATTCTTCGGCAGTTTCGTTTTGTTTCAGAACTCCAATCCTCACGGGGTAGTTGCCCACTGAGTTCAGGACGTCCCATTTCATTTCTCTATCGTTGTAAATGACCTTGACATAGGTGTTCTCATAGTCGGTTATCATGACAAGTTGGAAGGTCACAGTCTGCAAATGTAAAATTCCTTAGTGTTAATGAAGGTACTACTAGCAATTTTCAGCCTGAAAAAGGGTTCGTTTGATACTGACAACAGCTATCGTTCCTACGTATACAACTCTAAATAAGCAAAAGGAGAAGAAAAGGTTGCCTCATATATAACTTTTTACTTACAGCACTAAATTCTCTCTTTTTTTGGATAAATCACTAAGTTTTAGCATGCATTTAATTAATGAATCCTTGTCCATATTGATATTATAATAAATTAAAAGCACGTTTACCCCTGTCCGTTATTTTTTAACATAAAATATTTAAAGAGAATCTTAATCATTTATATAAAATAGTTTTAGTTTTCAACATTGTATTTTAATTTTTACGATTAAAACGAATTAATGACTAGTATTATTAGTTAAGGAATACGTAATCATTCTATAAGTATTATGAGGTGATCAAATACGGTTGGGGTGATTAAACCCAATAAAGCCCGAAGGGCTTAATGATAGATTTGATCACCCCGACCGTATTTGATCGCCTCGTAATATTAAATGAATTATTCCTTATTATTTATATTTATATAATTTTCAGCGATTGTACCATTAAATATCAAAATAGTCATTGATGAAACGTATTGAACTATACATTATAAAATCAATTCGTAGTGTTTTCACAGACGTCACTGGAAAATGTATTTATTGCAGTATACATGGTCATATTATGAAGAACGTAAATTTAAACCAAATTCAATTTATCAAATTTTATTAGTAAAACCGATATCAATGAAAAAAATTGGCTATTGGTAAAACAAATGTACTAAAAATAAATCACGTAATTTCCTTAATTTTTTTTCCGGGGAAGGGGTACAAAATGGACTCCTTTATCATTTGAAAAAAAAAATCCAACTATATTCAGTCCTCACCTCAGCATTGGCTCTCGGATTTTTGCTGAGTTCCATTTTGTTCCATGTTATGATGATCATATACTTTGGAGAGGACATACTGAATCCGGCGTAGTTGCTAGAGAAATCTCTCTTCTCTCCCTGTATTACAGTGTTTTCGCCCGAAACATCTGAGGAAAATTCCTTGTAATAAACTCCACTTTTTGCATCCTGCCAGAATAAGATAATATTATCAATAATGTCAGTATCTTACAAAGAAAATGTTACACGGATACCTAACAATGAAAACTCGACCTTAATGTGCATTTATAAACCTCACGTAGTGTAAATAAAGCAAAAGTAGCAATTTATGTTTGTTGATTTAAATGAGGTAGATTATAATAATGTTATTATATTCTCAAGTATTTAAAAAGTTAAGCATATATGTTTAAGATACCTGTGACAATCTTGTAATATTTTTGTAAAAGACAACTTTCATTCCATATTACAAAAGAACTTACGAAAAGTCGTAAATATTTTCAGTCTCATAGAATGGTCTTTAATAAAAAAAAAAATTATATAAAACCATTTTACAACTATTTTGATTTCCATAATTATATTTTACAGCCATTAGAATAAAACATTGATTAGTTAGTGATTAATTGGCATTCATTAGTCTGGTCTTAAGTCCTTTTGTAAAACGCAGCCCTAATACAAAAATAATAAAAATAATGAAGGGCTTGATCATTTTAAAAAAAAACAAAAAAAAACTTCGATAACGTGTTGAAAGTGATTCGAAAGCTATTTATCTAGAGAAAAATACAAAGCATTTGGTGTTTAATTCTATATTCTTGAATTGAAAATCTTTTGTTTTTGTTTTCAAATTTAAATTTTTTTCTCTTTTTTAACTTTCAAATAAATATTCATAGAATGGTCGAGAATTTAACTACACGTAATGGTTAAGTTGCATCCTTCGTTAGTTTTTTCATCTGTTTTGTTTCGCTGATCTTGACAAAAGTGTAATATTTAATGCGTAGTGAAATGCAAATATAATGGGGTTATTTTGTTTCAAAGATGGTGATATCATTTGAAAATAGAAAAATTTTAACAAGACCTTGAACTTTCGGTAGGATCTAACTATCTTTTTTTGCATCAAAACAAGTTAAAATGACACTGGTTTCAAGTACCGGTAAAATATGCACAGATTTCGTAGTCATAGTTCAAACGCCAGACACATCTTGTTTATTTCAAAAAGCCATGGCTAAGTGGTCAACAATGAAATAGACAGACCTACGTCACATTGCTGTTTGAGACAACTACCCAAAGTCCAAGCTCCTGTTAAAATGGTTCTAAGATGTGACAATTTATCTCATGACTCACAGTGCCCGTGATCAGGTTGGACCACCAAGGAGCAAAAGCGGCCTTTTCCTGGAAGGAAGAGTCCAAATCAAACTTGGAGGGGTTGGTAAAGGCTCGTCTGACCCCTGAGCTTACAGTGTCACTGGTGACTGTTGTGAACAATACCAAACCTCCCCTCGTGAACTGGAAACAAATGAATTATAATACTATTACCAAATCATAGAAACATCTCGTATTAGAAAACTGTAATTTTGTTAGTGCAAATTTCTTGTGTTTTTGATTAAAATATATGTACATTATTTTGCGATCTCTGAATTGGTGACTATAAGAATAAAAGTCGATAACATTGTTTGCGGTGATTTTTACGGGCGTTTGTGTAAATTCTGCAAAATTCAGATTATTTTGTGCAAATCTGCCTGATTTCTCTATTTCAAAAAATTCGGCTCCCAATAGTGCCATTTTTAAACATTCATTCCTTTAACAACTTTGTGAAGTGTATATAAAACTTTTATTATTAGCAGGGTTTTGATTTTTATGATAGGATATAAAAAACTTACATAAAATGAAGGGTAAAGGAAACTCCCTACTTTCATTGCAAATTTTGGTGTTAGATAATCAGAATATATAGCAGACGAAGCGAGTTTGGAGTGTCCCGTGAAAGTCAACAGTCGATTTTCTGAAATATATCATAAAAAGGTAGAAAAAATGAAAAACAACTTAAAATGTACGATTTTAGAATTTGGCGAAGCAACCATTATATCTTAATATTTCTTTTACATAATTTATACTAGAACCCATTTTTAAAAGCAAAATGATAATAAGCAATTTTTAACCCCCCCCCCCCCCCCCCCCCGCCTCAAAAAAGAACACCGAATTAGTTTGCAGTCAATCTTCTTCGACCAAAGATCTCAGAAAATTAATCTAAGGAAATACAGTATAGAATCAAAATCAAAGAATCAAAACAAAGTGATTAACAATCCCCTAACGGAAAGGTGCCTTGCATGAGTCAAACTAACAAACCTTTGCATGTTCCTGTTGTGCCAGCACCTTGGTAGCCAGGGAGACACGTGCAGGTGAAACTACCAGGTGTGTTCTTACAGGTAGCTCGAGAGGTGATGTCACAGTTGTGGGCGCCTGTGCTGCACTCGTCAACGTCTGTAAAACACCAATAGTCATTTGTTTCATTTTATTCAGATAAGGCATGCATGTACGTATATGCAATTCATATTTGTACAAATTCACGTTCTTTGTGCACAAAACATTTGATCGCATTTTTATTACAGGAGGGTTATTCAATTGATCAGTTTTTTCAAAAAGTTTTTCTTAAATGAATATTTCCATGGTTTTTAAACAAAATCATCAACATCTGATATAAGGAATAGCGTCTTTGATTAGTGGAACGAAATAAATCTTCCATATTATTGTATGTTTGCCCTTTGAACGATAATCAACAGAGAACATATGTTTGCATGTATCAAAGAAATTCAGAATGAGATGTTTATGATAATTAACCAATCACGTTTTGGTAACAAAGCCAAGACAACTTTTCGTAAAAAACTGTAATTTTGTTAGTGCAAACTTCTTGTGTTTTTGATTACAATATAAGTTAAGTTAAACGATCATATATCCCGGAAACTATACATTTCTTAATTTTTTAGCACAAATTTAAAAAAAAGTGGATAAAGTTTATATATACTCCTATCCATAAATAATTGAAAGACTTACCAATAATGATATAAAGACTTACCAATAATGATATAAAGACTTACCAATAATGATATAAAGACTATAATTGTATAGTTAAAACACATATTCTTTTATTTGTACTGCAATATGTGACCTGAGATTGAGTTTTCCGTCGATATACTCTTATAAGGCACTGTCTTATTAGACATACTGAATACACGGTTATTTTGGCCCCCGTGTTTTTCCCCCTTCTGCAATTCCAAACAGTTTCGCTCGGTCTTGAATTTGCCCAGACACAGTTACGATACAATATTATAATAACAGATAATTTAAGACATGTGAATTTGCCCTGGCCTTAAATTTGCTCGCTAACAATGAGGGCGAAATTGGCGAAAATAAAACGGGGCGAATATTTCCCTGTTTATTGTTATATAAACTTACCGGTACACACTCTAGATGTACTGTTATACGTGAATCCACTAGCACATACGCAGTCATAGCTTCCTACTAAATCCTTACAACTCGCCACGCCTTGTTTCAGGGACTTTGTGTTGAGGTCTTTGCAGTCATTGATTACCCTATTACATTCGTTTTCATCTGCAAAGCAACAATAAAACATATGCTGCTGTAGGTATTGTTATGTGTTAATTATTGTTTAATCAATTTATTGCAAAAGGTCCTGCAGTAAAAAAAAAATATATGTCTTTCGTGAAACCATCTAGAGTTCCTGCATTAAGTTCTCTTATCATGCAAGTTCTCTTATCATGCAAAAGACAATGTTAAAATACATTTAAAACCAAAAGAGGTCAGGAGAGCAGACAAATTCAAAAATATGAAATTCATAGCATTCAAAATATCGGTAATAGAATAGCCAGAGTCTGATTGAAGCCACATGCAGTCTGATTGACTGTTTGATTTATTTATTTTTCTTTTTTTTTAATGTTTGGTAAATAAATATTGAACGGATTTACATACACTGTAGAATTTAGATATTACATTTGGTAAGCATGGAAAATAATGAATAAGATCAAACTCACAGTATCACATACTTGTCTTCATGAGAAAATATATTTATGTTATAGACGATTTTCTATTGCTGCGTAACATTGGGATTATTAGGTGCTTAATCAATTTTGAGGAATTGTTGCAAAATAAAGCTAACAATTGAATTATGAAGTACATTTCTCATTTATTGTATGTTTAAACAAATCTACCTGACTTGCGGTTTTTTTTCTTCCAAAAAAAAAAAAAATGACAATTCTCGAAAGTTAATGGCCACGAATAAAACTGACTACATCTTTTTCCTTAAGATTGAACATCAACTGTGTTTCCTTTCGTAGCAAAGCCATAACAAGAAAAATCGGAGCGAATCATGTGCTGATCATAAAAAAAAATAAATAATAAAAAAAAAAAAAATAGATCAAAGATTATTCCTGTATGCTATTGTGCTACAATGCATCGTTGCATTTGAATTTGCCCTTTAGTTATCTGTTTATGAGACATTCTGTCTCTCTAATACTCACGCTACATGTGGTGTACCTTGAGCGTATATGTACACTCAGCTACTTACTGACACAATATATTCCGGCAGCATCGTTGATATACCCATCTTTACAGCTACATTTAAAGGCTCCACCAGCCTGGAGACGACATGTGTGCGAAACACCGTCAGATAAACAAGGGTTTACAGGTGCATCGCATGGATTGGTAGTTACTAAAAGTAAGACCCCAAAAAAATCAACTCATGCATTTTATCACTATTGATAAAAAAAAGTACTATACATTTTTTTTCAGTAAGAAAGACAAATAACAAAAATACACACACCAACACAAGAATGTGACATTGATGAATATATATTCATAAATTTGCCTTCAAATCAAAGCTCTTTACCAACGCATTCTGGCAGGCCAACACAAGCTTTTTTATCTTCCAAATCAGGTCCACAGTCTTGGCCTCTGCTTGCTCCAAGGATGTCAGTACAGTTACGTGTTCTATTCTGAAGACCATCCCCACAAGTCGAGTCACAGGGCCCCCATACAGACCATTGGGTGTAGTAAGGAATAGCTACAATGTTGCAAGATTTCATTCGAAGAATATCTTTTTCCTCCTGTCTATCAATACTACTAACATCAAGGGCGGAATCATTCTTTGAGTATTATGGGGTGATCAATTACGGTCGGAGTTGATCCAATCTAATAAAGCATGAAGGGCTTTTTTATAGATTTGATCACGCCCGACCGTATTTGATCACCTTATGATATTCAAAACAGGTTCCTTATTACTTATATGTATATAATTTTCATAAAATGTACGATTAAATAATAAAGTCATTGATGAAATATATTGAACTATACGTTACAAAATTGATTCGTAGTGTTATCACAGACAGAGACACTAAAAATGTAAATATTTCTAGATTAAATATTCCATTTTTATTTCTATTACAAAGAAATATTGCCATTAGAAAAACTTTCACTTCCCAGTTAACTTGATCTTCATGAATTCTTACCGAACTGACAAAGTTGCCCAGAGAAGCTGGCATTGCAACGACATCCGGCAATACCATTTGTGACGACGCACTGTCCGCCATTTTGACATTTAATGCTTTCACAAGGATTGGGCGTAGTGGTTGTTGGAGTTGCAGTGGTGCTTGTAGATGCTGCAGTGCTTGGAGGAACCGTGGTTCTTGTAGATGCTGCAGTGCTTGGGGGAGCCGTGGTGCTTGTAGATGCTGCAGTGCTTGGGGGAGCCGTGGTGCTTGTAGATGCTGCAGTGCTTGGGGGAGCCGTGGTACTTGTAGATGCTGCAGTGCTTGGGGGAGCCGTGGTGCTTGTAGATGCTGCAGTGCTTGGGGGAGCGGTGGTGCTTGTAGATGCTGCAGTGCTTGGGGGAGCCGAGGTGCTTGTAGATGCTGCAGTGCTTGGGGGAGCCGAGGTGCTTGTAGATGCCGCAGTGCTTGGGGGAGCGGTGGTGCTTGTAGATGCTGCAGTGCTTGGGGGAGCCGAGGTGCTTGTAGATGCTGCCGTACTTGTAGATGCTTCAGTGCTTGTAGTTGCTGCAGTGCTTGTAGATGCTGCAGTACTTGTAGAAACTGGAGTACTTGTAGATGCTGCAGTACTTGTAGATGCTCCAGTACTTGTAGATACTGAAGTACTTGTAGATGCTCCAGTACTGGTAGACGCCCCAGTACTTGTAGATGCTGCAGTACTTGTAGATGCTGCAGTACTTGTAGATGCTTCAGTGCTTGTTGATGCTCCGGTACT
>WFKH01003881.1:36136984-36155974 GCA_016163765.1 Magallana hongkongensis | reverse complement strand
GATGCTCCGGTACTGGTAGACGCTGCAGTACTTGTAGATGCTTCAGTACTTGTGGATGCTTCAGTACTTGTAGATGCTTCGGTACTGGTAGACGCTGCAGTACTTGTAGATGCTTCAGTACTTGTAGATGCTTCAGTGCTTGTAGATGATTCAGTACTTGTAGATGCTTCAGTACTTGTAGACGCTTCAGTACTTGTAGACGCTTCAGTGCTTGTAGATGCTTCAGTGGTTGTTGTCGTTTCAGCACTTGTAGGTGCTAAATTTATAAAATACACATGTTTATCGATTTTTTCCTTTACTAAATAATAGTCTATAGCTAAACAAATCATCTTTTTAAATTTTAGGTTGATATGATGGTTAATTTATTGACCATCTAGCATGCCTAATTGAAAAAAAAATTTTAAATACAGAAAATTGAGAATTGTTTCTTGAATTTTGATATACAGTAAAACACGGTTATAGCTAACGCGCTTATAAAGAATTGACGCTTACATCAAAATTATTTTCATTCCCAGTGACTTAATTACATGTTAACGGATGTAACGAATTACGCTTACATCGAAGCAAAATCGCTCATCCAAGGTATTTCGTTATAAGCGTGGTTTACTGTAATAATCTGGTAACATTAAGAAATGTTTTCGTCATTATGAGAAAAAAAATACATGTATATCATAATTGTTCTGACAAAAAAATTGAAGGACAAATACAAGTAGCAAAGGGTTTTACACACATTGTCTCGCAGATGATTGTACACTGCATTTCATTGATTTCGTCAGATTACACGGTATCAGATCAAGCTGTAAGTCTTGAATTTAATACAATTAAACTGGGTGTAATTCCTAAAATAAGAATTAAAAATCGACATTTTACATGTAGAATCTTTTCACATGGACATAAGTTTGCATATACATGTAATTTTGAAGCTAAATGGTTAGAATATTGGAAATAATTATATATAGATATTTTTTTCTATAAGATTTATATTTCTCCGTTTTATTATTTTTTATCATATTATTTAAATTGATTTTTAAAAAAATTTTCTTATCACTTTTAATTATTATCTCTAACTCCAATTCATTTCTTTCTTCTTTTTTCATCAAAATCTCTGTAAAAAATGTACCGTAGAAATAAAGTTGCTCTATGGAATTGAATTCATAAAGAAGATGTGTTTATCCGTTGAAATTAGAGATATTGCCTTTTTCTTGATCATGCAGGCAGACGATACCATACTTTTTTTCAGCGACAGAGCAGGTTTTATAAGATATGCGTGATTGTTTACAACAATACACATCCAAGTGGAAGTTAAAAGAAAATGTAGATAAAACAAATACCAACAATACATTGTTGTATTTAGAAAAGGAGGAAGGTTAAAAAATAATTATTGTTGGAATTATGATAATAAAGTTATTGATATCGTTGAAAATTTCAATTATCTTGGTAACTTTGAATTTCAATGGCAGTTTTCACAAAACGCAAAGAATTTTTGGCATCACAGAGTAGACAGGCTATGTACTGTTTATTGTCCAAAACGAAGCAATTGCATTTGAACGTAAATACAAAATTGTCATTGTTTGATACAGATATTGGTAGTATAGTGCATTACGGTTGTGAATTATGTGGACGACACCCAGCAAGTGATTTAGAGAGTATAGTTACTGTATTACATTTAGATTTTTGTAAGAAAATATAATGTGTTAAGAAAAGAGTTACATCTATGATGGTTTATTTTGAATTTGGGCGAAAACCATTGCAGTTGAACAGAAAATACAGAATGTTGAAATGATGGATAAAATTAAAGAATAGTGAGACTTGTATTTTAAGTAATATATATATATATATATATATATATATATATATATATATATACATACACACACACCAAGATATGCTAAATGTATGTGAAACAGAGGTAGCCTCTAATTGTTGGTTGTCTTACATAGAAAAAGGTGATTAACAATTTAAGTTGTGGGTACATATGGAACTGTAAAGAACATTTAATGAACGTGTGTTTTTACTTGAAGTGAAACAGAGGTTAACCGATATGTTTATACAAGAAGGTCATAGCTACTTTGAAAGTTCCTCCAAATGCATAATGTATGAGCACTTATGCGATAATTTTGAATTACAAGAATATTTGAAAAAAAACCCCCAAATGAATACCAAATATACATGTACAGTTAATAACTATCGTTTATCCTCTTAGCAACTTGAGATTGAGCGTGGCAGGTTTTATAATATCCACAGAAACGAGAGTTTGTAAACTACATGTATGTTCACTATCACAGATTGAGGATGAATTTCATTTTATTCTAATATGTACATTTTATAAAGATATAAGAAAGGTGTATGGAAAAAAAATATTATAATGAAAACCCTTCTGTCTTAAAACTTGTTCAATTACTGTCAACAAAGAATATCAGAGTTGTGTAACTTGGGCAAATACCCAATATAAATATAAATGTTTAAAATTAAGGTAAAATATCCTATTCATTTTGTTTTGTCTTGAGAATATCCCTTTTTTATCCTATTCACTGTCATATTTATTATCTCCATTTTATCATTGTCATTGCAATAAACAATACCCGCATATGGCGCAACGTTATTTTTTACAATCCTATCCTATCGTGTATCAATCCTATCGTATCGTGCGTGTATACTGTTCTATCTTGCGTTAATCCTATCCTATCGTGCATTAATTCTATCAGGTTTATCGTTCAATCTTAACAGTTTTTTTCCGTTTATCCTATCGTGTTAATCGTTTCGTGCCTTTTCATATGCAAATATTTATATTCAGTGTATATTTCCCATTATGTTTGCATTGGAAATCTGCGACGTTCAATTCCCTGTGAATACACTTAGCTAATCCATGCGCCATGAGCACAAAAATAAATGTCATCACGTGTTTTGAGTATACATTGTATTTATTTTTATAAGATTAAATGAAACGTTCAACCTTACATAACCAATTTGCTATGTACTTATGAAAAATAATCATTAAATCATATCTAATCGTTAATAAAATATATTTTTCTCTACAAAGTTTCTGGCACTATATTTTTAGTCGCGGAAGCGCACTAAATAACATGTTAATATGGCTGTTCCATGTATAATTCATATTTCTGACTAAGAGCGTATATAATGGCTTTGCAGCGACGATACACATATATTTCATACAAATAGACATCAGTATGAATATAAATATAAGCATTGAATGCTTATTTTTGGATGTCGTCGGTCCTATAACACAGCAAGCGGTGCAGACAAATTACCATACCGCGCTAACGCGCGGTATTCAATTTGCCTGCAATTTTTATCGAATAAGTAATGTACAATTCTATCCAGCTTTCTATCATATTTTCTAAATTCTTTAGATCAAAATTAAACAAGATATTACATTAAATCATATCTGTAAGCAGTGGAAATGAAAAATTAATGTAAACAATCGAAATTCTTTGGAACAATCTAACATATTTACCTGTTTGTCGAATATATTTAATCGTACTCGGAGTCGTTATTCATAAATCATTTTTTTTTAAAGAAACAAGGTAATTATTATAGATTTTATATTTATTTAGAACAAGATTTTTATTTTAATTAAACCCATTATTTTCCGTGTGATCTGTCTCGGGCTGAAATTTCGCGGCGATATATAGGGGGGTTCGGTCCTGAAAACAATGTTAACAATACAGATAATTTATTGATCATTTAAGCTCATAATTTTTGGTAATACAGTTTAACTGGTTAATTTTGTATATTCTATAAATGGCACAGCGAGGATTAACAGCTCGGTATTTGTAATTAACAAGAAATCCTGTATATATATTGATTCGTACGTGTTCTTTATCAAATTCTGCCATTATCAGGCTAATCGTAAAGATCGTTTAACGCAATTATACGTTCATCATGAACATTGTTTTCGCTTTCCTATCGTGTATCAATCATATCATATCGTATCGTACGTCTATACTGTTCTATCGTGCGTTAATCCTATCCTATCGTGCATAAATCCTATCCTATCGTTTATCTTGTAAAAATTAACGTTGTGGGTACTGTATATACACTGCTATCCCGCGGACTAATCTAAAATTGTGGTTTTTAAAATTGTCTATATATGTTTGTACAACTTACTTAAGTAAAGTGTATATATGTCAAACCTATGAATCGTATGGTTCTTGGTTAAGAAACAATACAATGGTTCTGAATAAATAAACATGGGATATTCCAACAATTATTCGCATTAAATAAATAACGGCAAGAGACGGCCGAAAACAATATTTAACAGATAAAATTCACCGAAATTCGTCACAAACCGAACTTCAAAAGTCTACACCAATCAAGTTTTAAATTTTCACATTTAATAATTCATATTTTATAAAATATGAAAGAATATCACTCACCTGGAAAGTGCAACGCCAAAAGGAATAAAGCACAAGAAATTAAAAAGAATTTCCATTTCATTTTGAATGGATGGAAGTAAAGCCCCATTTTACAGTACAAGAAATATGCAATGGGCTATGGGGGCTGATCTGAGTAAGATAGAACACCACACAGGTTTGGGAGTGTATTTATCCGCTGTTAATAGGAAGTAGGAAGTTGTGTAAGAATTGGGATCCGTGCAATATGATCAGCTACAGCGATGCTGATCTTGAGAATTACATGTAGTTTTGAGAAATTTTCTGATTTTATATAATGACTGCCCAGACTTTTATAAGCATAATAATATGAGAAGGCTGGGTAATGCAAAAAAATACAGCTGCTGTTTTGAAAAAAAATAATTTGATAACTTTTGAATAAATTAATAATAATATAAAATAATACTTTTCTGCATGCCCATTACAACAACTTTTAAAAGCGTACCCGACTCTGGCAACATTTTTTTTTTTTTTGATTTCTGAAATCTAGACATTTGCATTTACCTTTTTAATCAATAAATAAGGTTTTAAGTTTCATTATTTGCGCAACATCCGACCCAAAGTGGAATAATCTAGTCGGGAAAGTGCAAACAAATAATTGTTTACAGGTATCTTTACATGATAATTAGTTTGTCATCTTCCGATGTTGTTGGAAATTCTGGTTGCAAAAACATAATACTGTTTAAGAGGGCTGGATGGTCGGGGCCATTTTTAGACTATAATAATCTCCTTTAGAAGGAGAGCTTTGTATGAAAATATTGGTGCCAGACTGTATTATAAGAATTTAGAAATTGAAAAAGATCTGGCTCTAAAACTCAGTAAAGGGAATAATTCAAATTATTTTATTTTTAAATTTTCTGAATGCTTAATTACAAAATAATAGTTAATGGCTAAAACAATCGTATTTTACAAATGAAGGGTGCGTGATCTGATTGGTTATCTGTTGACCATCCAGCCTCAATAAGTGAAAAGAAAAATTTCAACAGTTTGCTACTTACATTTATACAAAAATATTCAATATTCAACAACAAAAAGTACATCTTGCGTTACATGTATATGATCAACAATTGATAATTTGATGTTATTAAGAAAAAAAGAAATATTTCTAATATCAGACCAATTGAACAATAATATATACAGAAAGTATATTTAATGCATCTTAACTACGCATACGTCAACGCGGAATTGTGTCAATAGTACATTCACATATTAGAATTTGAATTCAAACGCTATATTTGTCTGATGAAGATAAAAATTTTAATATCAATCTACAAGCGTCAAATTGCAGCTTGAATACAGTCATGCATACATATGTATCTGATTATTATATTTTGAATACATTTTGAATTTTCCATTATATGTTCATGTTAATTTAGAAGATTGATTTCATGATTTCAAAATAAAACTGATAGAGCGACAAATATTACTGTTTTGTAACGACAAAACATGCCAAAACATATAAATCATAGGTTCCGGAAGATACGAGAGATGTCAACTTAACGTTATAGCAATACGGCAATAACTTTGAAATTAAAAATTCAAAGTAAAATTGGAGAAAAGAATTAATTTATGATTTTAGATGCAGCAGAGCTATATCATATGTATACAAAATACCGATAGCGCGTTATGCTTTAAAACCAATGAATATTAATAGCTCAGCAATGGAAGCTCATGTACGGTCCCTGTGGCATATTACGCTTATTGGTCTTAAACGATTGTACTAGTATTACTTGTGCAGGCATGCATGCCAAACAAACAGATCAGGTTACGTGGCAATAACAGCATTTAGCTTATTAAATGCGTGCCAATAAAGAAAAAATAGCCATGCTCTTAAAACAATATTTATCTATGCACCAAAAACAAAAAAAGAAGAAAAGTAAAACCAAGAAACATTGTTTAAAAATCCAGAATTTTAGAAGAAATAAGAGGAGAAAATTCACTCAAACAATTTGAAAAAAAAAAATCCGGAATTTTGAAAGAAAATTCGATACAAAATTTTGAAACGAGGATGTTGATCGCTACATTGCTGATTGCACGGAACTTACCGTACAACCAAATAGGACAGGCATACGGTGCTCGAGATCCGTGACGCGGATCCTTGTTTGGTAGTCGCATCCTCTATCCTACATCCGCCATTGCTTCAGCAAAGACACACAGGGGCGTAGACACACATAAAGTTTTGGGTATATATATTTACACTGATCCTTATTACACATTTCATGATCAGCATTTATCAAAACTTGTTAATAATTTTAAAAAAAAATCAAAAGCAAAGAAAAAAAAAATACATGTTGAACTGGCAATAACAATCACAATAGGATTTCAAATACTCTTAACAGAAGGCGGATTAAAATGGAAGGAAAAAGAGAGGATCGTAGGTTTTGGTTGTTTCTCAAAGCTTTTATAAACTTTTCTAGACACGGAGTGGTTTACCGGAGTTATGTATATTTCTGTGATATTTGCTACCTTTATACCCGAATGAACGACAAAACAAAACATTTCATTGGTTATAAATAAGAACTGTGGTTTGCAAAGCAAGATTGTTCTTTGTTGAGGGTGGGGTTAGGATCTCTATCCGGACTTTTTTATGGCAAACAGACACACTGCCTCTTGTAGTCAAATCTGTTAAGTAATTGCTAACAACAATTTGTTATTTAACCCGCCTCTTTTTCATTCCTTGTAATAGAGACGCGCGTATTTTTTCCCCCACATTTTTGACACCAATATTGACAAATTCAAAATTTCTGTTTATATATTGCATATATTGTCTTTTTTGAGCGTTCTTATTATAGTTAAGCACGGTAGAAAGTAGCTATTGCTTTCTATAACTGCAATATATACAGTGAAAGTATTTACAGACAATATTTACGGACAATACAGTGAATTTGTGTTGTTTACGATCGACACAGATTTATTTGAACATGCTTGAATGTCATGCTATTGGGAAGCAGTAGGAAATATGCAACAAGACAAACAGGAGTCATGAATCCTGCTGTACGGACATGAAGGATCGCGGGCATTTAGGTTACTCATATCGGGCAGCCAATCGGATAACTTGTGGATAAGTTACAAGTACTTTATCCAAGAAACTTCAACATGCAGACCAACAATTAAGGTTAGAAGTGTTTGTACATTTCAAGTTTCTGGGATTTTTCTCAATAAAAAAACAGAGCGTATTAAGAAAAACCGCGTTTTATCGCGCAGTTTAAACTGCCTTAATTGTGATAAGCTGCAGAACTGTAGATTTTCGGGAAATTTAGGGTCGACAGACTGCGGAGAGCTAGAGTTCTGCGTAGGGGTGGTAGACTCGCATCCTCTCGGGTCTTTCCGGAAGATCTCGGAAAAACAAATTCTCCCGGAAAGACCCGAAACGTTAGGATTTGTGTTATTGATAGTTGACATATGGAGCGGTCTATTGTAGTGGTTGGATCAAACTATATGTGTAATAGCAAGCAAAATTACATTAAAGAACACTGTGCTTTTTAATAGAATATACAGTAAAACACGCTTATAACGAAGTGCCAAGGACGGGTGATTTTACTTCGTTATAAGCGTAATTCGTTATATCCGTCAAGTTTACAACATGTAACATGTCGCGGGGAATGAAAGTCACTTCGCTGTAAGCGTCAATTCATTATAAGCGTGTTCGCTATAACCGTGTTTTACTGTATATTGACTGTAATATTCAAGGAATAAGGGATCTTTTTTTAGTATTATAAGATGATCATTATAATCGGGCGTGAACAAACCCTATGCGGCAACCTACTTCGAAAAAAATACGCACTTTGATTTTTATTTCTCCAAGTGTGTTAAATTTGGGACCAAGTCAACGCTCTTTGGAAAACATTTTCAAAGTGCGTTATGAAGATACATTAACATTTTTTATTATCGAGACACTTAAAAGATACAGTTCAAATACCGAATTGACAGGAAGAAGGTCCTCTCCCTCTTATACATGTATTTCCTTCCTAAACATATAATATTCAGCAAACTGGAGTAAACATATAAGAGAGGGAAAAGAAAAAAAAACTTTGCTGAAAATAAAGCACAATGATATTGAAAAAAATTAAAGAGCAGGCCAATGATGATATGTTAAGATATGTGTATGCGTCACAACATAAAACCTTTTTCTTAATTCAAACCAAATTAATCATTTTATTATAA
Organism: Magallana hongkongensis; assembly: GCA_016163765.1. Classification (NCBI taxonomy): domain Eukaryota; kingdom Metazoa; phylum Mollusca; class Bivalvia; order Ostreida; family Ostreidae; genus Magallana; species Magallana hongkongensis. Next base: position 36,147,398 of record WFKH01003881.1, on the reverse strand, counting down.
AAATTGAGTTACATTGAAAATAATCACCTAAAAAATAAGCATTCGGGTAATACTATATGTAATTCCTTGCACTGATATTCTAAAAGATCAGATTGTGTTTGATATACATAACCATGCAACGTATATTTTTCTCATCATCGTTTAATCATCATTTGTTCATAAGCACACGGAGTTTAAGCCATTTAAAATGTTATACAATGATCTCCATAATATAAATCATTTTCGTACCTGGCGTAGCCCAATGTTTTGTACCAAAAAAAGAGACCCTTTTAAAAGGAGTGAATTTGTTGCCTATATACTTACATGGAAAAAGATGAAAGAAAGGAAGGACAGATGCTAGGCGATGAAGTGTTCATGTCATTCTGGATAATACAAATCTCACTAGCTGTTTTTAATCTGTAAATTATTAAACTACGTAATCTTATGAGAAAACGTTTTTCATTGAGAAACTGTTTATCAAGTTATCTGATAATTCTTTGGATTCTCTCTTTAGTATATCCCATTTAGCTAATTAAAACAAGGTTAAATTAATTATTTATTATATCTAAAAGTATCAAGTATTTTTAAAAAACCCTGAACAATTTTTTTTTTCAAAGTGCGATATCAACGCACTTTGAAATAAATAATTTTTTTTAAAGCCGCTTGGTCCGATTTTTTGGTTATTACAGTATCAAATAACTTTCTATACAAAGCAAACATCTTAGAAAGTTATGGACTTTCTCCTATTTACACCAGCAGAATCGGTCTCCTTTCAAAGTTAGAAATATTCAAAGTAAATAAAAATAATTTTTCTTTGGGCAAACGAAAAAACAAACCAAAATGCATCACGGGAATGTTTAGAAACGGAACCGTTTGGTTTCGTCCCCCAAATGATTGGGTTTATTCACCCCGCATGTTAAGTATCGATTGTAAACAAAGCAAACTTCAGAAATATTATCGAAAAAAATGTACACAGGTTATTTTTAATTTGCCTGAACATTATGACCTGTATTTATAGCGATGTCAAAGTCGTAATACAACCATACCAGTCTCGAAGTCAGGGGCAAATTTTAACATGAAGCGAAATAACGCGATACCCTTTTATGTCGTTTGTTTTGTTAACAAATTTTGTGCATAATTTTTTTTCTTTGAAATTTGGCTTAATTGACCGGGTAAACTACTGCAATGTCCATTATCATACATATACTTAGCATAACCATCGTTGAAAATCGTACACAAAATTTGATATAAAATCGGACCAAGCAGCTTTAAGTGTGTTGACTTGGTCCCAAAATTAACGCACTTTGAACATCTTTTTCAAAGTGCGTAATTTTTCAAAGTGCGTTGTAACAGGTCTTTGTGATTGTTATGATCACGCCATGTATGTAACGAACGCCTCATAATAGTCAAAGAATTATTCCTTATTACTTATATTTATGTATATTTATATTGAATATCAAATTATTGACATTTTTATGTTATTTTCATTTTGTTGACGTTTATGACACCAATATAATAAACTTATAATTTTGCAAACCCCGCTTGCGCTCTGGACAACAGTACGTTGGATCTTTGTCTCACTCTTTGAACATTGAAAAAGGCAGACATAATAATATAATAAGAAGTCCGAGGTTTTGTAATAATATGTGTAACCAAAATGACATAGAGGATGAGTTCCATTTTATTTTGAAATGTCCATTTCAGGAGAAATTAAGAAAGAAATATATTAAGCGTTTTTACAACGTAAAACCTAACGTGTACAAACTAGTTAAGTTACTTAGTGTAGATAATACAAAAGAACTTAAATTAAAGGTAAATTTCTACTGCAAGCTGTTAAATTAAGAAGTTCACCATTGTAATATTTGTAAAACATTAATATGTTCACCATTGTAATATTTGTAAAACATTAATTTTTTCACCATTGTAATATTTGTAAAACATTAATTTTTTTATTCATCTTCTTTATCTGTCCCCTAACCAATGGTACCCAATTTATAGAATGTTTATATAATGTTACGTATTCTGATGAGTTGTATAACTGAAGGAAAGAAATTGAATTGAATTGAATTGTTTTTATAACCAGATTATTTTAGTTTTGTCAGTTTTTAATATTAAATGTACAGTCTTCAAAACATTTTAACACTTCATGATGACAATCCAACTGTTTACATGCACACTACGTTACATGACATGTACTGGGTTTTTATGTAACATTCAATGAGAAAATGGGATACCCAAAAGATTTGACATTATGGAATGGAATGTTCAAAAATTTATTTCTTGATATTCAAAATAAAATTCTCCTGTTTGCAGGAATTTGAAATTATATTACCCGGTACAAATAACAAGAGGCCCATGGGCCACATCGCTCACCCGAACAACAGTTCCTTGCACTGAATTTTATATTAGTTTTTTAAAAAATTTACCAATATATTTCTATGTAAAACTTTAAGCAGCTCTTGGGGCTTCAGTATTGGTCCGGGGGTCAGGTCACGATTTTAACAAATTAGAATCTACATTATTTGAGGATGCTTGCATAGTAATATCACAAATTGTAGCATAGTAGTTCTTGAGAAGATTTTGAAACATTTTCCCTATATAATTCTATGTTAAAATTTGAACCCCTCATGGAGCCCCAGTATTGGTCCGAGGGTCACGATTTTTACGATTTATAATCTACATTATATAAGAATGCTTGCATAGTAATATCACAAATTGGAGCATTGTAGTTCTTGAGAAGAAGATTTTAAAACATTTTCCCTATATAATTCTATGTTAAAATTTGAACCCCTCATGGGGCCCCAGTATTGGTCCGAGGGTCACGATTTTAACAATTTATAATCTACATCATTTGAGGATGCTTGCATAGTAATACCACAAATTGTAGCATTGTAGTTCTTGAGAAGACGATTTTAAAATATTTTCCCTATATATTTCTATGATAAACTTTGCACCCCTCATGGGGCCCCAGTATTAATCTGGGGGTCACGATAATAACAATTTAGAATCTACATCATTTGAGGATGCTTGCATGGTAATCTCACTAATTGGAGCATTGTAGTTCTTGAGAAGAAGATTTTTAATCATTTTCCCTATATATATCTATGTTAAAATTTGAACCCCTCATGGGGCCCCTAGTATTGGTCCAGGGGTCACGATTTTAACGATTTATAATCTACATTATATAAGAATGCTTGCATAGTAATCTCACAAATTGTACCATTGTAGTTCTTAAGAAGAAGATTTTTAATCATTTTCCCTATATATTTCTATGTTAAACTTTGTATCCCTCTTGGGGCCCCAGTATTGGTCCGGCAGTCACAATTTTAACAATTTAAAATCTTCACTATATATACATGCTTTGGTGTAAATATTGGCATTTCTGGTTCAGTGGTTCTTAAGAAGAAGATTTTTTAAGAAATGCACCCTATTTTCACTGTTTGGCAATTATCTCCCTTTTAAAAAGGGTTTAGCCCTTTATTTTAACAATTTAGAATCCCCTTCCCATAAGGATGCTTTGTACCAAGTTTGGTTAAACTTGGCCCAGTGGTTCTTGAGAAGAAGTCAAAAATGTGAAAAGTTTACAGACAGACGGACGGACAGACGGACGGACGGACGGACGACGGACAACAGGTGATCAGAAAAGCTCACTTGAACCTTCGGTTCAGGTGAGCTAAAAATTAAAAAGCTAGGGTTATATTATGAATGTTTCACAACCTCAGCAAAATTATTTGAATAAATAACAAGAATAAATTAACACATTGCATTAAAAGTATAAGTAAAATGCATACTACGGGAGATAACTCTGATTTAATCAAGGATGTTCTGTAATTATTTTTTTTTTTCAAACTAAGGAAATTGCCATCACCTTACAGATGTGAGAGATGTAAAAAAAAAAAACTCCTACTGCATAATATAAAATTTTAGGACAAACTTAAAAAGCATTGATAATGATATAAACAGCAAGGTGATGAAATTTTTCCTGTAAATTGTTTACAATGCATATGACTAGTAAATATATGATGGAAGAAAAAATGAACACTTGTTAATGTACAATGGATATTCATCTTATTCTGTGGACATACTTAACAGATGGACTTTAATATTTCAGAACTAAAAAGAATGGAAATAAAATTGTGTAAAACAGAATTAAACAATTTTTGTTAACACAGCTAATTACAAAAGAATTCACAAGAAAATGATTGTATAAAAATCAATATAAAAAGTGATTTCCAATTCAAAGGAAAGGCACAGTTGACAAGTTGCCATTTCATAGCAAACTTAAGCAGATATGGTATGTTCTGTGTGCCATGAATTTTTTGTTTTGTTTTTTTTCTCTCTTGAATCATATCACTATTTTCTTAATGACCTCTTAAACATGTTATACCCTAAAAAAAAAACCCAAGCATCTTCCAATAATAAATTCTCCTTTATTAACAGTCACACATATATTCATTTGATAAAAATATTCACATATAAATTCACAAATAACTTTTTTCTTTCTACATATTTCATGCTGTAATAAAGCCTACTACCTTAAGACAATGAAAATGTAAAAAAAAAAATGTGTATCAAGCAAAATAGATGCAATCTGTGGAATCATAGGCATTTGAGAATACCCAAAACATAAATGGGAGAAACTGTGGTAATAATACATGTACATTCACTCACATTCAAATTCAAAATATCACATATCTATGGCACCCCTTCCTTTGCAAAACAAATGAGAAAACTTGGGCACATTCCTGGTGTCAATTTAGTTTTTTAGTTTCTCAAGTTCATTATGTTATATATGATTCTCTCTCTCTCTCTCTCTCTCTCTCTCTCTCTCTCTCTCTCTCTCTGGTTTTTCAAATGTTTCATGAACAAAGTAACGTTAATTTTATCAAGATGTTTTCCGTAAAATGTTATGGAAATAAAGATTGCCACAAACACACAACAGTATGATGGTGAAGGCATTGTAGATAATCATCCGTCGAAACTTGGGCTCTAAATCTCCCTGTCGGTACCAGAAAATCTATAAATATAAAGAGTTTTATTTCTCTTTACAATCATACATTCAATGGATAACAGGTATATTTTGAGTTATTATTGCTTACTGTACACATTATTTATCTAATGCATCATAATCTAGACCAGACGTAACACTTAAACGTACATAGGTAATACCCAGCAAAACCCACAAACTTATTAAAGTACAAAAAAAAAAAAACAGCATACAATTTGACTGGCAAGTATTTTATTCCTATTGCAAGAGTCATCTCTTCTTATATTTGAAAAGGGGAATAACTCAATTTTTTCCCAACTAAATTAAAACAGAGAAATGTTTTTCTTTTCTTTTTATGGTAACTTTTTTCATAATGATTGAGTATAGTCTATGGATAGCATATCTTATGGAGTACTTTCATTGAGATAGGGTTGGTGGGTAGGAATCTAAGTTAAACTGACATCAAAGTCTGCAAGATAGTAAGACTTATAGGTGTATATAAAAATATTTTCTATAAATCTTTAAATAACTTGCAATTAAGAACTTACAAAAATATTTCAGTGACCACCCTTCTTTCTTTTTAGATATTAACTTACCAATAACAAATGAGATCCACAAATCATGACGATGACAACAGCAAAGAAAACATTGATTCCATTTGGAGGAAAAGTTGGGAAAACGAATGCACTAATAAGAGTAACCTGAAAGGAAAAAATTACTTCAGTTATGTACAATATGTAGTGTTTGTATCAACAGCAAACATATTCCTTAAATTCTATATAGCACATAGTTCCTAACAATGTATATATTTAAAATCGAAATACATATACAATGTAGGTCTGTTTTAGAGGTTAAATAATTATCATTATCAATTATATTAACTTTTTTATTACATTGAAAAATTTATTCATTTATTTATTTATTTAATTCAAGCAAAACACATAAATATATATATGATGATACATTTCAAGTATATAGTACAAATATTGATACATTTATTGCTTAGTAACATCTGAAAGTATTCAAATATTGTGAAAATGGAACAAATAATCTGTTATCTATTTTAAAATTATTTGCGATTCCTTTTGTCTGCTTTTAAAGGTTTCAAAGCAAAAGTATTGCCTTGATATTGAGAATATTGTATATCAATGAGAATATATTTTACTGTAAAAGTATTCAACACAACACAATTCATATAATATGTACTTCAATTTATAGATTGTATTATCCTGGGCCAATTTAATAATTATCTTTCCTCCCCATAAAAAAACCCCAAAAAGGTGGGGGAGTTGATTTTTTTTAATTTTTCATACTTCCCTTCAATGCTTAAAAAACCCCACATGAAATCCTAATTATTTTGATTGGGGGCTCTTAATTTCTCTCTCAAAAATATACACATGTATATATGCACAAGTGACACTTAAGGGGTATAGTTCACTTACGATAGATAAAATTGTATATGCATCATATCTCCTCCAAATTAAATAACATTTTTAAAATAAGCTCATTATGTGTAGAATAATACTTACAGCTACAACTATGCTTGTGAAGACTCCAACAACCAGGTTTATCATGCGGTCCTATAAGAAATAAGTACAAGAGACAACCAAGTGTTTAAATTGTTAATTATCAAATGAAATCTACTGACTATTAATGAGACTGTAACCTGTAATGAATTTGTCAGAAAACCTATATAATACATTACTGTGACTTAAACAGGTTCAAGTTTCTCTTTAAAAAAATCAAGTGAATAAAGTAAAATCAAGAAAAAACCACGGTGCTTGAGAACAGGACCAATATGATGTATAGCAACATTGAATTAGTCAAAGCGGATCAGAGATCTGATTTTAATTAGATTGGAACAGGACTGAACCCCATAACCATTCCTCCCCCCTCCCCCTGCGGTATAGAACCCTGGGTCTTTACTCCTTTTTTTCCAAAAATCATCCTTTTATGACCTATCTCTGATCTAATTTATACACTCAGTCCAGAAAAAACAAACATTTTACCAACTATATTTATATAATACAATTTTCATATAAGGATGATTTATGAAAAATGGAGTAAAGACCCGGGGGCCTATCTCGGGGATGGGGGATGGTCTAGCTATGTTGGGGATTGGGGGTGGGGGGTCGGTCCTTTTCTCAAGCACCTGTGAGAAAAACAAGGTAGTCAGACACAATATTTGAATACCAATGGTTTCCTGCATGATTATTAAGAAATGATATTCATATTCAATGCTAACAGATGAAAGCAAAGTCTTTGATGTTTAGATATGTTTTATAGCATAGCTACAAGCACTGCTAGCTTTCACAGAAATGCCTGGGCGAAGGGAAAATTTGATCTACTGGTCCCTTAAACCTATTGAGTTTTTTTTTGGTCAGAATCGGACCGACAATTGTGTGTAAATTGCATATATGGCTTCCAATCTTCAAGCATTAGAAGGGTAAATAATTCTAATGCACATAGTTTATTCTCACCCAGGGGAGTTTTTAAAAAAAGGCAGATGACACCAAAACTAATATGCAATAGTGAACTCTGACTTCACAATTACTTTAAACAAGGGGAAAGAACTCTGTATAGAACACTTAATCAAATATATGAATCCTTCATTAACATCAATATCCTGAGATGCAAATTAAAGTTTAACCAAGTTTTCCTCATTATTCAATCAAAAACTTGTGGTATTGCTGATTTACTGAAGTAATGATTAATAGCGAGCGCATCTCACCAAAGCAAAGCACTGGCAAGCACTGCGAGCTCTAACAACGATGCCTGGGCGAAGTGAAAATTCGAACTATTGCTCCCTTTGACGTACTGATTTTTTGTCGTCATAATCGTACCCATAATTCCATGTAAATTGCATATGCCTACCAATGTCACGTTTACAGAGAACAGGTAAAAATACATTTTGAGAATGCCATGCATAAAAAGATGAATAAAACATTCTGCTGATTCTAAAAAATGGTTTGCAACTAACTGTTTGAAGTATTTTTTTTTTGCAAATTGTTCGGAGCATTGTTACTTTGACAGAAATCATCAAGTGATGTCAGCGTAAAATATTTTATTTTTAAATTTATTTTTATTACGATGATTCATCAATTCGGTAAACACGCTATAATCATTATTAAACATATGTACCCGTGTGTATTTAATTCAAATTTATTTTTGCCCCAACGATCGCACCGTAAAACATTGAAACAGAAGAAAAATTTATTTTAACTAGGCCTAATATTCGAATTGGAAAAACAAGCAATTTTCTTAATCAATAATGATACATATACGCGTATGTTTCCAGGCGTATTTAATTTTATGCTGCGCTCATCCAAACGTTTGCTCCATTTAACATAATATCTATATCCTCATTAACCATTCAAACTCCACAAACTTTGCGCGACTGTTGTTTGCTTACTCTTGGCTGTTGATCGCCAAATAACGGAACATCAGCGGCATCTGTATGACTAGTATCTGTTGAATGATAATTCCTTGCACTCATTTTGGTAAAATTAAGTCATTCAATTGGTCAAAGAAAGTTAAAAACCTCTCATTTTTGACAACTATTAATTTTTTTCACATGACTTGAGAGGATAACTTCCGGTTTCATTTTCACAGTCGGATTAAATAAGTCGATCACAGAAATGTCGGAAGATTGATATTTGGTACAGGCTAGTAAAGGGGGTGGGGGTGGGGGTAGACTGGCTAGGGGTGGGGGCTACTACTTTCTTAAAATTACATATAGAAAAAATAGACATTTAAGCGTCATTGCCCCCCGACCCCCCCCCCCCCCCCCCCCCCCCCCCCCCCCAATCCAGGCACTAGCCTCCTTTTTGTAATGTGAAAATGGGGGGGATGCAGACTGGGGGGGAGGTATTCCGAAATATCTGACTTTTTCCTGGGGTTTTTTTTTTTTAACAATTTTGATATTTTACTTGCCAGGAAATATCAAAATTCTTTAAAAAGCCAGGAAACATCAGATATTTCGGACCGGCTATAGGGCCGGGTGAGGCAGACTTACCCGAAATCTCACTTAAAGTAAGTAAAAATTAAAAAAAAAAAATCACTAATCTTCAAGAAATTTAAAATAAGATAATCTCCAAAAGACTACACTGTGGAGGGGAGGGATGGGTAGGTCGTAGTACATGTACCTAAAACTTCTATTACATTGTTGATTTAGATAATTATCCATAAAAAAATTTTCAAGTGAACATGCTCCCAAAAAAGAGTGAGTGGGAGTGTAACGAAGAATTTTGACCGGGGTTGAAAATTGTCCCGGGGGTCGTTTTTGAACGTTGAATATTGAGACCAAAGGTGTTGAATAAAGATTAAAGAAAATTGACCCGTACTAGTCGTGGAATTTTGATAATGAAATCGGTTCAAAATTCAACAGCAAATAAGCACAAATTAATTAGTAATTTATATTTATAACTTGGATTTATTAAATAAAAAATTTTACCTTTTTTTCGTATTTATTCTTAGATTAACTTGTTTACATGTTTTAACAGTCGGGAAAAAAAATGAAACGTTTCAATGATTATTTTGCGAATTAACATATTAACCCTTCAAATATATCTTAACTGTTTTATTCATAGTGAACTTTTCGCGTATAAATGCTGTTTTGTATGACATCTCTGTTTCAAAAATAATGTTTTTATTAAGAATACATATATTGGTGTACATGGTTACACGATAAGCTGTTCAATTCAGTGAAACATTTTTTTTATATATTCTGGATAGGTGTGCAAATAATTATAAATAATAAATAAAAATTTACAATACGTCATATTGTTTAATTTTGATTTTACACCCACCCAGTAATATAAATTGAAATAGTGATATTGTACATTGTAAGTTTTTGGATGTAAATACAAAATTTACAATATGACATCTGATTTTTGTTCTTGTTCTTGCACCCCCACAGTATATTAAAACTGTTATTATGTCTAAATTTAGTCCGAAATATCTGAAGTTTTCCTGGCTTTTTTTTAACGATTTTGATATTTTACATTCCAGGCAAGTAAAATATCAAAATCGTTAAATAAGCTAGGAAAACGTCAGATATTTCGGACTAATTACACCCACCTAGTAAATAACTCAATATGACGATACTCTAACTGTATTCTCTTCAGAGAATTTCTCTTAAGAGGAAAAACAAATATCAAGCAATCATCTTTTTTTAAAAATTCGTTTCCCCTAACATTTGTAATTTTAGTATTTCGGAAATGTTAGAGATTTGAGACATGATGTGCATGTTCATTATCATGCATACTCATTCCTGAACAATGCTGCAGTAACTAAATCTATTTTGAAACTAAGCCGATATTTTCATTATTTTATTTAGCTGTGAAAACTTGCTATTAGGATAAATCAGGATTTTACTAAATATGATGAACATGATTGAAACAAATCGTTAATTTTTCTACGCATGAACAATTCCGCTTATTTAGAGGG
>WFKH01003881.1:36118840-36131984 GCA_016163765.1 Magallana hongkongensis | reverse complement strand
GAGTGTCGAATTCCATTATCAAAGACATTGTTCACCCTTTTTTTCTTGTCAAGATGTTGGGGTAGGTCGCTTCGGCCATCCTTTCATAGTTTCAAAAACTATGACATGCAACGCGTACCTGAGACATCGGTTAAAAAAAAAAAAATCCCTGGCCGTCGTTTGTGAAACAATAATTTTAAAGGATTCGCGATTCAAAAAAAAATATTTACATACACATGTATTTATAAATTGGATTCTAAATGATAAGGAGAAATTACTTTACTAAGACTCGTTTTTCTTGGGGTAGGGGTGGTTGGGTAGGCTACCCCGACCCCCTACTAGGTCTCTGACCTTGCAGGGTGCTCTAGCCCGACCTCCTGCCACAGTGACTATTTTTTTTTTTTTTTTTGCTTCACTAGATTCTTCAGTAAAGCTACACTACTGAGTTTTGCAACTAGTTTTCATTGCACAGCATTTCCCATAAAACAATTCCATATCATATTCGTAACTATTTCTTAATAACACTGTCAGAGTAGAAGAGATTCTTTTATTATACTCAGAAATAAACTTTTTTTTCTAATTGTTAAAAATATTAATTTCAACATGCAAAAAATCAATCTGAAATTGAAATTTCAAACAGAATTCTAATACAAGTGTAGTTTTAAATTTCATGTATTATAACTTATAAGACATAAAAATGTATCTCAGACTGTATATAATCCACGGAAAAAAAGATTTAAAAATAAAGAAAACCCCTTGGTTTATTAAAAGAACTAGAATTGCGTACAGTGAGCAAATAAAAGATAAATATTGTACATGTAGATGTACACATAAACTTGCATCAAACATTCTCTTGCATACACTATAGATGCATTGTTAATCATCGTTTAATAGCAAAAGAAATATCAAAATCTTACAATTTTACATTTATTTCACACGAGCTGTTGATGCACCTTTTATAAACATGGAACCCATTGGCAACATGGCTCACTGGAGCAACAATAGCTTTAATTTGACCTAAATATTACTTTATCTAATACAATAAATGTGTACAATGGCATGACTTTCTCAGAAATAATGAACACTATTTATAGGATATTCTTTCATGTAAATTATTCTTCATGCTTCTGCATTCAAGTTTGCTTTCTGTTCAATAAGTGAAAACTGACAATTTGACCAAAAAAAATAAAAATAAAATAAAAACCATCAAATTTCATACAGGATTTTTTTTTCTACATAAAAATATATAACTTGTGTCTCCATTATGAAAATCAAAAACTTAAACTGTTCTACTAATAACCTAAACATTACTATTGATAATGTAAAAGCTTGATTCGATCCATACTATCAGTGTATTCTCTTATTGTCTCCAGGGGTCATAGTATAAAAATCTAATTCTTTGATGTAGGCCTGGCTCTTTATTAAACAAACCTTTTACCCAAAAATACTTTGTAAAAAGTTTGGTTGAAATTGGCTCTGGAGAAGAAGTTGATAAAATAATATGTAAAAAGTTTACAGAAATTTGCCCTATGGATGCTTTGTGACATGTTTGGTTGAAACTGGCCATGGACAAGGAGTCAAAAATTCAGTAAAATATTTACAGACTGATGGACAGTCAGAAAGACAAATGGGAATTCATAATTTAAAAAGTTAATAGACCAATTCCAGCAAAAAAGAGATCAGAAATGCTAAAAAGCTGTCATCTTAGGTGAGCAAAAAATGAAAAATTAGCAATCATCATTTTATACTGCATTTTAAAAAAAGCAGATTACATGCGACTGTAACTCAATGCAAAGATGTAACAAATTTTCCAAAAAAATCTACACTTCCATATAGGCCACATTATAAAATTATTACCATGATTATTATGATAGATATGCTTGTAACAAAATGTATTAATATCATATAATTGCAAAGTTGCAAAAGTGTACTTGACATATGGCAATGTGTTTGATTAAAAAAAGAAAGCTGCACAGTCCATCTGAAATGCTTTTAAAATAGAATACAATGAATACTGTGCATGTACAGTACTCTGTAGTTTATACAGCAGAGCAGTTCAACTAAATGACTTACGGCTTTTCATAATTAATATTTGGGACAAACACACACAGACACATAGATAAAAATTAAAAAAGAGAACACGAAAAACGTTCAATGTAGCTTAAGCGCTTTCATTTTAAAATCTTCAGAAGCTATAATTACATAGCTTCTGAAGACCACTGTGGATTTTATTGTGTTTCAAAATATATATATATATATTCGTTTGACTCCCACAGATTACAAAAATTTAATGCAATAACTGAGTATCATCTGGATCTATCCGTTAAGTATATTCATTGCATTAAAAAAGGTATAAAACATTAGATTTAATTCTTTAAGCATTCACATAAAATAATAAATAATAAAACATGGTTTATGTGAAATTTACAACCCCCCCCCCCCCCCCCCCCAAAAAAAAACCCCTTATTTCATGATGTGATTCAAACTTTACCTTTCTCTAGTGGACTAGTACTTTTATTAGTTTATACAGACTCATGTACCTAACATCTGAAAACTAATGTGATGAAACAAGAAAATAATGTAGGTTTGTGATAGTATAAGTAAAAATTATACACAATATTTTTATCATTTGCAAAAAAAACCCCCAAAACCATAAGAACATTTTCAATAAAAAAAAATAACAAAAAAATTCTAAAAAAAAAAAGAACAAAAAAGAGTCCGGAGCATATATCGGGCAGCTAAACATATTTAGGCAAAATACATGTCAAGTAACACAGACAATAATGTGGATGCTACAGTATTAACTTGAAAATTTTTGTGACATATAAAAAGTAAAATATATAATTACATAAAAAAGCAACCCTATTATAAAAAATCCTTATAATTGAGCATCTACCCTGTCAACATATACAAATAAATCAACATTACATGAAAAGGCAAAAACGATATTAAATGTCATAATTGAGTCTGTTTTGTATCCAAAAAATGTATAATATACAATAAGGAGTATTTTCTCCCAAACATCATTGTATATGAAAAGCAAATAAAATTGACAACAGAATAATATACCCCGGTACTAACAAAGTTGGGATTCAACTTTAGTCATATCACAATTTATCTATAGATTTCTGTCCAGAAGAGATATCATTCCTCTAACCTTGCTTTCAGTTCCCTGGGTAGGGTGGAGGTTGTTGGGGGTTTGTGGGATATGGTGGGTAACCCTCATCTGGGGGAGGGGCTACAAAACAGCAAAACATACACTGAAGAAATATTAAGTGCACGCACCAGTTATTTAGACTAATTAATGCATGCAAACATTGAAAAATCAAAAACATGTACAGGCTTTTATCTTCATTGGCAGGCTAAATTTGTTTACATGTATTTGCTTATTTACCATGTTTACCCTTTATAAGTATTCTATTTTGACATTTTTTTTTCAATTTAGTGTAGTTGTACATTTGTACATGTATTTGCAAATCATGTGTATTTTCTTAATCAGGGGATAAAAATACATGAACTGGTAAATAGGAATTTTTACCTTAAAAAAACACCACCCTGTTGCTTTTGCCTCCTGAACACATACCTGAGGGTTCTGCCTTGCTTTCCTGAGGAGGGTACCCTGATCCGGTCATTGGTGGTGCTTGCTGGACAGGGGAATACCCTCCATGTACAGGGGGTGGGTGCTGAACATACCCTTGGGAAGGGTACTGATTTTGAGCTGTGGGGTACTGTGTATAAGGTTGCTGAGGAGGATATTGGTTTGGGTGAGGAGGGTATTGATTTGGATAAGATTGTTGTGTTCCCGTGGTGATTATCATCTGATTGGCTGGTTGTCTGTACACCTGACCAGCTGACGTTCGCCCTGTTTAAAAAGAATAGTTTTCACTTAAATCATAAACTATTTTAAGCTAGTTTAAACACTTGCATTTCTAATTAATTGTTAACTTTATAGCGCATCCCTAGTTGATTCAGACAAGAGGCCAACAGGCCTTAACAGTCACCTGAGTACCATAGCCCATAGACCTTTTGAGGATTCTCATATATGCATTTATTAAGCTTCATTCTTGAGTAAAATAAAATCTAAAATATGGTAATGACCACAACCTTCCTACCTGAAATCTTACAACAAGGACATTGATAGGAAATAATTGTCCCATATTTCTTAACTTTCAAGATAGCTTTTATGTTTATATGTTTTCATAGATAAACTAATGATGGCTGGTATGCATGTTTTAATAAAAACAACAACACCCCCCCCCCTTTCCCATCCCCAGGGGCCAGAAAGACACTCTCCCCCTTATGACATTTATACAAAAACAAAAACCACTGATAAGTTATTTTGTTATATCAATTCTCATGTTTTACCTGTTTCGATATCTTTGACACTATCTGGCAATTACTCAAAACTTATTTTACGATCGTTTTGGGGGAGATTGATATATGGAAATGATAATAAATTGTGTAGAATTGTTTATAAGCATTTGTATAATAGATATACCAAAAACCTGTCCACTAATTCATGGATATCATGTATACATAATATTTTTAACACAGCAGGAATGAGTAACATTTGGATCAATCAAAATTTTTACAGTGTCAAGTGGATAAGTGCTTCAATTAATCAAAAGCTTAAAGATCAGTCTTCAAAAATGGTACAGTGATATCAACAGCTCCTGTAAAGGAATCAGTTACAGAATTTTTAAAACAAATTTTGATTGTGAAGAATATTTAAATACACTACCTAGAAAATTTAGAAATATTCTTGTGAAATTTAGAACAAGTAACCATATTTCTTCAAATAGAGGTTAAGAGAATAAATGAATTGAAAAATTGAATTGAGTCAACCAATGATCATATCGAAGCCTGTGGGTATGATTATCACATGTGGAGAGCTCGACTATGTGTAAACAATTACCCAGACTGATTTCAGAAATACCTGGTTAAGATTTCATCGATAGTTTTATTTTGAATCTAGAGAAAAAACTTATAATAAAAAACAATTCAGTTTTTTTTTCTACCCGATGATGTTTTTTCCCCACTGTACGGTTCTCATTTTACTTTTACCATGCGAAATCAATTTCCTGTTTATTGTAAGCACACTGTCAATAATGATCGAAAGATGTACATGCAGTCTTAGAGATTGAAGTAAGAAATATTTGAAGAAAATAGATTTATTCACATTTAATTTGCTGTGATAAATTAAAATTACTTTAGTATATTGATAAAAAATCATACGATTTTCATACAAAAATTCAAGCGGTATTGGAGTAAACTCTCATTATTTTATTAGAAGTTTGCATGAGTTTTTGTAAAATTTTGATATCAAACTAAAAAAAACATGAAAAAAAAAATTTAACCAGGTCGTTGCGACGAATAGGGTGAGGTCCATGTGCCAGGAAAAAAAAGAATCAACCTAAAATCTTAAAATCTGGTACATGTAAATATATCAAACTCAAAATCCACGGATCACTTACTTTTCATGCAACAACAGCAGACAACAAATATAGAGATGACGATGACCAGGAATATCAGCCCTACCACTATTCCAATGATGGTTGCGATAGAGATGGTTGTAGTCCTAACCGCATTGTAATTACTTTCAAACTTGGAATCGAAGTCTGCAACAAAATGAGAGTCAGAGATAAATTGATAAACATTCTGATTGAATACATGTATCACAATGTAATTACATGTATATATTTCTAAGACTCTTTTAATTTGCATACACTTTAATACTGCATTATTGATCAAACTTCACCACCGTGACCATTGTTGAATGTTCACATTTTTAAAGCTTACTGCCAGTAAATAAATGTTAAAAATTAAACAAATTAATGAAAGCATTCGCTGTTGGTTTTGAAATATATCATAGTTGTAATAAATGTGTAAGCATAAACATATCTTTAAAAGTAAAATTTAATAAATATTTAGGAAAATTTTTAAAACATTTTCATTTTTTTTAATGTGACTAATCAACGGACAGAAAGTGAACAAACATAATACAAATGAGGATTGAGGATAGAGGCACTGTACATATAAATAATGATGTACCAGATTACAATCAAATTCAATCTTACCATCTGAGTCACAGAACACAATCCCTAGCGACAAGATAATCAAAACAGCACATAGTTGTAGATCTTTGATCCGCCACATGCTTGCAGTCTAAAGGAAAACAATATAATTATTATGTTTATTTACTGTATCTTTAAAAAAAACGTTTTCAGAATACTGTATGAAAAAAATTCACGCACTTTAAATATATTCAATCTTTAGATTGTTAATGCTAATACATTTTCTAATGCCTAGAAAATAAAACAAAATTTTAAAAATGATTAATCAGTTGTGAATTACAGATGCTAGAGATAAATAGTATACTGTACATAGACTTGACCCTATTATACTGATTACTGTTATTCTGTAAGTCTATCAATCTATACGTTTCATTGTCTTGTCAGTTCATTCAATCTAGCCGGGAAAATATGATCCATAATCAAAGTGTTTTCATAGATACCTATCTGCTTTCTTAAGTAATCCTTCCTTGTTGTATCGACAAAGCGATGTATTTTAAAAACAAATTGGAAAATCCCCTGTTTATGCCGGAAATTACGCGATACCTCATTACGCACTATGACTCGTATATATTTCAAGTATATCGAACCCGAACAATAAACACCACATGGCATTATGCCCACGCCAATAAGTACTATAATTTTTTTTTACATCTTCGTAAATAAACTATTGTTGTTTTTGTTGTTAATTTTGACCCGAACTGCTTCGCTCATGACAATCATTATATTCATTTATGATAATAATGCAATTTCACTGGACAGTTATATTCACTTATATATAACATTAGAACATCATTGACAAGTAAAATTGTTGTATGTATGGAATTTTAAATTATTCTTGATATGAAAGATAGAACGAGTACATAAAGTAATGATACAATAATTCGTACAAAATTCGTACAAATATCTTAAGGAAGGAGCTAGTCTTCTCGTTATCAGACATCCTTCTTATATTAAAAAATTCATAAAATTTTGACACAGTCAAACAGATCATATAACCAAATGATTCTATCAGTTTAATCAAATTTGACCTTCTTGTTTTCGCATCAAGGTCAGGTCAAGGTCACTAGATAAAAATTGTAAATACTCATTGATATTCGTCTTATTGCTCGACTGATTAGACACACGACGGCTTTTTCCTCAACTTAAAGGATGATAAAAATAAATGTAGTTATCTGCAGTTATGTAGAGATCTGTTTAAGATATGAATTTAAGTTTCTATTCTTCAATGAAATGATAGAATATCAGAATGTCTATCAGCTTATACTACTAAATTGGAATTAATATTTAAACTAAATTAGATGATTGCTTAGCCCGCATTTCCTTTAATTTTCTTAAATTTTGAAGATATTTTGAATATTTTTTAATGCTTCTTATATTAAGATATTTCTGATTTTTACATATAATGAAGACCAGGTTACATAAAGATATGAATTGACAGAAAAGCTAATATATTTATAAATACCAAATGTTATTGTTTTAAAAATGCTAAATCAAAGACTCATGAATCAACAGCAATTCTGAAATGCAAAAACATGTGATATTTTCCTACGCCAATGTTCCGCCAAAAATATAGTCCTTGTTAGATTCTAAACTTTGATTACTATTTCTATCCCAATTTGTATGATTGTAAAACAGAAAGAAAAATATGATATTTTAATTTCCTTTCATCTTGATTTTATGACAATTTAATCAAATTTACTGTTGACAAGTCAAAAACCAGAAAAGACTCCTTCCTTTATATGCTATATTTTGCGAACGAAGGAAAAAACCTCATCTCTCTCTCTCTCTCTCTCTCTCTCTATCTCTCTCTCTCGTATTATGAACAACAATACGATTCCGTTTTAAGTTATTACCAATCCAGTTCTAACCAGTTAATTGATCAATCGAAAAACTTTCAGCAACTTAAAAAAATCACGGACTGCAAGAAATGACCCCAGACTAAAATTCCAAAACATTGAGGAATTGGCTATTTCTTCTATCTAACAAATTGATGTACATTATTTAACAAAAATTTAAAAGTTACTTTTACTTACTCTTTATGACTAATTCAATAATTTATTAAAAGAAAGATGTAAATATAAACAAAAGAATGCTTTCTTTGATGAATCAATTTATTGTGGGTTATGTATTTTTTCTGCAGTACTCACTACCTTCATACCCGCATGAATAGCCAAAGAAAGCATTTTATTGTTTAAATGAATTTTATAGATAAGTAGCGAGTACCCCAGAAAAAGATACACAACCTGCGTTAACGGGTTATTTATTTAAACAAAATTGCAATCATTACTACCTTGATATAGCTTTTTCCACAAAAATATACGAACGACTGACATAAGTTTGTAAACTACATGACAATGTGAAATCTTTTTGTCGTTTTTAAATGCTTTAAATTAAAATTTGACATTTATAAATGTCCTTCATGGAAATTGCAGCTCATACAGCCTTAAATAAATGAAAATAAGTAAAACATCCTGTATCTAAATTTACAAGACTTCGACCAGGAAGCACGAACCACATTCGTAATTTGTACTTGAAAAGGTTGGATGTTTTTTTCGTTATACTTAAGGTGTCACATAAATTTATCAATTTTCAATGCTATAATGGTATAATATTTTTTATCAGTTCGTTAAATACATTCGTGACTGAGAATATACAGAGAGGTTCAATTTTTGTTGCAAAATTCTAAGAGAGAGAGAGAGAGAGAGAGAGAGAGAGAGAGAGAGAGAGAGAGAAAATATCGAGATATTTTTTCCCTATTTTTTTTACTTTCTGATATAAAACTATAAAATGCTAGTTTAACATCATGCTTCCCTTGATTCCCTGGCAATAAATTCTTAGTAAAAAATAAATTCACGACCGCTTTCAATATGCGAAGTAGTCATCCTTCTTCTCCGACTTCATTCTGTTTACAATACCGGATCAGAAGCACGATGTGCCATTTTATTATTTTACCCGATTAATGTCTTAAAATCCCAGTTATTCAACAAAAATGTTATGAATAATGTTAAATTTGATTAAAAAACACAATATACTAAAGAAAGTTATACCTTCGCACAAACGACTACATGAAATTAAAACTGCGCGAAGTCACGCGCACTTGAATTATATACTGGGTCTAATCTGTGTTGAAGCAAAATATAAGCTGCCGATATGTTAAGTTTGGACTTAGGACATGTATCTGGTTGTCATAAGTTTAGGACAGCTCTTAAGATAGTCATAAGTTATGACAGTTTTGTGAAACAGCTACGATGAGATCTTATAACAAATTTTGGTCTAAAGACAGATCTTAGTCATAAGGTAGTTTTGTGAAACGGGCCCCGGTATTATTCTTTTATAAAATTAATTCTTAGTAACGCTAAAGATACCACACCAGTTTAAACATGCAATGCACTATTTCCATAGAATTAAAAATATAATTATGACATTGTAATGTATGGCACTAAAATAAAAACAAAGATATATGAATCTGATTCATCATAATTAACTTTACTATTCATCTACACACAAATTAACCATTTTTTATGCCAATTCTCTGTCTGCACTTTTGTCTACATGTTTTTTGATATTTTTCATTTACCAATTGCACTTTTGCACTCCTTCAAATGGAGAGCATCCCAAAAGTAGTTGTTCCGTTTCCAATACTTTTTTTGCATTTCATGTTTATCTTCACGTTTGTACAATTTTTGTTTGCTTGTTGTATTTTTTTTTCTGAGACTATAGCTAAACAATACATTATCAAATGTCATTATAGAGCATGTTTCGTAATTTCAATATTTTATTTATTGCACAATTTTTCTATGCGGCGTTATTTATGATATGAATTAAATGACAAATGGTCGCTAAGTTACGCTTACAAGGTTTTTAAATATTTTTTGTTACAATATTTATTATGACGTTTTCTTAGTTTGATGTAACACATAAAGGTAAACACACTATATATTTGCATCAAATGATTGTAGGTATGCACTTGATTTGCTAATTTTTAGATGGACAACGCCCCATTAGTTTTTAAACTGTGTTTTGAAAAATGTGCATGTACTTATGAAATATAGTATATAATAAACAAATAATTTATTGCAAATTTCGTAAATAAATGTAAAGCAAAAACAAAACTGTGGACTAGAATTCATGACAAACAGAAATGAAAAATTAATAATCAGGATTTTTTTTTTTACTTGGAGTCCTTCTCTAAAACAAAATATGCATCCGGGTTGGTAGCTTGACATTTCACATTTTCAAGTTCAAAGTAATTATTATCACTTGGTTTACTCATGTCGCTTGTTGGTTTCTCTATTGGCAAAATGCCAACTTCTTGCATCGAGTTGACTGGTTCTAACATCCTGTATTCTCCGTCTGATGGAACTGAGTCTGCGCACGCCTCCCGGATATGATCATACTGTTCACTTCTGATAGCATTGTTGGAATTGTTTTCGTTTAGATGATTATATGTGTTCAAATTACAATCCTGGTACTTGTGAGATTCTTCACTATTTTGACTTTTGGAAGATGATTCTGTCGGCCTTTGGCACTGGAAATAGAACAATATTGCTGTATTTTATAAAGAAATCTACAAAGAGTACAATCGTATGTTCACTATGTATATATTTATAGGATTTTTGCTACAGATGCTATATTATACAATGCTATACTTCTTCATGGTATATGTTTTTCTTACTTTGCAGTAATGTTCAATTTTAACCACTGAGTATAACATATTCTCCAATACATTTGCCATTCATAAAAAATATAACACCACGCTGTATTCTTTACTTTTAATCAAATATTTTTCGCCAATTTATATTCAAAGATTTTCGTAAAAGTACTATAAATTGTATATATACTGTACTGTTATACATGTAGTATTCCACTTTGATTCCACTAAAATCTAAATTTTAGACAAGAAAATATAGATATCATTCTATAAACTTACGATTTCATAATTAATATCACAGTATGTGTAATTAGCATTATCATGTTTGTGATCTGCTTTCTTTCCGTTTTCTTGTGTTTTTCTCTGTCTGTCTATCTGTGGAGAGGATCTGAAAAAAAATGTACATAAAATTATTGTATAATCTGCTTCCTACTGCAAATCGAATGATAGAAAAAATAATCTTTTTAGAGAAACATCTGGACTGAATGCATTGGATTTGCATATTTAAGAAAATATGACCCGTCTTAAAAGATATTATTATACTACGGAATACTGTATACTTGGAAATATTCGCCCCCGTTTTATATTCGCCTCATTCGCTCTCGTTGTCACCGGGCGAATTTAAGACTGGGCGAATTCCTTGTCTCAAATTATCTTTCTTTAAACACAACTCTGTCTGGGCGAATTTAAGACGGGGCAAAATTGTTTGCAAGTGTAAAAGGGCGAAAATTACACGGGGCGAAAATAACCCTGTATACAGTATTCATATGTCTGGGATTTCGCCATAATAAATCTTACACGCGAAATGACATTCACACGAAAATTAAACTACCCAATTTATCTTTGTCATCAAAAGAATCGTCTGTTCATGCAGTTGCTTTCCCATGAGGACAAGTAAAAATAACATCTCTTGATAATTGTACCTTGAGTTTCCAAGTCTGTGCACTTTTTTTGTGTACAGTAGTACCAACACCCCCGTGACCAGTACTCCGAACACGAATCCAAGGATGGTTCCGATTGCGACTCCAACCCTTAACCTGTCTATTGTGGCACGCATGTCATCATCTAAAAATCAGAGATTTGGAACTCGTACTTAAGGTCAAGATCTAGTAAATGATTCCAGAGTGTCTTTTTGGTGGTAGAACCATTATGACGTCATAATTGATTTGATGAATCTTTTCCCGTATTTTACGGCTTTAAAGGAATTATGTAGAAAATAAAACAATATTTTGAGATTCTATATTTAATCACGGGAAAAGTAATCCCGGTACCTATATTCAATTTGACATCGTTGTTTAAAACGTGATTTTTCGTTGTGTTTACCAAAAATTTAAGCCCCGGTACACCCTATGAAACAAAGATATTGTTATGAAGCATCATTTAAAGAATTTATATCTTGAATTTCATAAACCTGTAGGCACCTCTCATTTACTAGATCTTGACCTTAATATCTTTATATGGGTATGTAAGCAAATCAAGTATTGAATTTCATGTATTTGTATTTACATTCCTAAACTGTTTACAAGGTTTCTTACATACACAAATTCAAAGGCAGATCATTCTAATTGAAAACAAGTACCATAGAATTAGACATCGTTGAGATGGTGATCATCTCAAAAGACCGCGCATTTAGCAAAAGGCATTTAAAAGATGTGAGGTAGTTCTAAAGGGCTAAATTTATAATAAGATCATTTTGTAATAGGGAAAGGTTTGTCCTAAGGTAAAGGGAAAATGTATTTTATTATTTGGTTTGTTTCTTTTTTGTCTTTCTTTAAAAAGACAGACGGACAAGGACTCATTCAAGAAAGAATCATCCTCTGCCCATAGGCACTATGTGGTTAAAGTTAAAGCCGAACTGGCCTAAGACCGATTCTCGACAAGTACCATTTCTCCGCAGTGCATTATCATAATAGATAGGCTGAATGCAATGGATTTGCATACTAGTATTTAGTTAGAAAAAATATGACCTGTCTTAAAAGTGATTATCATACTTTTTCAACACATTTCGGCTTTGACGTCAGTATATTATATATAATTTTATGTGTTAATATTTATATAATAGTGATGTAACAACGCACTGGCGAGAAATGGTACTTTACAAGAATTGGTCTTAGGCCAGTACTGGTCGAAAAAAAGAGAAAATAGAAAATATGACTTAGACAAAATTATACGGAAAAGAATTTTCAACCTTGACCTTTAATCCACACAAAAAATTGTTCAAGATCACAGGGCACAACCCAACCCACGGGTTTCGTCGTTGAAGTTTGAGCCCAGCCTGAGGCAAAGGAAATACGGTATAGACAAAAGGAATAGAAAAAAACCGGACAGACAGACAGACGAATAACTGATTACTACAGGGCGCCTGCACAGCGGGCCTTCATGAGAACTTTTGTAGTACATGTTCCTTAGTTGAAATTGACTGTAACATTCAGTTTTTATT
>WFKH01003881.1:36106734-36118440 GCA_016163765.1 Magallana hongkongensis | reverse complement strand
ATAGATAGATAGATAGATAGATAGATAGATAGATAGATAGATAGATAGATAAACTTACGGAGGATAGGATTTGTCTTATATAAAAAATTAAATATTGTGGATTTTTTGTCTTGACACATTTCCTGACCTATTGACTTGATAAACTCCTGGCACAGATCGTCCTGATTTTCTTCGCTGTCACATTTACAACCTTCTTTCGCAACTGTAATAATCATATGAAATAGAATATAATTTAGGCATCGTTTGTACCCCCTTTAAATAATGATTTTGGAGCTCTCGTTCATATATACATGTATGCACTCTACCTAAAGGGTATATATTTTAATTATGAGAAAAATGTATAATGTCAGGTGCCTGTGATGTAATTGGATACATTAAAGAATTTTGATGCACCAGGAAAATATGAATTTCAAAATTTTTAATAGATATGATCAAAACTGATTAAAGAAACGATATTTTTTTTACGTGTTACATGTAAATAATATTGTAGTAATACACACCTTCGCTGTTTTCGTTAGATTTGTAGTTAACGCAAACTCCTACGATCTCTGCTGGAAAACCAGGTTGATTTTTATTTTCCGTGAAGGTAACACTTTGATAAAATAAAAAAGTAAGCACATAAGGAAAATACCTTAGTGTGTGTATGAAGAGAGAGAGAGAGAGAGAGAGAGAGAGAGAGAGAGAGAGAGAGAGAGACAGAGAGACAGAGAGAGAGAGAGAGAGAGAATGAATTGTTACATTTAAAATAATGTCTTTGCGACTGTGTAATTAAGTAAGATTTATGGGTGTAAGTATATAGATAATTTGACTTTTTCTTTATTTCCCCTTTTACAGCTTACAGGCCATTCAAATAAAGTTTGCACAGTCCAAGGTGATTTTTTTCATTAATTTAACAGTTAAGAAAAGTCATAGGTAATTTATTCGATGATTATGGTGAAAAATTAGTAAAAGGATATAACAATTAATTGATACATTAATTTTATACAAACAAGGTATTAGTTCAGGAAGAAATCGGTGTTTTCCGACAGTTAGTTTGCTCTTGCTAAACATCATGCTGCAGTATTCGCAGTCTGTCGCGCAGATGTGATCACGAAGCGGAAAATAAGAAATTCATGCATTTTTTCTTGCTAGACCAGACAGTAATTGTACGTTTTTCACATGAGCTGGATTTATCAAATCTCAGTCTTCGTAATGTACCAACATTTTTATAATTTTCAAAAATTATTTTTATAAAAGAATTAAGTCCGTGGATTGTACAGCGACATGATTGCCACTTTGAATCAAAGCTCTATGTATAACGGATGTTTTTCTTTAATTTATTTTCTGAGATGAAAATAGAAGATAAAACTCACTTGAGACAGAAATCTTGACACAGTCGAGAGTAGACCATATTCCTCAGCATAATTACATAATATACGACCAAACCTGTTCAAAATAAACATAATTAACAGTTGCTTTTCGTCAAATTCAAATAAGAATACAACTAGGTATGCACATTGACAAAATTATCTCTCTCTCTCTCTCTCTCTCTCTCTCTCTCTCTCTTATAAGTCAGGTCAAGTTAAAAAAGTTTAAAAATGAATCTTTTTTTCCAAAAACAATAACCTTAGATCTATTATTTTTATTCTCAAAATTGATAAACAGTAAGCTAGACTTTAAACATTTAAACGGTGTACATTGTATTTTATGGAAAAATATCCCAAAACCTTTTGAAAAAACCGTTTAGTTAAAAAATATTTTTTGTTATTAAGTAATGTAACCTTACCTAATCTAATCGTTTTATGACACAAAAACATCACTCTGGTTTAGAATGTCCTGTTCGGTGAAATCATAAATATCTTAAAACACTTTTGTTTAACTAAAGTAATATGTATGAAAATAAAGCGCCATTTCCCCCGTCGAGAAGTGAATAATGTAATGCGTGACTGATCTAGACGTGTCTTAACGTTACTTAAAAACGGAATGAAAGGCATCTTTCAAATAAGGCAAAAGATATTCCCTTAAGAGGTATTTTCCTATCAATAACCTTGATCATTGTTCAGATAATACAATTACTATGACAATATGAGTCACTTATCAAACCAGACGCCAGTATCATGCTGTTTATCACATAATCTTGTTTATTTCTCATTCACTAATGTAACTTTGCCTGAGGTATTTTGTTTTGTGTTTTGTTTTTAGGGGCTAGATATTCAACGATCAGTGCATACAATAACCCTCTGTACAGCATGGACATTTAATTTAACAACTTACTACAGAATGGTCACAGACCTAGGTTTATAGAATTAGCTTCATGTATACGAATATATCGCAAAAACACCTTTTATATATATACTGTATATATGTATTAATGTATCAACAAATAAAACAATTCCCACTCGCACTATCGCTCTTTCTCGATTGGAGCGAATTAAGGCGCTATTGCAGAGTCTCAGAAGAATGAAAATGCGAAGTTGCGATAGTGAAGGGTGAAGGCAAGACCACAAAGATTCGAAGGTGACAGAACAAACTTAGGTTGATTAGGCGAGTCGCACATCACAGATAACAACAATAAGTTATTTTACTCTTATCACTTTTATGTGGTATTTATAATTAAGCCTTCGCTTCCTTGCATGTTCACCTCCACATCTTTACAAAATTTTGCCTTTGCATCTTCACTCCTTTGACCTTTTTGCAGCTTGGCACTTTGCTTCTTTGTCCTTCATTAAGTGCAAGGGTGTTGATGATGACATCGGAAAACTAGCTCTCGATAGTATTGTAGATGGACATGTAACTTAGAGAAATGAATTTTAGGGAGAAAAATCTAAAGACTGTGAATTATATGTACATCTGTAAACAGTGTAAATAACGGACATTTATTTGTATAAAAAAAAAAATTGTAATTCAAACACCTATAATGCTTCCTTTATGACAAACAGCCGTCTCAACAACAACAAAAATCTTTAAAGAATAAAATTAAAACAAAATTGTCTCTAGAAATCTAAAATAGCTTGCATCATCTTAGACGTTCTTCTATTACAAACTTGTTAGATTTCGTGCGCTTTTAAAACTATTATGATTATGTTTCTATTCATAGAAGAAGTGAATAAGGCGGAAGTTAGTCCTCAAATTGTTGATCACTCAATATCATAGGTTTGTCATATCTCGATATTTTTTCAATACAATTTCAACTGAAACTGTCTAAGTGGCACACCCTCTATGAAATAAACACCGTCTTTACTGAATGCAATAAATTACAAGAGAATTTGACTCTATGATAAGGTAGGTCTAACTGTTATGTAGTATCATTTGCATTTAATAAATTCGCAAAAAGCACAGTCGGACCCTAGCGTTATCATTTTCTACCCCTCCAATAAAACTCCTTCAACATTATCTTGCATAACTTTCACAAAATATTTTTATTACATCTGTATTAGCCTATTGTGTTTTAAATGATATCTCTTATGACAACGCGAGTTATCATTCTTATACATATTGATATATTTGCAAAGCTTCGCTTTTCTGATCGAAGTATTCGGCACATGTTGACATAAACCAAACAGTATATAATTTGAGTCCTTGCAAGAAGTGGTCCTTCTGAAATTTAGTTTGCAAATGGCATCGAGTAGTAGTAAGTTTGTAAAACCAGGATTAGTCGAACAAGTAAACCGAAGACCAAACCAACATTTCCTGAGGATGAGAACACTCATTACATATAATTACGTAAAAGGTACTAATAATAAGGTATAATCAAATCCATGTAATATCCAGTTCAATATACAGTTGAAAAGAAAGAAACAACGAGAGCAAAATATATTTTATCCTTGGAGATTAACGGAACTTTTCATTAAATGCTTATGGATTAAAACTTTTGGAACCAGTAACGTTCAGTGAAAAAATTAATTAATCAATGTTTACCTGGGATTTTTTTCTACATGGTATGCAGACAATTTATACATTTAAACGTTTCACATTTTCGAGTAAATTATCTTGATACGTTTTACTTTTATATCGTTAGTGATGTCTGTGTTGGCAATTTTTCAAATTACAATTACTAAGTAATTAATTTACCTATCGAGCTTCCGAATTCCTTATGATGTGTTACAAATGTTTAGGAGTTCAACAACGATAAATCTTATTACTGGTATTTTCGCGAAATTAAATGGTTTCATGACAAAGTCAGCCGAAGCAAAATAAAGGGATGTTATTTACAAAGAATTTAATTTTGAAATAATTCACCAAAAGCATTTGTGACACAAAAGATTCTGATCTTTTTCTTTATATGTATATCTTTCGTTTAACAAATTTACGAATTGATCGTAAAAAGTAAAGAAAATTAACTAAATTATTGTTAATGTACATTAGTACGTTAAATAAAAGAAATATAGATTTTCTCTTACATGGGAATTTGACTCTGACATCATCATGATTATTTCATGCAGTCCTTAAAATTGATTTTTCTTAGGTTGCTTAAAGTTTCGATTAATTGATAAACTGGTTAGAACTGGATCGTGTTGATTTCAGCCCTGTCAGTTTCTATTCAGCTGTGAATCACAATCAGTTTTCTTTAAAAAAAAAATAGATGAGAAATTACTCGATATATGTAAAAATAATTTTATGAACAATTGTAAGTAAATAAATATTTGTTGACGAATTTTACTATGCAATTGATTAACATTTAAGAGTCAAAACCTTTAAGCACCAAGCATTCCATGAAAAGTGAGCAAAAAGTCTTCAAAAGCTGCTGGTATATTATTAAGTTTAATTTACTTAATAAAAAAGTTCTAATAAATTATGATTTTTGTCATATGGTGGGACTAGTATCCGGAGAATTTCCTTTCCTTAGTTACGGATGCAAATATCCTTACAGATAAGACAATGATTTTAATAAAGTTTGTAGGTTGATTTTTTTGATGATCGTTAAGGTTTAGTTTAATAGAATTATAATTGAAATATGAATGGGTGTGTGCGTCTTCAAGGTTTCGAGTAACTTCCACCTCACCAAACAATGATGTAGAATGATAT
This sequence comes from Magallana hongkongensis, assembly GCA_016163765.1. Classification (NCBI taxonomy): domain Eukaryota; kingdom Metazoa; phylum Mollusca; class Bivalvia; order Ostreida; family Ostreidae; genus Magallana; species Magallana hongkongensis. The sequence goes on along the minus strand of WFKH01003881.1, from coordinate 36,113,436 downwards.
CTGTGACTCATCGAGGCGTACCGTGTACCAACGTACTCCTAGAATGGAAGCATATTAATAATCTGTAATATAAAACAAGGAAAAGAACGGAAACATCCGCTTGAGTAGTCTTTTCCTATCTTAATTGTATATCGATCTAGAATTCATGGTTACTAGGCTAAATTGAGTGATTTCTTAAACAAAACACCCTTAATAAAGTTGATGCTTTAATACAAACATTTTGTTTAGTTATATTAATGTATTTTATGTGTATTCAATTTTACAAAAAAAAAGGATCAAATTACAATATTATTATCATATACCATGTTACTAGATACAAAATATCAGATTTTGTAAAAAAAATGTCAATCAAATATGATTGTGTTTACCATTAAGGTAAACGCTTAAGTTTTGAATTGAAAAACAGAAAATAATGAACTGTCTTTGTATGCATACACTGGACATTCTAACACATATTGAAGAAGGCATGTCATAATGCCAAATGAACAGTAAAACTTGAAAAAAATGAGTCCTTATTAAAGCGTTAGGTATAGAACAATACTGTTAACTCTTTAGGAAGTCTATATATCTTCGTTTCTAAAATAAAAAAACCCCCCAGTGATTTCCATAAACAATTTCACTTCTGATGACTAACATTTAAGAATTGTGTGCATTTTGTTGTTTCAGTTTACACACCTTAATGCCTGGTTAGATTTAACTTTTAAGATAAATGTAAATGTATATGCTCTGTGTTAAGAAATGATGAATATGTAGGAGGTGAGTTGCAGGCCACGTAATTTAAATGACTAAATCCCCATTATGATTATTTCTATGATTATTTCTAAAATCGTGTTTTTTTTCACCTTTATTAATCTAATCAGACAATACATTACATAATAAACTGGTTTAGTGCCATATCCACAATAACTTACCAACAAGTGTTATTAAGTACAAAAAGTGTCATGTTTCATATATATCCCAAAACGCTGATAAAAATATTACTTTAACCCAAAAATTGTCAATTACAGTATGAATTGGATAATGGCGTTTGTAATTGTGACATATTCTTTTTCACAATTTGATTGGAAGGATATGTTTTTGTAACTAAACAAAATCTGCCACCACCCAAAATTTGTATCAAAATATTAATCTTATGAAAGAAATGATTTTTCTTCCGATTTTCATAATTTTTAGGATTGTGGCGAAATTTTTTTTTTTCGGGGGGGGGGGGATTTTATTTTCATTCATTTTAAGATTGACAAGACTTCTGTCCTACAAAAAGCAATGTTTACAGTTGCTTGGTAATCGAGGAGACTCATAAATACATTTATCTGATAAAAATACCTTTATCTGTGAAGTACAATAAATTATGATCTATCTTAAAACTTAAAACTTAAAGTAAATGATAAATTATTTCAAAAGTTTGAACAATACATTATCAATTGTCATTATTATAGTACATGTTTTGTAATTTCAATGTTTCATTTATTACACAATTTATCTATACAGCGTTATTTATTACATGAATTAAATGACAAATGGTCGCTATGTTACGCATACAATAATGTTCAATATTTTTTGTTACAATATATATTCTGACGTTCTCATAGTCTGATGAAACACATAACGGTAAACAAACTTTATTAAATGTACCAAATATGATTCCATATTTGCATCAAGTTATTGTAAGGCATATTTAATCATTTATGCACATTTGCTTTAAGCATTTATTAGATGGACAACGACCATCAGTTTAACAGATTAACAGTTTTTTAATAGTGGTTTGGAAAATGTGCATGTAACTATTATAAAAACAACTACAAATATATCATTTAAAAAATTAATCTATTGCTTATTTCTAAAAATAAAACAAAAAAAGAAATGTTGACTAAAATTCCGTGACAAACAAAAATGAGATAAGAATAGTCAAGTTTTTAATATTTTTTTACTTAGGGTCCTTCTCTAAAACAAAATACGCATCCGGTTTGGTAGCTTGACATTTCACATTTTCAAGTTCAAAGTAATTATTATCACTTGGTTTACTCATGTCCTTTGTTTGTTTCTCTTTTGGCAAAATGCCAACTTCTTGCATCGAGCTGGTTGGTTCTAACATCCTGTATTCTCCGTCTGATGGAATCGAGTCTGCACACGCATCCCGGATATGGTCATACTGTTGATTTGTGATAGCAATGTTGGAATCGTTTTTGTTAAGATGATTATATGTGTTCAAATTACAATCCTGGTACTTGTGAGGTTCTCCGCTATTTTGACTTTTGGAAGATGATTCTGTCGGCCTTTGGCACTAGAAATAGAACAATATTGCTGTATTTTCACAAGAATTCTACAACAGAGTACACTGTTCACTATGCATATATTCTATAGTGTTTTTGGAACATACATGTAAACTATATTATACAATGCTTGTATGCGCTTCATGGTATATTATTCTAGCTTTGCAGTTACATTTTAAAATTTTAACTATCTACTTCAGACATATGCTGCAATACATTTACAATTTATTAAAAAAAAAATAACACCACGCTGTATTCTTACTTTTTTTATAAAATATTTTTCGCCAATTTATATTTAAAGATTTTTGTAAAGGTACTATAAATTGTATATACTGTATTGTTATACATGAAGTATTCCACTTTGATTCCACTAAAATCTAAATTTTAGACAAGGAAACATAGATATCAATAAGCTTACGATTTCATCATTAATATCACAGTATGTGTAATTAGCATTATCATGTTTGAGATCTGCTTTCTTTCCGTTTTCTTGTGTTTTTCTCTGTGTGTCTATCTGTGGAGAGTATCTGAAAAAATGTACATAATACTATTGTATAACCTGCTTTCTACTGCAAATCGAATTATAGAAAAAAAATCTTGTTTAAGAAACATCTGGATTGAATGCAATGGATTTGTATATTTAAAAAAATATGACCCGTCCAAAAAGATATTATCATACTTCGGAATATTAGTAATCATATGTCTGGGATTTAATAATATAAATCTTACACGCGAATTGACATCCACACGAATATTAAACTACCCAGTTTATCTTTGTCATCAAGAGAATCGTCTGTTCATGCAATTGCTTTCCCATGTGTAGAAGTAAAAAAAAAACATCGCTTGATAATTATACCTTGAGTTTCCCAGTCGGTGCATCTTTTTTGTGTACACTAGTATCAACACCCCCGTGAACAGAACTCCGAACACGAATCCAAGGATGGTTCCCACTGCGACTCCAACCCTCAACCTGTCTATTGTGGCACGCATGTCATCATCTGGAAATCAGATTTGCAACTCGTACTTTATATCCTTATATTGGTATGTAAGCAATTAAAGTATTGAATTACATGTACTTTGTATTTGCATTCCTATACTGTTTACAATGTTTATCATACGTACACAAACTCAAAGGCAGATCATTCTAATTGAAAAAAGTACCAGAATTAGACATCGTTGGGATGGTGATTATCTCAAAAGATCGCGCATTCAGCAAAAGACATTTGAAAGATGTGAGGTAGTTTTAAAGGGCTAAATTTACAATAAGATCATTTTGTAGTAGGGGAAGGTTTGTCTTAAAGAGGTTCGTTCCTCTGTTTTCAGGTAGCCATTTTGGGTCACCTCTAGTCTGGAAATTATGCATTATATATAAATTCTACTTGTAAATTCATATTTTACAATCTCAAATAAACTATACTGAATGAAATTGAAAAAGGTAAGTTTACATATTTACAGAGTTAAGTAAGGGACTATATTTCTGGCGGAAGGTTTTTAAGAAGAAAATGAACATTTTTCATAACTCAGTTGTTTTAGAGTACCGTAACTTCAGCTTCCTTGTTTTCAGTAGAGACCAACTTTCCAGATAATTTGTGCATTGTAATATCTTCATGTTGTTTCAAAAAACATATTTTATCAATTTTTCAATAATTTTTTCGATAATGTTAGCATATTTAACATATATTTCATGAAATTCAAGAAAAAATGAACTCCAATTTTTGCCAAAAATTAGCTTATTTCATGCTATATCTCAAATTTTATATCAAAGACCCATACTTTTGGTTTTATTTTATGAATTTATCACATTTTTCTGACAAGTCTATTATAATCTGAGAGAAAGCTTGAGACTTTAAAATAATTTTATTGCATATTGAATCATTAATAGCTAAAATAGCGTTTTATCAGTGCAAAAAGGTCAAAATATTAATAAGGTGAAAAAATTGAAAACTTTTTCATCATGGTAATTTAAATTTTATTTATTTTAAGTACTGTAACTTTGTAGTTGATGTCATGGTTTATTCCGATAGAAAATTAAAGAGGGAAAAGCGATTTATGTGCAATTTGCAATTTCAGTGCAGAAAGGTCATATTAAATACACTGTAGCGCCGAAAGAGACCCCAAAAAATTATTTTGAATTTTGGTTAAGCTATGTGTGTAGATATTTAAAAAAAATACTTAAGAAAAAAAATTTAAAGACTTTTGATTACAGGATTCAGCGTCCTTAAGGTAAAGGGAAAATGTTTTGATTTTTGTTTGATTCTTTTTTGTCTTTTTTTAAAAAGACAGACGGACAAAGAATCATTTAAGGTGGATTTGTTCATCTTCTGCTCATAGGCACTATATGGTTTAAGTTAAAGCCCTACTGGCCTATGACCGATTCTCGACAAGTACCATTTTTACCCAGTGCATTATCATGATACATATGCTGAATGCAATGTATTTGCATACTAGTATTAAAGAAAATATGACCTGTCTTAAAAGTGACTCTCATACTTTTTCAACACATTTCGGCTTTGAAGTAAATATATCTATGCTTATAAATTAAGACATTTCGCCAATAAACTACGAAACTCCTGCACCAGAGTAGCTGCTTATACCTTTGGTATTTCAAAACGTGTGATATGATGTCCGTAAGCTATAATTAATTTTTACCTAATAAATAATTATTCAGAAATAAATAAAAACCTACTTTTATTTATGATAAACAAGCCCGAAATAGCAAAAATGAGATTAAGGTGGTGAACACGCTTTTGCGGATACAAGTCAGTGGGAGTTTGCAAAGTATATACTTGCAATGAAATAATAACGAATGATTACGAAAAGATTGAATATATCTACTGGGGACTTATTTAGGGTATACATAGAAATTAAGATTGGACAAATGTTGAATAAATAAAATGAGTCAATTCGTTTCTTTAATACGCGATATTAGTTTTGATGGATAGACGTTTGCGAAGCACGACCTCTGGTGAGAAAATCGGATAGAACTTCTATGGTTAATTTTTAAAAAAAAACTTAATAAATAAAATGGATTTATTAGATACGATTTTAGTTTTGATGGAAAGAATTTTTCCAAATGGGTGCCGAAGAACGCGGTTAGACTAATTAACGTCATAGCGGAAAATGAAGGGCGAGTTTTGTTTTTTATTTCAAACATCTTTTAACACGACGAATTGATAGTAAACCTTCATTTGTAAACACTGATCATATTTTGTGTTCTACGTCTATATTAATAAATGATGTATGCATAAGACGGGGAAGTTGAATGGGGAAGGGTATTTTTTTTCTTCAAAATAGTCTTTTATCTGAAATTCTTATTTGTAAGAGTGACAAAATTACAGTGAAATTTGAGCTTAAGAACAAAATTAAGGAATACGACGCACTAAATACCGACTCACTGGTTTGAAATTAAATTAAAAAGTTTGCTACTTTTTTCCAGTCAGCTACAACACGTACATGTATGTATCATCCATTTCAGTTTATATATTTTAGAGCGGGCCTTGATGAGAACTTTTGTAGTACATGATCCTTAGTTGAAATTGACTATAACATCCAGTTTTTATTCAAAAAAATTACTTATAGTGAAACTCAGATACGAACAAGTGCCATGCAACAACAGTGATACAGATTTTAGCGCTTTTATTATGCATTATCTTAATGGTGATATGAAGCCCAATTAATTAGAGTAAGAGTAAAGAATGTTTCGGAAAACAAAGCAATATTTTGCTTTCGTATTAAAACATGAGGAAAATAGATTTGCAAAAAAAAATTTGCAATCGTACTTAAAAAAAACTTGAGGCAAATAGTCACGGTTCATATGAATTTAAAATGGAAACAACATTTATAACATTCATATAGGTAAGTTACATTTGGAAACAACATTAACAACATTTATATAGGTATGTTACATTACTTGAGTGAAAATTATCATGAATTAAAAAAAAACACCCTGACATTATGCCTTGGAGTTATAATTTTTTTTAGACGTATACCTTCGCTTTCGTTAGGTATTTTCAGTGCTTGTTGGTCTGGCGTTTTCTCTTGACCCGAGATACCTCCTATTCCTACATGGAAACGATAGATAGATAGATAGATGAATAGATAGATAGATAGATAGATAGATAGATAGATAGATAGATAGATAGATAGATAGATATGTAGATGTAGATAGATAGATAGATAGATAGATAGATAGATAGATAGATAGATAGATAGATAGATAGATAGATAGATAGATAAAAATTCATGATGAAAGAATAGAAATATACCTTCGGCTTCGGTCTGTATTTTCAATTGGAATGGATCTGCTACTATCATGTTACTAGAGGTGCGTCCGTTTACTACACGACAAAAAGAAAAAAAAAAGTATAATGATGTAATGTTTCTACGATAGATAGATAGATAGATAGATAGATAGATAGATAGATAGATAGAT
>WFKH01003881.1:36061882-36101122 GCA_016163765.1 Magallana hongkongensis | reverse complement strand
TATATATATATATATATATATATATATATATATATATATATATATATATATCAAAACGCTGATAAATGATGTTACTTTAACAAAAATAATTTTTCGTCAATTCCATTGTGCATTGGACGATCGCTTTTATAATTGTGACATATTTTTTTCACAATCTGATCGGAAGGAAACGTTTTTATAACTAACCTAAATATGCCACCGAAAATTTGTATCAAAATATTGACTTCATGAAAGAAATGACTCTTGTCCTATAAACACCAAATGAATGTATACAGTTGCTTGGTTATCATGGGGACGCATAAAAACATTTATCTGATAAAAATGCCTTTTATTACCTGTGAAGTACAATAAATTATGATCCATAAAAAATAAAGAAAATGATAAGTTATTTCAAAAGTTTCACTTCAAGAGCGTTTAACTCTGTCGCAGATTAGACGTGTGTTTCTTCCTCCTATTTGTAATGGTCTTATTGTTCAGATGTAGTTTAAATCTGTATATTCTGTACATAATATCACAAATATCAATACAAATGTGTCACCATAATTGTAAAATAGCCAACTTACTAAAAGTAAATGCTTTCCTACCTTAGTAAGAGTACCAGACCAAGCGAGAGAACTCGTCTGTCAAATACAACATTGTAAAAACCAAACACGTGTTAAAAAAAAACCTGTTTACGTTTTGCTTAATGATGTTAAAATCTTAATTTATTTGGTTCATATTTGATCATTTGATAAAATTGATAAAGAATCTTTTCTTCAGATGGAGCTAAAATATTTTTAACATTCTGACGATTTTTAAATCATTTTAAATCAAGTCCGATTGAGCAAAAATAAACTGTGGAAAAATTTAACCGTCTACAGTTCGTTAAACATGTAATGCTTTTATGGTATTGTTATTCTGTTGTTTGTAAATTGTGTACTGTGTCTTCTCTTTACAGATATTAAATCTTGTATGCAGATTGTTATTCACTGGATAAAGCGCTTATTGATGTAAGTTGAAAGCATGAATAAAGTAAAATAAAATGTACATATATGAGAACACTAAAAGTAAAAGAAGATAAATATTTAAATAGGATCTCCATGTCAAACAGCAATCATCTAGTCAACTGAATGAAATGGATTTTACTAAATATCTTCACATTCTAAAATATAGATGGTTCATTATTCAGGTTATGGTGACTTTATAATGAATTAATGGTGCAGATCTTATTTTACGAAGCTGCTATTTAGTGAATGCCAACGTCTTGCATATGGTAACTATCTTGATCTATTTTTGCTCTAAAACAATCCTTAATTTGGTGCTCATTCTGGTTAGGTATCGCAGTCTGTAATACACTTGTACCATATACAAAAATCGGAGGTCAATGAACGCTATTTTGATGCTACGCACGATTGATGTATGTTGAACAATAAAAAATCAAACAAACAAAAAGAACCCCCCCCCCCCTTAACCCCCCGAAAAAAAGTAGTGTTGTGATAGCAGTGCATATGATTTTTTAAAAATTAATACCACAGCGAGTAATATGCAACATAAAACTCTAGAAATTTAATGAAAGGCAAAAATTGACAAAAAAAGGACAAAAATGAAAACAACTTGTTTTTAAAACAGTTGTTTATTTTTGTGTTGCTCGCCACGTTGTTAATTAGGCGGCGTGAGTACTGTATCAATGACGTGAATCACACCGTTAGTTACGCTGACGTCAGCCTGTATAACCGTCGCACCACCGACCTTGACCACGCCATCTGGAATATAGTTATATAAAGGAATATATATCACGCAAGAGCTGCGCACGCTGCTCAAATCGAGAACACTAATTGTGTATATATTTTGCACAGAAGCACAGCTAAGACGTTTTATCTTGATTATCAATTTGAACTAAATATCGAAACGAAACGAATTCAAAGTTAATCTAGATCTTATTAAGAGAGCTTTTCCAAAGTTTCAGATTCTAGCAACGGATAATATATTTTCAATGATATTTCCTTAAAGACAACATCAAGCGGAGGCCTATCAGTGAACAAATTTAGATCAGACAAATCACGGACAAAAAATTGCTTGGCTTATGTTTTTCAAGAGGAAAAATCTATCATTTCTGAAATACCTTAGAACTGTTGAAAAAAAAATTGCCTTTGCTAGTTAATAATTGTCACGTCCTTTCGATTTTATTAATTTACCTTTCAAAATATATGTTGTATATAAATTATGCATTTCAGTTGTGTGCAGGGGAGGTCACATTTCGTACTTTATTTGATCTTACATCCAATGAAAGATGATCTCACCATTGTTAAGACCTCCCCTTTAGTATGTTTTTCTTTATTGTCAAAATAAATGACAATATTCACTCGAACATGTGTTATGTTTTTGATAGTCAGATCACCAATTTTACGTAAAAAATAATAAGTATGTTAAGATGGCCGGATAACATCATGATCGAATTTATATAGCAGAGACTATTCTCAAATTTAAGTGAAGCAAAATTCATTTATAATAATGACGTGAAAACTCAACCAAACTTTAAAGCAAGTATTTCACCCTGAAGTGATAAAATGTTTATTATGACAAGAATCCATCTTAGAAGTGCGTGTTATTGAGGTACCGTTACTTTAATCTATTATGACTTGATTATATTCATTAACGGAAGACTGCATCAAATGACATTGATCGACCTTGGAATAATACACTATAATTAGAACATATAGTTACACAAAGGAAAATCTTTTCATCATTGTAAACAGACCCCATTTTCAAGGAGACTAGAGAGTGTTCGAATTATCTGAGTGTGATTACCATTAATACTAATCACGAGCTTTGACTTCTCCACCGTGGGAACTTCCTGTCCATCCTTCAGTCCACCGCTGTAGAGTACCCCCTCGGCCACGTGATAAGTCAACAGAGCTGTCAATATATACACAAACACTTAAAAGCCCGGAAATTGATACATGTATGGGCGGTTCAAACAGATTCACAAAATCAAAAACAATTCTGATTGATTTATAAGAACATTATCATTAATAGAACACAAGTGATTTATGAAAGCTGCAATTCGTTAATTCATGAAGATTGAAGAAAGTTGTAATTGATCTACTTCAATTTAGTACTTTGCAAAAAAAAAAAAATCGATTTAATAAAATCATTCATTCATAAAGGTAGTCGGGGAGATAGCTACAATTATAGAATGATATAAAAGCACGTTTTGTACTGGAATGAAAAAATAATTCTGTACAAATTGTATAAAGATATTTTACTCAGGTACAAAGATTTGTTTTGTTCAAGAAAATAAAAACAGACAAGAAAACATACTCCATGTATCGTAATCATTTCAAAAATTGTAAGAATTTTCATTTTACAAAGTTCAGAAATATTTCCAAGTATTCGATACATGGATACTTAAATCGGTCAACATATAAAACAAAAACCTCATCTGTTTTTCAGGTTTGTCTACTTTTGTTGCAAACTCGTGCACATAATTCTACTTATAACTATTCATTCTTTAATGATGCGATAAAGACCATCTCACCTAAAAACTTATCTTGTTGATTGATTGTAAAATCATTAAAATACATTTCAATGCTTCGACATTAATTCAAGACAAGAACTTAAAAATCGCAGTTTGGTTCCAATCGTATTTCTGTCAACACTGTTTTCGTATCGTTGCAACGAACGGAGATCAATTTACAAATTAAGGAAGCCAATACTCCTGAGGAGAATATAACCACGAGAACACCACTGAACGTTACGGGAGCTGTGGATTGATAATTCATCAACAGCCGAAAATGTCAAACATTTCTTGATAATTAAGATTATGTCACCAACTTCGCAAATTTGATTCAAATTTATGGAAGCAATGGTCATAAAATGCACAAGTATATCATCTGAATCAATACATCTGATGTCTAATTTCATTCTTCTTATTCTCTGAACATGACAATTAAAGTCTAGTTTGTGCAATTTATTCAAATAAAGTTCTTGTTATCTTACAAAAACATGCAAGACAACTTTTATATTATACACGCCGTAAATCTTTTTCCTTTTTGGCGCTTACATTTCCGAATTGGTTGAAAAAATGTATTCTCTGATAACTTTACCCTACATGAATGAGAGACATAATTTCCTTTACATTTATTTGCATCTGCAGATAATACAAAAGATATTTTTCATCTGTTCATGCTTATATCTTTAAATTAGGTACAGATTACAGTGTACTTACAAACAAGGGCTGTTTCGTTACTGAGGAGGTCGCTGAGTTTCCCAGGGGGTAACTTTTGAAAAGCAGCATTATTTGGAGCAAACACCGTGAATTGACCCTCTAAAATAAAAAAAAATGTACGCTGTAAGACTAAACACAGAACTATATTTAAGTGACATAATGATTATTCTTAGGGGTAGATAGAAAGCAACATTTGCTGTAGTCGCCGTACATCCTTCATGGGACGCAATGAATTAAGGGGGCTGAATGGTCAACAAAATTATCCATAAGATATGCCTTAAAATTGAAAAAAATAATATTTTAAGCCATAAACTGTAAATTTAGAAAAGAAAAAATCCAAATATGCTAGCTTTAAAATTAATTTGATATTTTTTCTATTTCTTTATATACATGTTGAGGTCTTCTTCTTAAGGAGATTTATAAAGTCTAAAAATGGCCACGACCATCGAGTCCTCTTTAAAAGTCAAGTGTAAGTCGAGTCAATCATACATTTATTTTAAAACAGTGAGAACGTTCAAAATATATTGTATAATTGATCTCTTATTATGTATTGTCAATTTTCAAACTATCAAATCAATATATATATATTTTTTTTTTTTGGTTCAATATATTGATTTATTCAAAATATTGCATTCGTGATATCATTTTCAGTCACCTGTTAGCGTTTTCTGTAAATTTCCTCGGATAATGGCGTACACTAATGTACTGAGTTCCGGAGTGGTGGATGCTTCGGCTACAATGTTTTCCGTGGGAACGGGGTAGATGACTTGGTTTAACATATGGACAACACCATTGGAGGCATCATTGTCAGGTAATATCACTTTACGCCCTGTGGCAAAAACACCCTGGCAAAATAATGAAATTGAATGTCAAAGATAAACAATGTAAGATATAAAATACTTATATTTTTAAACCGTTAAACCTTTCTGTTACATGTACGTACAATTCTTCAAAAAAGTAACTAAAATTAACCCCCAACACACTAGTACAAGTAGTCATGGCTTTTATGATGAATATTGATTGATAATTAAATAAAAAGTAAATTTAAATTTGCGTGTGTTGCTTTTCTGTTAGTTACATTCTACTCAGGTAATTCATATTGTAAGTTACAAAACAGTTTCTCTAATAGAAATATAAATTTAAAACAAGATTATGTTTTGCATGCAAGGGTAGAACCTTTACCAGTATCTGTCAATTGTTCAATTTATTTTATTAAATGCCTTTGTATCTATTATAGACTACAGAGTCTAAAAACTAATTGCAAAGTTTGTTGCAGTTTAGAATATAGCATAATTGAAAAGATTCCCTTTTAAAGCATTACTAAAGTTAAGGTTTTTAATTTTTGCCTGTTTGACTGCTGGAGGCCGCATTATTTTGAGATTAGCTAGTCAATTAAAAAGTTTTAAAAAAATTAATCGATTATTTTTAACAATCACAACGTACATAGTCAGTAGACGGGTGTAGATGTTAGAAAGAATTTTAATTAATTAGATTGGTTAACGATTCCTTATACAGCCTTTTGTATTGTCTTTACTAAGAGTTAAATAATCTTATACTAGTTTGCTCGCCTTTAGCAATTGATTTTCCTAAAGGAAATTAAACGTCTTGCCCGATTACAATCTAAATTGAAATGATGCTCCAAAGTGCTTAATTAATATACACTACAATTAATATTCTATTTTTTTTCCATGAATGATCGTATATTCAAGCCGATCCGACTCTTGCAATTTTATTTCTAATGGTAAAATTGTAGTATTGCAATTTTTAAAAGGATTTTTCGAGGAGAACTTTACCGAACTTCACCATTTTCTGAACTTTTTCCTACTTCCATACAGATGCAAATAACAAAATACACATATTTACTGTGTATTGTCTCTCTAAATGCTAAGGAAATCTTCGTTTAAAAATAGTAATGTTCACACAACTATTAGTTATAAAAACTGAATTGCAATTAAACTAATTTCACTGATTTTGTACATAAGTCTTTGCATTTCTTATACATTGTTTTATTGTCTTCACTTTATTTAGCAGTGTAAAGATTTTTAAGTGATAGTTTTTATCAAAAATCATAAAATTAATGTTAATTGGTAAATGGTGGTTCATTTCAAAATTTTAAGTTGACTATGTAAGGACTAATTCGTGATAAATCATAGAGGAAGCTACGGATAAAGAAAAACATTCGTCTTTTTACTCCTTTTCCAAAACTTATTCATTTTAAAGTTTCTATCGTGCCATTATATTGTAAGCCTGTTTAACTCAAAATATAGTATTGATCGTTAACACTCTACATCAGTCCATATTACAAGTTGTTGGATGTAATTTGTAACATTGAACTCTATATAATGTAGTGTTAGAGAACCGCGTTGTCGGCTCTAAGACAAGGGCTGAATTTTACGAAGGGACTTATGACTTACGACTAAACCCCTTATAAATAGCTACCAGTTCGTTGTTGAACTCAATACCAATAAAAACATACTTATATTGATGTAATAAAGATGTAATGTTAAAGATTTACGACCATGTCTTAAGTTCTTTTGTAACAGGCAGTTCAGAAATACAATTTCATCAAAATGCAGCATAAAGAATGCAACCTTTACAAAAATGCTATGTCAACAACACTGTTGCACCATCTGTTACAATATTTGATAAATCATACACAAACATTAATCAAAATCACAACAACAACAAAGAAACAAACCCAAGGCATGCTTTTTATTCTTAAATCAAGATATATTTAAAATAAAGAAAAACTCACTTGGTCGTAGATATTGATTCTGAGTTTTTCAGGGTTGTCCAAACTGTCCAAAAGTTCGTTATTCTTAAGATCTGTTGACATTAATTTACCGGAAACGACATGATATGATAAAACCTTTTTCAGGAGAGCTTTATCTTTTGATAACTTGTCCAAAACATCGGTAGGAAGAGCATCGAATCCCTTGTCTGTCGGAGCAAACAGTGTGAATGGACCTGTAAAAGAAATTTCCAAAAGTTATGATGCATCGTATTAAAGAACCATATACTAAAGATAGTCTATATAAAGATAAATGATGAATTAAGGAGGTTAGGTTACCGACAATTAACAATTAGATCATTCTTAAATTTTCAGGTATGATTCGTTAGCTATAATTTACTGAGCAAATACAAATTCAGTATATTTCCGCCTTTAAATTTGAGTATTTTACTATCATCTTTATACATAGCTCTTCTTAAGGAGATCAATACAGTCTAAAAATGGCCACAACCATTCATCCCTCTTAAAGTTTACATATTTGTTACGTTATTAAAGACAAATTGATATTTTAAAACTTACAAATAGGCAATTGTGTTCATGTTTTAGAGAACAAGTGAAATGTAGACCTATTTGACCTCTTTAGTAATGATTGAACTTATCGTACCTTGGCCTTTCAGAACGCTGCTCAGTTCTGCGTCTTGTAGTAACTTCACCAATGTACTGGCTCCAAATTGCTTTGCAACGTCTATCACATTGTCTTGACTGCATACAGAATTTACCATAAGAAGGACAAAAAATTGTTTATACATATTTCTTTGCAAATATATAATCCTTTTTTCCTGTAGATATATGGCAGTGCAAAACACAAAAACACGCGATAGTATCAGTCTAGAATTTGAACTTTTACCTGTTGTGAATTAACGGTTATCAAACATAGAATGTCTCACCGTTATCACAATAATTTAAGCCTTATCTTGTAATGCAAGGGAGCTTCCAGACTGTCTGTCATGCGGTTGTTTTCATACACTGTCTTAAAGAAAGATCTTCACGACTATATATTAGTATTTCCTGAATTTTTCATAATGATCGAGGAAATGAAATAAAACGAATTGGCTTAAAATATTTTTTTTAAATTAGATTAAAGAATATGGCTAAGAACGATTTATCGCGGACGACATGCCTGGATAGTAGCTATTTGATCAGTTATTTCTGTAATAAAAGCATTATCATAGTTGAAAGTTTGTTCAAACTGGGGAAAACCGTTATATAAACACTAAACTTCTTTCTTTGGTGGTTCATGCGGATATGAAAGTAGCTATATTGCAGAGAAAAATATAAACTGCGTTAGCGGGTTAATTTGTTCTACAATGATCGCTACTTTTATATCCAGCATGAATCATCAAGAAAGCAGTTTATTGTTTATATTGACTTCTTTCTTTTAACTAATTAATGAATTAATCGTAAAGAGAAAGTAAAAGTAACTAAAAGTAACTAAATTGTTATTAGGTACGTTTATACGTTAAACAGAAGAAATGACAATTTTTCTATGTATAGGAATTCGAGTCTGACATCATGATCGATAAACTGGTTAGAACTGCATAATATATACTTCATCCCTGTCATTTTTGAAAGAGTTATAAATCACAATCGGTTAACTTAAGAAATAGAGGAGAAAATACTCGGTAGATGTAAATATAAAGGTTTTGAGAGCTTTTAAAACAAGGTTCGACAGCTCTGGAGTAAACAATAAACAGGAGGACATTAGAGCTAATTAACGGTAAATTCTGCTATCGATGTAACAGATAAGCAAAAAACAAAATTAAAGAATTATGTTCACTTCAATTTCTTGTATTGTTTAGATAACATTACATATTACATTACATATTGCCTTTAATAGGATTGACTAGATTGGATACTGTATACAGGGAAATATTCGCCCCCCCCCCCCCCCTTTTATTTTCGCCCCTTTCGCCCTCGTTGTCAGCGGGCGAATTTAAGTCTGGGCGAATTACTAATCTAAACTACTCAAACTATCTTTCTTTATTCACAACTTTGTCTGGGCGAATTCAAGACGGGGCGAAACCGTTTGCAAGTGAAAAAGGGCGAAAATAACACGGGACGAAAATAACCCTGTATACAGTTATAATATTTTTTGCCCAGCATACTAAGTTTACGAAATTTTTTTTTTGTTTAAATGGATGAAAGAAAGCAACTTTAATTATTTATCCGGCTTAAGCAGTAAACGTTGCTAAGCAAAACGATATGATTTTTCTTTCATGAACTATACTTTAATAAAGAAAAAATCCATATAGTTAATCTTCGGAATTTGAGTACTCATTTTAATTGCTCTTTATGTAGGTTTTCCCATTTCAATAGGTTAGAATAGCCTAAAATCTGTCATTAATTGAGAATAGACTAAGTTTAGATTTTAACTTGCAATTTCATTTGAAATTATAAAAATAATTAGATGAAAATTTTGCTGTTACATATAACTCAAAATACAGTACAGGGGAAAAACTTTTAAGAATCTAAGACTCAACTAAATAAAAGATCCATAATACATTTTTGACATAACTCTATTCCTAGTTTGTGATCTTGAACCTAGAAATTTTATCACGTTAACAACACACATAGATGTCAGCTAATGCCATCTACATATACACACTGGTTACAAATGCTATACCACCCTCCAGACCTCGGTCGCTGAATGTACACTAATAGCATTTACTCAAACGTCATTTGATTTAATCAAAGCTGTATAGACGTGCACTACGGCTCTTTCGTGTATATCTACGTGAAAAGAAATTGCATTGTCCATCCTCCATCAGTTCTAATAACCATTAACGCAGATTTACGATAATGACATTGTAGTGCTTTTCATTTCATAACACATCCGACGCTGATGTTGATACCATCGGCATACCGGAAAAGACTTTCAAGGCAAGTGATATGATGAAGGAAATCGAATGATCTGTGTCACAATCTGTTTGTCAATTACTGTGGGCAAAATGCATAGGGCATGTATTGTTCATCGCTGTACATAAGCTTTTCAGTATAAAATGGAACCAAATTTCTGATAGCACGGAAAGGATATTAGAAGAGCACTGCAAATTCTTACTATCGTTCATTATGCATCAAATGCGACCATCTGCGAATGGAAATATGTCTCGCTTGAAAATGGACATGTATTTGTGAAAAACAAAGATCTTGAATTTAAAATTGATTATTGATAAAAGTCCGATTTTCCTCTATGAACTTGCCTATGCTAGTTTGTTCTGTATGGGTAACAAAACGAAAATACCAAGTTTTGAAGCAACATACATTATACCATTATTAACAATATACATGTATATTAATTTAAACCCATTAAACGGGTACATAGTAAAGAGGCACTTCAAGAAATCAGGGGCGGATCCAGGATTTGAAGTTATAGGGGGCCCCAGTTGTAGGCAGGGGGTATGGGGGCCGCTTTGAGGCCCTCCCATGGGTCCAAGGCAAAGTCCTGGTGGGTGTCCAGGGGGGCGAAGCCACCGGAAGCTCCTGGATTCTAAAGATTTTGTAGGGTAAAAATGAAGTTTTCAACGTTAGACTTTTGGGATATTTCTTCTCGTGATTATACTTAAAAAGGTTTGTAAATTTAAGACCTGCAAATCCCATCAAACGCCTCTTCCTTTCAGAATTATAAGAACCATTTCCTTTATTTTGTTTTCTTTGGAATGGCTGTAAAATAATGAGTTTAAAAGAATCAGGTTCAATGGGACGATGTAAATGAAGTTTTAAAAACGATAATCATGCCAGCTTGCATTATTATAAACATGGAAGATTCGTTAAAAACACTAGCTAGTTTAACCAATTACTCAAAGGTGGTTGATTGGTCACATTTTAACCCACGGGAAGCGTGACTATAATGGGTTTTCTATACGTTACACCATTGAAACGGGTTTTCTTCATACTAAACCGTTGAAATCAGTCTAATGTAGAGAAATCCCATGAGTTTCCAAAAAGTTGATAATTAATGAAGACTAACAAATTGATCATTTTCTTTGCCAGAAGGAGTATGATTTATTTTGACAATTTTAATTCTAAATCATCACTGGAAATTTAAGTAATTTAGTTAATTGCTTAAAAACATTACTATTGGAAGATATAAAAAAAATTATCTTTGTAG
Organism: Magallana hongkongensis; assembly: GCA_016163765.1. NCBI lineage: Eukaryota > Metazoa > Mollusca > Bivalvia > Ostreida > Ostreidae > Magallana > Magallana hongkongensis. The sequence goes on along the minus strand of WFKH01003881.1, from coordinate 36,090,016 downwards.
AAGGTACCGTAATGCGCATGTGCTGAGAATTGTGCGCTTTTGTAAAATAAAAACCCAGGAGGCTAATGAAACGGATTGTCTTCATTAAGATTTTAACGACAAAATAATGATACCCTTTATGAGGACAAATAGCAAAACGATGCCCTAATCACGTAAAGAAGGCATGTGAAAATACCAACATTGAAAGATTTACTTCCTAAAATGTGTCTTCTTGCAAAAAGCACGGCATTCCTAATTGATACTGATCCCTTCATCAAACTTCGATGTATTGTAGTTCTCGAGAAACGCAAATGCTAAGCAAAGCACCTAATTCCGAAAGTTTTTAAATAAGCAGACGCCTGCTGCTGAATAACTCTTCTAAAATAATACGAAATCTCAGTTAGTTTCCCAGCAAATTATGGTCCGGTGGATATTGCAAATAAACATTTTGTATATCCGGTAATTTTCGGGACTATCTAATATTCGCTTTTTTCGCGATTACTTTTACAACGCAAAATATTCAAAACGCAAAAATTGCATCCGGTATTGTTTGCTTTAAAAAAAAACTTTTTAAACCGCAACATATCACTGACGTAAATAAAATAGGTTACACATTTTCCCCATTTTCTTAATTTTTGTGACACGCGAAAAAAAACCTGGATATACGGTATATCTGCAAAAGTCTTAATTATTTATTTATCTTTTTTTCTTATTAATCAAGTTTAGTTCGATCAAGCTTAATTATACACACAATCGTGTTCTTGTTTCATCAATTAAACATCGTAAAGTAATTATCACTCAGTTGATGGATTTGCAACGCCTTTCTTTAAAAATGATTTTAGATTAATAATACCCATATTGTTTGTTCGTTTGTTGCTTTGTTCCCTCTGGTTACGGATTCTTGTTATTTATTAAATAGCCCTATATTAGGATTGAAAAATAATTTAGAGCAAAGGTTAATCTTCTGCATATAAACAAATTTGAAAACATCAAAATTGTATAGGGCTCGATGGTCGTGGCCATTTTTAGACTGTATTGATCTCTTTTAAAAAGAGAGCTCTATATAAGAATATAGGAAAATACCCAAATTTAAAAGGTAAAATTTATGGATGTTTTCTTTAGTAAATAATAATGTATGGCTAATGACATCATATCTAAAAATTAAAGGAAGATCTGATGGCTAATTTGTGACCATATAATATTAATATATTGCTTTCTTCCATTTATTACTATTTTAGATGTTCAAAGACGCATCAAATAATTTCTAAGAGTTGAATTTTTGCTAAAATTTCCTCGGCAATAATTAACGCAAACATAGCGCAGGTTCTGATATTTGTGCGCAATGATTTACTCACTTATACTGGAGTTCAAATACAATTACATGTATGTAAATGCATCTGACTTCAAAATTGTACACTAAACATCCCTTTGTTTTTTATTTATTTTTACAGAAAAGCCTAGCCCCTGACTTTGACTTCGTTAACATTGCATAATCTTATGTCAGCAATGATCGTTCAAGAAAACAGTCTTCTCAAATATGAAACATGATGTCCACAGAACAAATAAAGATATCTATGTGTATTTAACTCTTTGCTCGACGACGCTCCTTGTTTTTATGTATCTGCAGCTCACGCAATCTTCTTGATAACGTCAATACAAATGGCAGAGTTGCCCTCTTCCCCCTCTATTGGATTGGTAATCTTTGTTTGCAGTGAGTAGCTGTGACGACCAGTCCTAGCTCACAGAGCGTGGTTTAATACATCACAATTAGAAGCTGTGTCAAGACAATCGCTTTGGTATTGACAGGGTAGTGTGTATATAAAGACTCAACAGGTGTTGAAGGAAATTGGAAAAGTTTGCTTCTGTTATCTTAAGCCACAATGCGTAAGTATATATATCATTTAGCTTTTTTTCTTTTTTTTAAAATTTCATCATGATGATTTCAGTGTTTTTACTTAGAAGTTTGGTCTCTGCACTAGTATTGAACGTTTGAATATGACTTTGAATATACTTGTTCATTCGTCATTATTATATAAATTCCCATTTAGAAGACTGCCTTCCATAGGATATATGATGTTGCAGAAAAACTATGGATTATATGTACATCTTTCATAGCCATAGCTACATAGCCACACACCTAGTTCTAGTTTATCCTGTACTTTGCATTGAACGATACACGTTTATACCTAACATTCACCAAAAGCAGATCCTTTGAGAACGACTACTTTTAGAGGAACTTGATACCATTTCTAGGCATGCTGTCCTTTTTTTTTTTAATTACTAAGACATTTCCTATGTTATAAAACATTAAACCAAAGGGTTTTTTTTAATAATTAAAATAATCAAAAATTATTAAAAAGGTTAAAAATAAAAAGATATGGTACATTTTTATTATAGCATATAAAACGTCTCTAACACGCAGCACAGGTTCCTTAGCTTCATGCCATGATATTGCATGATTTATGGTTTTTAATTAAGTACAACGTTTATTTTGCCAAAGTAACCGAGTGACACTTCTTTTTTGTTAATGCCGATCATAAAGAACTGATAATAACTGGTAGAAGAAAGTAGTATGATAAGACTTGTGTTAATTCACTGGATGAAACTAAGTCATCTTAACTTTAATATGACAGTCGTGTGTTCACTTATTTAAAAAGAAATAGCTGTTTAAGGTAAGCGTCCAACATAACTAATTCTAACAAAAGTTATTTACGTTACTTATCAAGCGTAAGATGTTTTTTCGCTGCTAACAACCCCCCCCCCCCAAAAAAAAAAACAAAACAAAAAACAAAACAAAAAAAACAAAAACAAAACAAAACAAAAAAACAAAAAACAAACAAAAAACAAACAAAAAAACCCCCCAAATCAAATATGGTCATGATATCATTTTGCATGCTTAAACCTTGCTATATTTGGTCTATGCCATAAACAGCGTTTGATTTTTCTTAAATTGTTTACAGTTTCGTTATTGAAAATAGCAGATCAAGTTTCTAAAGAACTTCAAATAGAAAGCTAAAACATGGAATAACAACGGAAAATAAAAGGATGTTTGATTAAACAATTATGGAGCATAAGACCCATCTGGTCAACAGAGACATGCGTGTGAATATACATGTAGTTGGCTTTGCTAAATACACGCCTTAATAAATCCTTTATTAACTACTTACATGATCTGAAAAAAATGTTAGCTTTGCTGAAATGCCCCCGGACTTTCTGTTTCCATATAACACATTTTCTCAAATAACAAATTCCATTTTTTAACAAATCGAGGCTTGAGATAATTTAATCATTCTGTTCATTTCTCTTAACTCTGGTCGTACATTAAGATTTTATGCATAAAAATAAGTATTTTCCAAAACATCAATTTTTGGAATCGACCTTCGCCTAAACATCACAACAACGATACAGATATTGGAAGCAAATAAATTTTGAGATGAAAACAAACAATGTGTAGTTATAGATTTCTTTTTGTTTTTAATTAAAAAAATTCATCTGTTATTTATTAGATCATAGTAGATCACGCGCGAATTATGCAGGCAAACAATCGACATTGTGCAAAGTGAATGATCGGTATACATGCATGTTAAAGAAAGGCATGCCACAAATACGATACATTATGGGTTATCATAATCATCAGTTTCTTTCCAAAAGTGTTCATTGTTCCGTTTTCTTATCAATTTTAAACAAATCAAACACAAACTAATCCGTTTGTTGAAAATCTTTGTAAAAAAGAAATTTGTTAGAATTCGCTTTTAAACCAAATTGCAAATTCTTCGTTGGGAAGTTTTTTATTTAAATCTAATCATGTTGGATTGAAATAACATTAATTGATTAATTAATCCCAATATTTAGTATATTCATTTTAATATTATTACTTATTTACGAGAGTGCACCCAGATGTAAAGAAATGCAATAATTTGAATAAAATAGTAGATCATTGATCTTTTACATGCAATGATGAAATATGGGCGCCCATCAAACACGTTATCCTTAGTAAATTAAAACCCATCGTCTTTTTATATTAATCAACAAACACATATTAATGTGAGAATTACATGTGCATACATGAGTTCAAAACACAAGTTCGAAGCTATAATTAAAAATTCATAGATAGAGCAACCACAAAAAAAAGAAGAAACATTGATCTTTTGTAATTAATATATTGTAATATCAGAAGTACATTTCTAACGTTTCGTGAAAAAGAGAGAGGAAATTGACATTTACGTAACATTTGGTAACATTAATATACCGTAAAGTGCATTTTGTAGCCAGTGATCTCAAAGGTAAATGAACTGTGATCTACATACATGTATTATACTCAAGTCTGCTACGAAATCTCGTAGGTCGAGTTTTAATGAGAGTCTAATTGGCGGGATCGCCCATCTACAGCTCAACGCAGACGTGTTCGTGACTGGCTGGCCCTTATAATAGGTGGCTGTTGTAAATCTTATTCCCATCGGTAACTCAAATCTGTTTACACCCTTGTTCAGAATCGTAACAAATTAAGGAATAATGATTCTCTTAAAAGGAAAATCGTGGCTTTTCCCTTTCAACACCTCTTTAATTAATGTATTTTCAGAACTCTTTCAAAAGCAGAAGGCTTATTTAAATTATTTTATATTAAGGTAGCAAGGGGCGGTTTCGAATAAAGTACCCTCAATATTTTTGTAAAATTGAGAGTTGCTGTACTTGAAGGGTTACGAGTGTTGCTAAAATTCATGAAATGATTTTTAATGATTATTATTAGTTAGAGGGATGTCTCTTGTTGAAATTGGTATGCAATATGTAGGTCCCTAATGTTACGTATTTGTGAATCAGAAGTAATATGCGAAACTTGCGGCTATGACTGTTGTGTTGACTTTACACAGTGAAATTGCAAGTTACAGACGGGACGTAATTACGCGAAAAGTAGGTGGATGGGACATAGTAAACTATACACTGTTACATGTATGTTTCTGACATGTGATGGTGCAACATGCACACGGTACGGAATGTCAACCCATTGTAAGGAATTAGCTGGGGGAGGTCTAAAAAGCTGAAAAATCACGAAAAATGGGCGAAATATGAAAGGGTCAAAATCTCATAAAAACCAGTATGTGGAAAATTTTACAGGTTTTGACTAGTAACTTTCTTCAGAAATTGGTGATTGGCCTTATAAGGAGTAAATTAAAGGTATTTGTGCTGAATGGGAACTGAGGAAATTCTAGTTACAGAGTTCCGAAGATACACATCCCCTGGCTACAATGAATTGTATAAAAAAAACTGTCCCGTGCCACCTAAATTGAAATGTTGTAGCTCCCTATAAAAATACGAAACCAAAAATAAGAAATACAACTTAACTTGAATATACATGTACATGAACTATTTATCGGATTATAAAATACGCAACCAGAAATTAGATAGAGAAATTCGATTTGTAAATATATTAAGGCAATGACGATGTGATCTGTCAATACTCTGTTTGGCAGAAATTGTTTTGTTTGTTAACTATTTGTCTCATACTTCGAAACTTTAATCAATGGGTAAACAAAACAGTACTGTTTATCATTTGAATGAGCTATAAGTGGTGTATACCCAGAGGGGTTTCAATAGTTAATCTTCATTATTACGATTTGACTCCAGGTCAGATATCTAGGCTTTGTTGCCATTCTGTTTAAACTGCTGTCATCTTCATATAGATGTACTACTTTCACCGAGGTATCTCCCATCGCTGAAGAAAAAAAATCAATTTACAACTGCATGGAACTTTGATACCCAACAAAATGTATCATCTTTTTAAGGCAAATCTTATAGACTCTCAATTTCCTTTTCTTGGAGTAAATCAACAGATTCCTGTAAAATAACCACCATGTGGTAGTTAATTGAAATGGAATTGAGTCATTGCTATGAAGTCTTAAACCATGTCAAAGTTTTAATGAATTTCTTTCTTGTTTGAAAGCGTTGAGTATTTTGGGAAAAGAAATGAATACTGTAGCTCTGATTTACACCTCTTCATTAAGCGGAGGCGTGTAATTTAGCAACATTTTCCTTTACTGTGAATAACTAAAAAGTGTTATTTTTAAAAATCAATCGAAACGGTATGTTAAAAAATACATAGTGCGAAACATAAAAAGTAGATTAAGACACCACACTTTGAAAGTTTTTGAATGAATATCTAAATCCGATTCCAGTTGCTTTCCAAACTGTCAAACTATTTGACACAATTTGTATGTTCCAGGGTTTTTTTGGTTTTTTTTTTTAAAGAATATGAATCTCGTAGGAGCTCTCACAATTGTAATTAAGTCTTAATACTAATTCATTTCAAAGTAAAGATGAATATGCCACAACATGTAAGAAAAAAACCCCAAATCTTCTTTTATTTCTTTTGATGTTAGAACCAACATTTGTATCCAAACTTAAAAAAGCATTACGAAAACTTAAGTGCCAAATCAACCATACTTATTTTCAGTTTTTAAGGAGCAATATTTGTCTTACTGGCAAAAATAATCATCCATATTGAATGACAATAACATCAAGTGATTTCAAACACTTTTTGATCATAAAAGAACGTTTGTATAATATATCTTAATATTTGTTCTCAAAACATCAAATGGCTTTTTAGTCCTAAGTGTTCCCGATGAATTCTTTACACTTCTAGTAGTATCACAAGGGCCACAAAGTAATGTTCTATTGGTTATGAATATATTTCTACTGTGTAAAAAGATTTTGAAAAGGGGGTTGCAATGATAAATATATAAATCGTTTGGGAAAGACGACCAGGTTGTTTCCCTCTTTCTATTTGAGTTTTTTAGTTTTGTCAGTAGGCGTTCATAAGATCTTGAGTCACTTAATTAAACAACATAGATACGTGTGAACAAATATGAGTAGTCACCTTGTTAAGGAAGCTTGATGGTCAACAAATTAACCATCAGATCTACCTAAAATTTTAAGATATGATTTGTCTAGCTATATACTATTATTTAGTAAAAACAATTCATACATTTTATCTTTCAAAGGGTATTTTCCTATATTTTTATATAGAGCTCTTCTTTTAAAAGAGACCAATACAGTCTAAATATGCTCACGACCCTCTTAAGTAGAAATTACAGTTAGCATATTCAATATGACCGAGAAGATGATTAAGGTATATGGTGTTCCGTTAGGGCCACTCACACCTTCGCACTTTTGCCTTTAAGACGAAGATGCGAGAGTGCGAAGTGCGAAGGCGAAAGTGCGAAGATGCGAAGGCGAAGGAGCGAAACTACTATCGCTTCTTCACCTTCGCAACTTCGCATTCTTGCCTTCGCAACTTCGCCCTTTCGCCTTTTAATGTGTGTGGAGCTCTTTATCCTTTAAAGATAATTTTAGCTATAAAAATGGCGTGTGCGGCAGAAGACGAACTTTTGAGAAAATATTTCTTACAACTAACAATATAAACTCTATGTCGTATAATGAAATTCAAATGTGTTTAAACCACGGTATTCGATTAAGGTAAGTAGACTGGTTAGTGGCAGGAGTCTGGAAGTGCATACAGATGATGGCGAGCATTATGTTTTATATGGAGTACATAATAATTAGGCTTAGCAAGCACTGGTAAAAAAATATGTCATATAACTTAGTAAAATATTAATGAACTTTCATAGTAAGCACGATGGCGCCGCCACACTGTCTAGCGCATGTGTACCAACAACATCCGAGAGCATTCGGAAAACCTCTGGCGGGTACGTTACCTGCATCAAATTTTATGTAATCGACCGCGAGGAAAGGCGAAGGCGAAAGTGTAAAGGTGCGAAGGCGAGAGGAGAAGTTGTGAAGACAAAGGAGCGAAACTACTAACCGTAACGCTCCTATGCCTTTGCACTTTCGCCTTCGCATCTTCGCGCTTCGCCGTAGCATCTTTCGCTCCTTTGCCTTCGCAACTTCGCACTTTTGCTCCTTCGCCTTCGCAACTTTGCACTTTCGCTCCTTCGCCTTCGCAACTTCGTACTTTCGCCTTCGCAACTTTGCACTCTCGCATCTTCGCCTTATAGGCGAAAGTGCGATGGTCGAAGTGGCCCCAACGGAACACCATATGAAGAAATTGATTTTAAAAGACTCTTTCTTTATTACTTATCGGTTTCATCTTTTTAAAAAGTCGTTCACCGAATTTTCTCGAAACTTATTATTATTTACTTTCGTTATGTTGAATGGAGCCTTTTTATGTTTGTTTTTTAAAGATAGGAAACTTAACGAAAAATAGGAAGATTTTTTTTTTTGCATTAGTTTTATTAAATTTTACAATCTCCATTTGGAGATAACGTTTGTCAGGGAGCTTTTGCCTTTTTCTCTTTGATAATACTTTTATCGTTTACCCCTACCATTAAATTATGTTTTATCGTTTACCCCTACTATTGGATTATGATATGAGTTGCTCTTTTACTTGCCAAGATGGATTGAGTAAAAGACACTTGTTGATATTGTAATAGATACGATTGCTTTTTAGCATCACCAGGGGAATTATTTTTGTTCCAATCCAAGCAAGTCTCACAATAATTGTTACTTGTTGAAATCGTATCATCAATCATTACACTTGTTGCCAATGATTTGATATTTTTAATGCTTTGTATATGCCAAAACGAATGACATTCGCAACAATAATGTACACAGACGATATTGATGATTAATGAATGATGACTGATCACTTTCTTTTAATTAAATAAGAGACGTATGTGGTGGATGATCAGAATTGACATATTTGATATTCCACTCCATTGTATGATTATGGGTCCTGAATACCACTGGGACAAGTGTCTCTGATCACCACAACTAATTTACTATCTAAAAGATTTGGTGTTCTAGAATTTGTACAAGATTAAAAACACCATTAAAATTGACATTTTGGATTTTTAAAACCGCTAGATTTCTATTTTATTTGAACCACGTCCCTGCCGATTTCACACTTGAGATCTGATAGTAAATAGTCTGATATTATCCAATGAATTACGAAGTAAGAGAAACTAAATTGTCGATTTTAATAATTTGACGCCATCTAAGTCTCCATTTTGTGACGAGGTATTGCCATACAAGCCTTTACAGTAGGCCAGAGGGACCTTAAAAAAGATAATGACTCATTGATCTACTGAGGTGTTGGGTTTATTCTGTAAATTATGATGAAACGCAACATCATTCTCTAAAGGTCTTTACACAAGAAGCATTAAATTGATCATAAATAACTAGCATGATTGTACATGTACATGTGCTTTTTGTAATTGCATTGCAAAAACTCTTAACATATGGAAATTTGATTAATAAAAATCATGCTTTTGTTATCATTGTTATATATTTGACTGAATTTGTACATTTTTATATATCTTATTACCTTTTCTGAAAAATGTCGATTTTGTCTTTAGAAAATCACCAATCACAGTTTTTATTCAACATCGAGACTATGTTCATCGTCCTCTTGGCGGCTACTATAGACTGTGTATCACCATTTGGTTTTCATCACGTAGGAATTGTGCCGTCAAAACAAAGAGAATCTAAGTTGCTTAACTCTTTATTTGAACCTTACAAAACAGAAACAGAAACAAACGATATACCGATTTGGAAAAAGTTCCATTTTTGGAAGAAAAAGAGGGATTTTTTGACTGATGATGCGTTCGATCCTAGCTCTAGGTTTCTTTCACCACCACATCAAGATAACTTACAACCAAAGGCAGAAAACATATTCAGTGAGCTACAGCCCTATCAGTCGTTCCAATTTGTTGATACTCAAAGCGAACCAAGCGAAAATTTCGACCCAGAAGAAATGGAAGCAAATGACATGTTACCAGAATCAGATCCATCTGATTTAGGGAGCTTGGTACCAAACGTAGTTCCAGCAGATGATTCTGGATTGAATGACGGTTTCGGAGTTTTACAAGGCAAAGTAAGGAATACTGAACTATCACACCAAACGGAGGGTTTTACAAACTCCGGGGTAAGTTTAGTGGATAGCAAGTGTATCAATTATACAGGATTTATTTTTCATCTGCGTAGAGGTAGTGCATTGACTCATCAAGTTACTTTATTTGATAATGAAGTAAATATTATTTCATATATAAACTGTTCACTAACAACTTTTATATATAAAAGTTGGTAAGAAATGGGTGATGTTTGTGTAATAAATTTCACTTTCAAAAAATATGAAAACACGAATAAATACAACAGATAAATCAAGATCTTTATTATGAAATCTTACACAGTCGTTCTGGTCAGATCTTTTTTCTAAGTATTTCTCTGTTAACACGCCATTGTCAAACCAAAGATCGCTTTCTATCTTGTTAAATGCTGACAAACAAACATGTATAATTTGAATGTGCATGCACATTAATATACTGATATGATACCTTTGAATAAACCCCTGATGTGTTTATACGTGACCATGTTACGAAGTTTCATATACATGATTTTGCTACCAGATTTGAGTCACTACCCTAATAAAATAATTTGTACGATGGATGCATTGTTAGAAAAATACAACTTTTTGACACTACTGTTTTTGACTGATTTATAGCCTGGAACTTGTGACAGAAGTATTTCATTACAAGAAACCACGAGTTGTGTGTCTGACGCAGACTGCACAGATTGCAAAGGGATAGTATTTCATTGTGCCAGTAACTTCTGCAAACTTGGTCCTGCTCCAAGTTGTGGGAAAGAATGTGGTAAAATATTAAAGTTCATTTATCTTAACTCAATATACCATTATAAATTTTTACAGTAACCAGAGGTAAAACTTAATAAATAAGATTTTATTAACATTATTTGGTCAATATCTTAGTTAATCTTTTTTTCTGATTTTTAAGAAAGAAAAAAGTAAAAGTTTTTTATCTTTACAGATATCACCGACGGTTTTCCTGCTTGGCTTCTTAAGCGATGAAGATCATTGGATGAATTGAAGACTGGGTGTCTTTTTTGTGTTTGGACAATACATTTTGCAGTCTCTAAAGCACATTTAACTATTTCAATCTTATTTACATGTATAAGGATATAAATATTTCGAATTTATCATATTTCCATAAAAACGATAGCATAAAAGACATTTTTGGCGTATTTTTTAAGACATTACAGTCAATATAAGTATTGCATTATTATGTTAATTTGGTGCGCTGAATTTTACACTATCAAACAGCATCCTTGTCCTTGTACATCAGAATGATTTAAGTTATTTAAAAAATCTACATTAAGTAATTTCAAAAAAGGTTTCTTAAACTACTTGTTTTTTTTTTGCTTTTATTACTTATGTTTATTTGATGTTGTACATTTGAAAATCTCTGTCATTTTAGGTCATTTAAAGATACTAGTTATTGATTTATGTTAATGTATTTGCTCCCATTTTAAAGCTGTTTGCATATTATTTTCATCATCCACTACTTGACATCTAAGAAAACACGATTTACGTATATACGAATCTGCTTGACGTTGGAAAACGACAAATATTACCACTCGCAAATTAAAATGATTCAATGGAATTGTCCGGGATTGATTACAAAGTATCTTACTTTTTTGCTATATTAAAAAAAAAACAAGAAAAATCTACACAATTTCTTTCAAAAATAACATTTATTGACATAACCACATATTTGTATTAAGAGCATAATTATGAAAGCATTAAAGAAGAGTTTCATCTCTATCCAGCGGTAGGGGGAGGAGGGGGGTTGGTTCCTAGCATATCAATCGTGATATCTAGAAAAAAATATTGAATACGACAAATAAAGATAAGTTGTGAGTAGTTATCTGTTATCTTTGATGCAACTATCTCATAACAAGAGAGAAATAATGATATACTCTTGTGCACCACATTCAATTCATTTCTATCTTGTCTTCATACAATTGATCTTCATATTTATTTTTTTGCATATTCTTAAATTTCTCATAACTTTAAACTTTTAAATGAAAATAAGAGTTACTCTTTACTTATTTCTAATATTAGAAGTTTTCTAATGAAAAAAAAAATACTTTTTTTCTTCAAATCGAAGCACCCTTCTTGATTACAGTCGTTTCCATAGCAACAGGCAGAGCAGACGATAAGCCCCTGGTTCTCAGCGTTATTAACACGTTTTACCACTTCCCCTATAATATGTCCATCAACGTTGTTTCCCAAAGCAATGGCACAAATCTGCAAATAGTGAATAAATACTTTGAAAAACGACGCATTCATTCATTTTTTTAAAATGATTTCGGAAAACCTGTCATTGAAATTGAGAGTAGAAATTAAATCAGGCCCCACCGTTACCAAAATTTTCGAATTACTCGACCTAAATCCCAAGTGAAAGCCTTAAAAGACAAGTGCAAATATTTGAGGTAAAACCTCAGCTTTTTAGCTAGGAATTTGGATGAGAAAAGATGGTGACGGTAGCGCCAGATAATGTGAGCTTGATTAGATATCTTACATGTCTTTCCTCACAATAATATCTGTATAAAATATCACCACCAACAATGTGGACAGCATTGGCACAGACCTTAATTAAAACAAAAAAGAAATAGATACTACATGATATTAAAAGGTATAAACATGTAAGGTAACACTTGTAAATATTATTACACAAATGATGTAAGGTTAATTTATCGTACAAAACAAAGGTCGAACATTTTATACGTTTAATAGAAACAGTAAACCAAACGTTTTATTTTCAGCAACACATCTTCTTCAATTACTAAATTTAAAAAAAAAAGTAATGCCAGATATGAAATGTTTGATTTTTTTATTTTCCAAAAAAGCACTTGCTGCTTCTTTGCCTTTGTGTGATTACGTTTCGCAGCATAAGATTATTGATCTGGAGACCTACCTGGGTATCTTGACACACTTGTCTGTTAGTGCAGCCTCCCTGTGCTGAACGAACTAGATCATCACACACCAGGCATCCAGCTTTGGAAAGGCCAGCTAATTACAAAATAAAAAGGTTTGTTTTAAAAACTAGGAAGTTTGAATATTTTCATATTCTTAGGTTATTCCCTAGTTTTTACTTTAATCAATTAACTATGGAATCAACAATGTTTGCAGTCGATCAGAATTAACGATTTTCCTTTGGAATGTTTGTAACAAAAAAAAACATTTTCTTTTTTAATATTTACAATAATAACGTTTGATAAAAAAAAATCTACAGTTTAACTTTTGCAACTACTTTTTTCATACTAAGTTTTAAAACTAAATTATTCAAGAAAATTGGCTCAAGATTATTTCAAATGATTCAATAGTGCATTTTTAAACGTGTATATTTGGTAAAGGATTTATAACTTGTATATATTCCTCCTGCTTTGACGCATTATACGTTTTACAAATGATTTCACAATTATATCGAAATGATTGCTATTAATTGCGTTCATCAGTATTTGAAAACGGATCTTGTTTTGGAAATTGCATATACACTCTAAAAAAAAAAATATTTTTTCTTCATTAAACATTGCTTGAACATTTAAGAAAGAGATTTACAGACGCCTTTGGCGATTTTTCAGGCATGGCGGAATGATGATGATCAAAATGAGTTAGAAATAATTATGCTCACTTTCACCGCAGAGATTGGCATTACATGGTCCGTGTTCCTGTGTTGGGGCTGCATTACAACATTCAACGCAGTTTGTATAATCACTCCTTTTTCTTCCACTGCCTAAAGACGCCATTAGAGCGCAAACCTTGGAGCCAAAAAAATCTTAATTAAATATCAGACTAGACGTAGAATTACAGTTTCATTTGATATGAACTTTTAAAGGAATTCGAAAGAATCTCAGAAGTGTTAAAATACACACCGTTTTTGAACGACAGCCAGCAACAAATGCTGTCTTTAATTCTTGAGTTGTGATTTTCTCCAGGAAGCATTCCTGTGGGCATAAAACATTAATTTAAAAATAATATTGTGGTATTTTTTAGATTAAATAAAATTTTATTCTTTTAATTGCACGACATACAGTTTAAACAAACGTAATCATTTTTAAAATCACTATGCGAGGAAAAATGTGGTTTACAACCATATGTCTTTTGACAATTTAATTTATATAGACGTGAAAACGGTAGGCCTACAAAAGGAGACTTAGCCATATATTGCAGTTATTTATTTTGACCATACAGATGCTCGTTCTACAGAGTGGGCACTTGCAAACACTCACTATTTACGATGATGGGGAAGAGTGATGAACGCTTAAAAGCGCCGCTTCGCATTTAAACAGATCACAGAGCGTCTATTATGTCATCTTTACCTCTACGGGTAACGCTGCCTTGTCTTGAATCGATAAAAATTAATTTTACTAAACCACTTACCTCGGCATCTGAGCACTCGATGATGTTAGTGGCACAGTCACTGATGTTAGCGGCCCTGTTACAATACATACATTTCTGTCCAGCCTCGGAGAGACCCACTGTAATATAGTGAAACTCTACATACAGAAAGTACCCTTGTATTCCACAGTTCAATAAAGTTTGAATGTATATGACACTATGACACTTTGTATTTCATATACCATTGATAAGAATGAAAACAAGCGAAACATATATTGCTTTGATAGGCAATGTAACAGGATTTGAGAATACATTTTGGCGCTCAGGCTGTCCAAAGTTAATTCTATGTTTAACGTAACCCACGTAGGTTTAGGAGAAATTGTGTTTTAAAAAAAGCAAACAAACCCCTATTCCGATTTGAGTTCTAGTTTGATTTTACTAAAATGCTGCAATCTGTAAAAAATCGAAATTTTTATAGCACATTATGAATTATATATAAGATACTAAATGGGATTGTAAGGAAAGATGATTATTAAAGAGGTAGCCTACATGTAGCTTGAATGCTCATTGTATATTTAATAACGTAAATGAATAAAAATCATTGTTTGAAAAATTTGTTTGTTTTAATTTTATTGCCCTCGCTCGTAGGTTTGGTATTTTAAAGTGACGTTAAACATAGAATTAACTTTGGGCAGCCTTAAAATGCAATATTGGTTGTTTCCTGAAAGAAATGGGCTCTTTTTAAATCAACCCCTTTATATATATGTGTGTTTCTAATTGTCTTCAATTTAAAACCGGTCTGGCCCGGCATTTTAACACTTCTAATTCCTCTTGACCTAAAGATGTTTCGTATGAAATCTTTGATCATTTAAAGAACCAACCAAACTACGTACCGTGCTATTCTGTTTTTAAAATGGAACAAACCGAATGCCGTCATTTTCACCATGTTCTTTTCTAGTGAGACGAGTTCTTTTTCATTTAGAGCTTATTTCCGCACCAATGAAAAATACCTTTAGATGCTTTATATATGACTTTTTTTTACTCAGAAAATAAGAGAACCTAACTGAAATATATTAAAATGATGTCGTTAGAATAGATTTCCGCTATAAACCAATACTTCTATCTTGTTCTTCAAATCTAAACGGTTCTAAAAATACTTGTTAATAAAATTATGCTCAACGTTGAACTAGTTTCTTCCAATTTTACAGGATTTTTGAAGACAACTAATTTAATTTAACAGTTTTCTGAGGTTAATGAAAAAATATTTCCGTAGAATTTCCCTTGATAAAAATTTATAATTATATTTGAATATTTTCCTAACCTCTGAAAAACTTTGTTAATAATAAATCGTTTGAGAATATCAAACGCTTTAAAAAAACGGAATTTAAATCAAAATGAAGATGAAAAATAGCATTTTTAAAATGTTTAACAAAATATTCTTACCTGAACATATAATTACAAAAGCTCCAAGTAAATATATACTAATTTCTGAAATAAAAAGTATAATCATAACTAATATAATTAAGTTAAGAAAGACAGGATAAAATATCATTTACGTGTATTAAATATTAAATAAATACAAGAGTTTTCAAGATTCTTACCAACTTTTGGATTCATGTTCTAATTGTTTTCAGATTGAAAAAGTATTGAAGTTGTTCAGGTGTTGAAGCCTTGTGTTAATTTAGGTATATACTCGTGAAAGCTCTATCCTTTGTGAGGATCGTCTTCTTCTATCTAAATCCGCGATAACGCCATGACGCTTTTAAGGGGAAATAATCCTGCGACTACTAGGCACATCATGTACCAAGGGCATGGCGTATGCAATATTATGTATTCTAACACACAGTCTGTGAAAGTCTTAACTTAGTTTTCAAGTTCACCAGACGGCAATTCGACCAAATCAAGCACGAGGTGTAACTTCTTGTTTCGTTTCTTAAAACTTTTACTTTCAAGTAATAAAACTTAGATAATTACTAAAAAATATTTTTTGTATCTCTAAATAGAAAGTAAACTTTATAAATATATTTATAATAAAGTTGGATGGTTCCAAAGATGAAACTACAATAAAAAAAAAACCCTAAGATAAATCATCTATTTATTTTTCAGCGTGTATATATTAATGATATAACTAGACCTCGAAAAATCTATAAGAAAGGTAATGCTATTTAACCCACTATATGAAGAAGTTTTTCTCATAAGAAAATTGTTTTAGAGGGTAATGGGACACAATGCTCATCTTGATTAGTAACAATTCCTAAGTCTGGAAAATTTCACGAAATTTTTGTATCTTCCAAATTTTCCTAAACCCGACTCTATGTTCTAATTGCCTCACCATGGCTCTTTGGGCCATGATTTCATCAAATCTGAATCATATATATAGGAAACCATTGCTATGTATTCACGCTTTTAGTCCAATTCTTTTTAATTTATAATTTTCAAACCTTATTATATAAAAAGGTATTTGGTGAATTTTGCATCCCTGATATGGCCCAAGTGCTGGTCAAGGGATTAGTATGTACGAAACAAAATCTACACTGCATTGGTTTTCTTACTTAGTAATAAGTCAAAATGTATCGGAGCAGTTCTTTCAGAATTTTTCCCGATCCGTCCTACGCTGTTTGCTCTTTAAATTGTCACCTAATCTGGGCCCCATTATTGAAGCAACTGCCATGATTTGAACATATTTGTAATTGCACAATGCTTGTTATATTGTTTTCAGCTTTAATTACAACTTATTCCCTTAAAAATAGGATGTGGTGCTTGAATTGAACATTATACCTTTCCCTCAGGTAAGCTATAAAACGAAACAAAACAAAATTACAATTAAAAAAAACAAGCAAAATTTAAATACAAAACAGTTTAAAATATAAAGAATGTTGTTTAATGATTTGCCATGAAATATGAATTGTCTCTCTTGCTGTATGCGTATCTTTTGTATCTCAATTCAAAAACTTCATTCTTTTTATTAAAAATAAGTATCCGTGCCCTAATGATCACTTAAGTTGTACATGTACGTGAGGAGTGACACAAAAGTATTGAACATTTTCTATAATAGTATTTTTAAAATCTAAAATATATAAAAAAAAAATGTCAATTTTAGTAAAATTTCACTAAAATGAAATATCTCGGACTACGTAATTGAAGGCCAAAAATACTGATTCTGTGTCAACATAGGCCTAAAGTTCTAACTCATCGAGATAGCTAAGACTATTTCCAACTCGTAGTGACCTTACGCAAGACGTCACATTCACAAGATGGAGGCGTCATCAGGTGCGTCTACTCTACCATTTTCCAATAATTTTTACACATTCTCTGTGCCACTTAATATAATATGGACAGGACTAAATCCCATGCGTATCTGAACCACCTGCTGTTAACAACCTGACGTCAATAATTGTCTTTTCTGCAATTTTACAGGTGATACGTCATTTTAAATAGCATTTATGGAGTCTGGATGGTCAACAAATTATCCATCAGATTTAACTCAAAGTTTTAGATATGTTATTTTTAGCTATAAACTATCACGAAGTAAACAAAATGTAATTTGAAGAATGTTTTCGAATTATAGATGTGTTTTAAATGTACGATACTTATGATTAAACAGACAAAAGCCATGGCAATCACAGATTAAACCATTTTTTATGTAATAACTACAATATCAATGTTATTCAGGTGCCAATATTATCTTGAACATATTTTCATCGTACTAATATACATGACTGTACAATTGGGATCGGGCACAAGTTCTGTAACCTAGATCGCCTTCTCTCTATTCAGATATATAATACAATAAAATTTTTAAATTACACAACATATACACAGGTCAATGAAATTTACAAGGCAATTGAATTACATTTACCATAGTCATCAGTTGTAGTTTCAAAGATGTCTGTATAAATGACCTTTGTTGGGTCTCGATATAAACATGTATCAGTTCATACAGTGAGTATTCTTAAAGAACTTTCCTATAAATAAAATAATGATGAATGATCGTTAGGGAAAAGTACAGTTTGGTCAAGAATAGAGATAACTTTTAAAGCATGCTGGTCGTACAATTAACGCAAATAATGCGAAATGCAATTAGTTAAATCTGTGACATTTTTTCTACGTCGAACAACATACGTGAGCATATTGTTCCTTCCTTTCGCCAGTTCCTTTAACTACATCACAGGAGTAACTTGGCAAGCGAAGATGCTTTCCTTTTTCCTGGAACGCTAGGGTAGGGCGGTTCATAAAATATATTACTCATTGAACAATAAAACAAACACTGAAACTGTAGTTATTCGTAGATGTAGTACTGAAAATTATCCTACCATAAAATAAATATGTTAACGTCATGTGTATGTATACGGTACAAAGCAGAGCGAGTTCATTTTGTATATTTATTTTACCAATATACCTCATTTGACTTCATTTATCAGCTAATAACAAACGTGCATTCCTGTATGCTGGTGATAAGTATTCATTGTGTTAAAAAAAACTGGAAAATCTAAATATTTACAATTGGGGTTTTTCTTTTAAATGGCGTTGTTATAGTTGTTGCTCTGAGAGAGAGAGAGAGAGAGAGAGAGAGAGAGTCTAATTAAAATTTGGTGTTGGATCCGTTCGCTTACTCGCTACACAAACGAGTGTAGCGAGTAAGCGAGCGGATCTTACATCTAAATTATAAATTTTAATGTGTGTGTGTGTGTGTGTGTGTGTGTGTGTGTGTGTGTGTGTGTGTGTGTGTGAGAGAGAGAGAGAGAGAGAGAGAGAGAGAGAGAGAGAGAGAGAGAGATTTTGTTTAAATCGAAACTGTCAAAAAATCATTTACAAGTAGGTCGGTTAAACCAGTACATATTAGGTAGGAGTGATTTATTGGTATTTGATGTACAGTCATTTTCTAGATAGTATTTAACTTTAGAAAAAAAGATACAACACGTTATTCGTTAATGACAATTTACGCACACAGAGGAAAGTATTATAATAAAACTAAAACTAACTAAAGACATCGTACTGGTAAGTAAACAATGTACTGGTAAGTAAACAATATAAGGATTTTGTGATTTAAAAAAAACTTTGAACATGTATATGTGTGTACCAGAATGTTGAATTCAGCCGTAATGAATGAAATCTTAGGACGATGTCGAGAAATTCGAAGAATTCCTTAACTGTTTCAACAATTTGAAGGGGAAAACAGTTCGATCTGAAGTAGAAACATATGCATATATATATGTACATGTACATATACATGGTTGTATTGTTAACAACTGTATTGTTTTACCGATTTGTGTCACACATTTCTTTTTACATCATATATTAGTTAAGATAAATGTACAATCTTTTAGTTTGAAAAATAATAAAATTAGAATCATTTGATATCAATTCATTCAGTTTTAGTATTTAAGCAGGGAAATTTGTCGCGACATTCCTCTTATTTTAGATACTAAAGTACCATAAAATTTATATACATAGTTTACGCTACCTTCCGCCTATTTGCAAGAGGGTACTAAAAAAAATAAGGCTCTAGTTTGAATTATTTCATGCTCCCTAAAATTGTCGTATAGGTGTCAAATAAATAAATGGACACTTTTATCTGCTAACTTAAAAAAAACTGACCTATTAAATACAGCTAGGGAGTTAAATATTTCCTTGGTTAAATACGTTACACCTAAAGCGGTTATCGCAATTGAATGTCGATACATGTAAGAAATACGGTAATATAAATAATATAAAATAGTTGGTAAACATATAATGAATGACACACACGATTTACAGTCATAAAAAGCCTGACTTGCCCTCCTAAATCAGTAACGTTGATTATAGGAAACTGCGATTCCCCTCCTATTTTTTATTAGAAGAAAATCCCTGCGTTCGAAACTTGGCAAGAACATGGTATACTTGGGGCTAAAAACTCTCCCGAATAACAGGGGTAATAGAATTAAATCTAATGTGTATATTTCACCTGAAGGTCTCGCAGTTTGAATTTTTACGATTTTTGACGAGCGTTTCAGTTATGTGTGGAATGCCGCATTGAATCGGCTGGCCCCGTAGTTTGGATGAAATGTTAATTACAGATATCTGATCTCGCATAGGACAGGGACTATTGCTACGGGGCTTAATGTCACATAGAGCAAATTGCCTGTACACCCTTTGACCTCTTGCTACCGTAAAAACAACAACAACAAAATCCAAGAGTATTGTTTATAGATTTATCAATTGGATTTTGTTGCTCAAAGGTAAGCTAATTACGACGTTGAAATCTAAAATCGAACAATGTCTTAAAGGTCGTTAATCTTGTGATACTTTTTATTTAAAAAAGCTTCAATGTGCTTTAAACTTTCTTGATAGGAATTTCTTCTTCAAATTATATGCTTGCATGGTACAGATAGGGACATTAAATTTTATCTATTTAAAATGGTATGTAATCATAAAATTTTTTTTAAAAATCATTCAAAATTCATCTTTTAATTTAGTGTGCGGATAATTAATATAACAAGTTGAAAGAACGGATTTTATTTGATGTTTATTTATTCAATTTTTTAATTATAAATATTTTGTTAATTTATTCGCACTTATCACAAACTTTATCTTACGGCTTTTTATTTCAGAAATGATAAAACTATAATGCTGAACTGAGTTTATTCTAAATTTTGAATCTATAAAACCAACGAAAAGTGTTTAAAATTTCACTTTATTTTAATTGTCTGTAAAAAATTGAAGATTTAGCAGAAATGCATACATGTCCATTTTTCGCTACATGCATAATATACCCTCCTTTAGTACACGTATGTATTTGAAAAATATTACATTGTACATATTTAGATCAAAAACAAACATTGCATGCGCATAAAAATTTGCAAGATGAGATGTCGATGAAAAAAAATTAACAAAAGCAAAACTTGTTTTGTTTTCTTTGATCCAAAGCTAACCCAGTCGTGCTTCTGGAATTATAATAGACGGTGCGTAGCTTGTTCGCTGTTAGTTTTTCTTATTATACAGCTAATTAAACAGGTTGTACTTTTCTTATCAATCATTCGTGTTGCCTGCTGTTTAAAAAATGCCAGTGAGTCAAAGAATTCGCTATTTTTGAAATAACAGAAAATTTGAATGAATTTGAGAAAATGAATGATTCAGAAAATTCTCATTCTTTCTCTCTCTCTCTCTCTCTCTCTCTCTCTCTCTCTCTCTCTCTCTCAGGGATCTCGTATGATTACAGACTCCAGGCAAGTAACCTTCCCGTGAAACATATACATGATAAATACAAATCTATTAACTGCGCAATTAACCTTCCAATTCAAAACGACCTCACTTGGTGGAAAGGCTTGTGTGTGGCGGAAATACGATACCAACTCATTCAGTTGGTGTTTTTTTTATTCGACCACCCTAAGCCAAAACAGCGGAAGGCGTCGTGTGAGAATTCTTGCACGTGTCACGTATTTGTATTAAACCTTGAACATTATCAAAGATGGGGACGAGAGACACATTGATGCAAGCTCTACATCTTTAAGATCAGCATGCATTATAAAACAGTGACTGAGGTTGTAGACATGAAATCGTACATTCATTTCATCGTTATACCATACAATGAAAATTTGTTGCTGCAGTAGCTTCGTCTAAATTATGTGCAAGTTCTGGGATGTGATCAAAAACATTATTGGATCAATCTCTCAACCAATCAGATACATTGTGTGTAAGCAAATTCCCGCCAAAATTAGTTTCTGCATTTAACATTAACAAATTAATAAGAATAAAGAATTCATGTGTTTCTTAAACATATTTTATATAGAAGAAGGGTACCTTTTTTCAGAGATGGATTGGAAAGAGCTGCTGATTTTCTTTCTTGGCATGCTGTGCCTTTTTAGACCGAAGTTGACGTCATGTTGCAAATGTCCCGGCCCAGAACATCCACAGTGGTTGTACTGCAAGTCTGATATAGGTAAAACTATTGATACAATGTGTGCAAATCAAAATTGTTTTTTTTTACATGTATATCATTAAAGCTAGTTAAATTATGCATATGAACCAATTGGTTAAATACTATACATCATCTTAAGTTTAAATCTAATATTTGCTTTTTTGGTAATCTTGTTTTTCCATGAAAATTAAAATTATTACAGGTTGTGCGAATACTTCAAATTGAATATAGACATATGAATAGCATTATATTTTATTATTGTTATAAGAATAACATTATGTTATACATTAATATTGTCCGAAATACATTAAACCGTCGAGATTTGGTCTTTTGCAGTCATCAAAGCATACATCACGAACATTACCCGAGTGTATTCCAAACAAGTACCTGGCCGTCCAATTGGCAACCACATTCATGTCCACATCTATCAGAAGTTCAAGGTCAGAAGAAAAGTGTAATTCCTGATTGACTCTTTCCTATTTACAGTTGAAAAGCGCTTAATGGCATGTGCATGATTTTATCAGCTCTCTCAATCAATTCAAATTATTAACAGTTAATCGAATTTAAGTTACTCAACTTTCTCAATCATAACAATTCGTGAGCTATAACAGTTATTTACAGTTAATCTACTCTCGATCACCAGCAGTGAATCAATTCTCGATAACTAAACGTTAATCAACCATCTAACAGTTAAATTTTATAAACTATCGATCTCGATCAGCATTCAGTTAACTAAACAATTTTAGTTCACTGCTAATTATTATAGTTAATCAACTTTCAATCACTAACAGCTAATCAGACTAAAAACATTATCAACAGTTTTCTAACTCTCAACTGTCGCTTGCATTTATTCAACTCTCACTTACATTGTAAATTAATCTTACAAATAATTGTTACCAACTATTTTCAATTCCTAACAAATAATTAACTTTCAATAACTTACAGTTAACCGAATCTTAACCACTAACAGATGTAATTAACTATCAACTACAAAAAGGTTATAAGCTCTAAACTTTTATACTTAATCAATTCTCGACCACTTACAGTGAAACAACTTTCTATTACCAACAGTTACTAACTACCAACCGTTTAAAGTGAATATTGAAATAGTAACCATTTACAGTTAGTCTTTCCTCAACTACCAACAGTTAATCAACTCTTAATATACAGTACAGTTCCTATAAACAACTTCAAAAAAGTGATTGACTATTTCCTTTGCAATCTTAATGGTCAACTAACTCTGACATTAACAAAATTTACTTCCTCAAGATTAATATAATCGTACTATTCGTATTAAAAAAAATTTTGAATATTTTTTTCTCAAACCAAGTATTTTCATATAAATACTGTAGAATTAAATTGACATTCAACATCATTATACACGAAGATAAACGTCTTTTCAAACTTTAGTAGTTACACGGTAACAAATCAATAAACACTAGTTCTTATTGCACTGCTATTTGTACTAGTATGTAACTTGTTTTCGTCATGTTTGAACCTCTTTAAAACGTTTTTCCTAATGCATTATAATTTTCAAGGCCGTTTCTTTTAAGTTCACATCCATCTTTTATCGCTTTCATTCAAGCCGTGTAAGTATATATAAATATGATGTAATGAAATATAAACTCATTTACACCAAGATATAATTAATATAAACATGGAATTCACCATGTGGGCGAAATTTACAAAAATGTTCTCTTCGATCCGAGGTGTAGGTAAATTCTTATGTGAGGTCATTGTTTGGGTAAATATACATGTAGTTACTGTAGCTGTTTTTCGTTTCCAGGGAGAAAGAAAATTTAAGAACATTGACCACACAAAGATCTATACCCCACTGGGATGTAACATTAGACCCAGAATCGGGCGAAAGTATATTATGATGGGTAAGAAGAATAACAAAATAACAACATTGGTACAATGTGATTGTAATTCAAATGCTGTCTGTTCAGGTGGTTTTTAGAGAAATATGATTGTCTTTAAACGATAATAATGATATATGTGGTAGAGCGAAAAATTATCTTCATATATACAGAGTAGCGGCAAAAAGGAACTTTTTTACACGAGTTCGCTTTTCATTTTACACTTTCTCAACAGGCATGCACTTCTTCAACGTTTTAAGACAAAAATATTTACCAAAAGATTAAACTATATGTACCACTGTTAAGAGTATGTACTATGAACATATTATATTTCGGATTTTTAAAATATCTTCAAATCACATGTTTTGACCTTGTCAAAGGTAAAAATAGTGCAGACTTTTTGAGTTATGAACCAGAAATTATATTTAAATGTACATATATTTGTGCAGATATGCTTAGGAACGAACTCGTAGTATAATTGTGACCATAATTAATCCTTCTGACTCAATGCAACATCGTATATTAAGCAAAAAAAGCGGGATGCTTAGCAGCATTTTCAAAGTTAATTTAAAATATATTCTTCAGAATATATCTCCATATAATTTTGATAACAATGACCATGACCTTTCTGCAAAGAGTCAACTGAAGGATGCTTACCATTGCTGCAATATGGTCTTAATGCGCTAGGACGGGGTCTAGATCCATATACAATCTGGTCGGGATGTTTAACAACAAACAAAAATCGACTTCAACCTATACTTCATACAGAAAACAAGTTAATTATTTTCATTGCGGTAAATTTTTAGGAGTTCGGAAAATTGCTTTACCTAAAATGTAGTTGATAATAGTATGGTAATTGTTTTGGGCGCGTGTGCGTTTGTGTGGGGCTGGGGTTTAAAAGTGCAAGTGTAACATCAGTTCTGTTTAATACTTAAAATTAAATCGAGCGTTATGATTCGAATACGGCCAGTTGACATTACATTGTGAACTCTTGTGTTTGGTGCGTTCAATATGCAAGGCTTACTTCAACAGCTGAAGCGACATACATACGCAAAAAAGTTTAAGAGATAAATGTTACGAGTGTAATCAGGCGTAATTGACACGAACCAAAAATTAATTTGACAATTAAAACATTTCAAACCCTATGCCACATCATCGCAATGTGCCTTGTATTTTTGTTTTCAAACTTTACCTTTATATAAAGTACAACCATACAGGCCGCTTAGGATTTAAGAAGGAAAGGAAAAGAACCACAACAAGATATCGATGAAAAAAAAAATAATAATTTAGTATACGCCGTTAATTATGTTAAAAAAAACCATTTTTATCTATACTTTGTAGATATTGAAGCGAAAAAAAAAAATTGAACCTTTATTCAGAATAAATAAAAAGGGGATGTTATACTAAAACCACATATTAATAAACCAATACGTCTAAAAAAGAAGATTTAGCAAATTTTAGGAAGTTCAAAACACGTTTTGAATGTGTTGATTTTTCTAATGAATGAAAGTACAGTAAGTTTGTATCCAGCTGTTTCACATACATGTAGATTCAAATGGCCCCTAAATTGATAATGGATCCAAATCAGATAGCGGAGAGCTGAGTATTAACACCTTGGTTTTTATTTAGTGATGTTATCTCTTGATTTCATTGAAATCACAGGTGTTAAGGTGGTATATTAGGTCCGCTACATTGTGAGAGTTGTTGAATCGAAAAGCGATTTTGTCAGTGATATTAGGTAATGTGTTTACAAACATTTCCAGTTATTAGCCAGATGTACATTAATAAATAAAATGCA
Organism: Magallana hongkongensis; assembly: GCA_016163765.1. Taxonomy (NCBI): domain Eukaryota; kingdom Metazoa; phylum Mollusca; class Bivalvia; order Ostreida; family Ostreidae; genus Magallana; species Magallana hongkongensis. The sequence continues at coordinate 36,064,274 of WFKH01003881.1, read as the reverse complement.
AGTCCTCAATGATTTACGTTCCTAACACTAAAATATGCGTACTAAATACACGTATATACGTAGAAAGAGTGAGAAAATTATCGGGTTTTTTTTTCCTTGCTTAATAATTTCAATTTTTTCTTTCTCTTTTAGTCATTTAAGTTACAAATGTACTGAATTTTTAAGTGCCCAGGTGCAAGTTACATTTAATTTCTATAATTGCATTATTTAAGATGTGCAATTTGCAGATGTGTAACAAAAATGTTTTTGTATATTAAAACGGGATGACATTTCGTATTATTTAATTTTGTTCATAAATGGAGATGCATTTAAATTAAACCCACTTACCTCAGATTTTAAATCAAGATGTACGCAATGTTCATTTGTCTCTTTGATAAGAGATTTTCATGGGTTTCACTTGGTATTTAACAACATGGTCAGGGTTAAGTTTTTTTGCCACATAAGGTATCAATTCATTTACGATATAGATCTACTTTGGGAAATTTTTCACAGAAGCAAGAAAATAAATGAATAGGGAAGATTTTTGTGTAGTTTTACCGAAAAGCAACAAGTAGCCAATTTATTTACCTGTAACATTTCTGTTAAAAAAAAACCTATTATTTAACGATGTATACATGTATTTATAAGAAAAGGTCTGCTCTCTGCATATAGCGTATGATTTTTTTTTAAAAAGTACAGATACATGTATTACTCAACAAAAGCTTGAAGAGATGACCCACAGTACATTAATTAGAACTATTATCCTGTAAAAGACCAAGATTCCTTATTTTATGAAAATGAATAAAATCCGTACACAGTTCAACTTGGTGAACAGAACATTGTATAGCATCTAGAATAGCTCAGTGGTAAGAACGTATGTGGCAACTCTGGGTGAAAGAATGGAGCGTTGATCCTTGCAGTTTTAAAACTTTCTACTCTTAAGTTATTCTAGAAAAATCCAACTGGTTATCGAAAGAAATGATGTAAGTTTCTAATGAAGCAGTCGATTCAAAATAATTTTTACAGTTTTTTAATTTTCGGCTTTTTCGCCCACGCTCTTTTAGACTTTTATAGTAATGGATGATGCAACATCAAAGTGTCCTTGTATTTCTGTGGCTTTTCTTCTTGTTTGACTCTGTCGGTTTTTCATCAGGGGTAATCTTGGACAATGAGATGAGGATGACCAAGTGTAACTTCATGCAGTTGACACATACACTGACTAAGGTCCAACAGCTGGGATTGCGTAAGCTCTATAAAAAGAACTGCCGCTGTATTGTGAGTTCCAAAAACATATCAATCATGCAACTTTGTTCGGTTTTTTTCTCCTGTCTCATCTAAATTAAAGTAACTGCATAAGGTTAATTTTTTGTTTGAATGTTCCTGTTGCTGTGTCTTTAATGTTTATTTATGATAATTTTGAGATGATAAATAAATCAAGATAATCCGCTTTATAAGCTGCGCTGTTTCTGAATTGAAAGCCTTCTCTTTCAGGCTGATATTGGTACAGACAGTCCATACCATTTAAGTCCGAAGGATCCCGGTTTTCAAGGCTGCACATCTCGAAAATCAAAATTATTTGACGTAGACTGCTACGTCAACCACGCTGTTTGTGTCTATCGCAAGAAAACGTGTCAGTGGAAAGGAAAATTCCGTAAAAAGCAACGAGGAAAATAAACCAAAAAAAAAAAAATCAAAACGATAACATTGAAAACAATCCAAGTGGCAGCTCGTGTGAGCATGATGCAGACGGAGATTTCAAACTTCAGGGAACACTTTTTTGCATGTATACTATAAACCATTTTTGAAATTGAACCCCAGATCGGGTACGTAGTCGGTCTTTGTTACTGTATTGATTCCAGACAACGGATTCTTTTAAGTAATTCAAATTTTTTTTACTTACATGTGTAATGTAGATTTCTTTTTGTATACTAATATGTATATACAAACAATGCAATATCATCATTAACATTTGTCTCATTATATATTATCAAAATATTTGTATATATTTTGAATATCACTGCTATTAAAAAGTGCAATTGTTTTGTTTTGAAGATTTCAAGATTGATCGATTTAAAGTTTTTGAAAAATCAATGTTGATTAAAGTAGTGATCATAGTTGAATTTTTCAATATCAGTATCATTTTGTTATACATATACGTTAAAATATTACTCAATAAATGACCAGCTTTGTTGGTCTTTTTCGGTCTTGCGGTTTATCGGATTTTAATCGTTAACGAAAGAAATTTAATTTCATCAGAGCAGTAAAAGAATTTATAAAAAAAAACACCCAATATTTCAAACCAATTTTGATAATAAATGGTCACTTGCATGTACATGTACATCTTTTATGTATTCATTCGTCTGGGTTTTTTGTGTGGTAGGAGGGGGATTTGTTTAGGGGTTGTTTTTTTTTT
>WFKH01003881.1:36046962-36061782 GCA_016163765.1 Magallana hongkongensis | reverse complement strand
GGGGGGGGGGGGGGGGGGTTGGGGGGGTTTTTTTTTTTTTTTTTGTTTTTTTTTGCTTTTAAGAATTCAATTTGCAGAATTATAATTCATACTAAAATATATGTAACTAATTTCATGGAAACCTGATGAAAATTGGCGTTTTATTTCTTGATGACTAATTTGGATCCACAAAAAAACCTCACTTCATTATCTACAACACGCCAAGACCACCAAAACATAAAATATTTTAAAAATATTATTGGAAACATTTTAGTAAGGAGTATTTCAGAAATCATGGTGTAATATATATTTTTTAATTTGTTACCATAACTTTACAAATGAATTATTGCATTGGTTACACTCAATTTATCTAAACATTTCCACCTGAGCAACTAATCAATTAATCTAAGACCAGTGAATCAGTAACAAAATAGTCTATGTCTATTTTGAAAATTAATTTTATATGGATACATATCCAATAAGATATATCATACAATTAGATTTTGATAAAACGCTTACAGTGACATGTAATTATTTTGCGAATTGTTTGGCGTTTAAACATGCATTCTAACATTCTTTTTAACCAACACGTACCCCGTTCTGACGAACTTCGTCCACTTTAATCTTTAAAAAAATTGCATACACGTAAAACTAAAAATTCACATAGTCTCTACACATTAAAGTGCATCCATATATCTATTTTTCCTCCTCATCCAGTAAGCAAGGTTCGTCTGCAATATGGCGCCAAACACATTTCCCGCCTTTTCTTTTGACACAGACGGCCTGTGCCTCCTCGCACGGAGAGTACCACTCGGCCTGGCAAACCTTCTTCTTCTTCCATTTTTCCATCATCAGCTCGTTTACCTAATAAATTAAATATATGGCGAAATTGATCATATTCCCGCCAGTGTTTCTACAGACAGGTTGAGTTGACTACTCTCTCTCTCTAAGTTTCGACGGATCGTTAGAATCATGGTGCCAAGAACAGGCATGTACCATCGATTCGAACGGGGCAGGCAAAAAGCGAATCGAACATTTGGTTTGTAAGTTTATATTTCTAGAGTAAAAATAAAAGAAAAAGTTTTATATAAAAACAGTGGAAGACCCCCCACCTAGCTTCTTGTTGCTACATGTACGTGTCCGAGGAGTCTTGATGAAGGGCATCTGATTCATTGGAAATTTTCTTCTTCACATCAAAATTTCATGCTTTATTCCGATTAGCTCCTTCACACTTTCATGTAGGAAATCTAACTAATCCTGTTAACGCTTATGCACGCATCTACTTAGCATATCAACAACGACATGTATACACGACATCGTCGTTCTTACACCTCCAAAAACTAAAGCGTTTCCCTTTCTCATTGGGGAATTGAGAATAATAAATATTCATAAATAGCAAAAATATTGAATGATTTGGCCAACGGACAGTCATAATGATTTTACTTTATTTGGAATTTTTCGATCTTTTCGATCTAAAAAATAATATCTAAAATTCTTAGGTAGATCTAATGGGTAACTTGTTGATCATCCAGCCTCCGTAAAGTCTTGTTACATAGATTTATTAAACATTTTTAAGTATTGATATGTATAAGATTTTAACATCAATGATGCATTAATGATTTTAGCACAAAACAGTTTAATGTACTTCGTGTCTTAGCACCGGATGTCTTACCCGACATTTACAGTTCTCAGCGTACAGCCCCCTGATTCCCTCCAGGTGCCCCGCCTTCAGCTCCGAGAAAGGCGCCGTGGTGAAGCAGGACGAGACTACCATGTGATCATCTCTGACGTAACCTGTCAAAGTTATAACAGAATATACCGTCATTTCACGGGCGCTCCAGTCACGTGAGTTAAAAAATTTAAACCAGTCTTCATGAACATACACACACAGAAAAATATCATTACTGCCTTTCAAAAAAAAAAAAAAAATTTTATTTATGTGTCAAATAATAACGTTAACGTTGTGAAAAGTTGTGACAAGTAATAACGTTGCATGAGTCAATATGTAAGCCATGTCAACGAAAACTTGCGGACAAGAACCATTGTTGTATCAATTCATACGTCAGTGGGATGTAAATAATATTAAAAGTAACTGTAGGAAATATTCTCAGGACATATGGGCAAATTTTTTGAAATATACAATTAATCTGTTCGCGAAGAAAATTACGTAGAGTTATATTTGTAATGCAGTGCGATTTATTCGCATGGGTCAATTTTCGAGAATAACCAAATTTAATTTTACAAGTTCGCAGGGACATGTTTTGTGTGCATGATAAATGAACCAGATGGCAATGCATAATTAATTGTTTATTAACGAAAATTAAACTACCACAAACAAACAAACAAAAAACTTGAACAACTATATAAGGAATATCTGACCCGTCATGTAGTACACGGTCCCCACGGACAGCTCGATCCCACAGGATCCGTCAAATGCGTCGGAAGTGACGTAGTTCTGGTCGACCGTCTCAAAAGTCGGAGTCGTCTGTAAAAAAGCGTAATTATCATTGTTAGAGCATTTTCAAAATTGATAATGCATCACTTCACATTGCTTACACGTACACATTGGAATAAAAACTTGAGTTTTTTTACCTAAGGGTTGAAGCATAGTTTTTTCTCGAATAAATGTAAATACGAAAACATGGGTCATAGAAGTACATGTATCTTTAAAGTAATAATACTACATGTACTAACCTTGAAGATGTCCAGAACATCAATAGAGTAGTTATACTCCAGACGGTGGTGGCGGTCTGGAATTACACTCTCCTGGACGTAGGAGCTAAGACTTCTTCCGTCCCGAAAGTATAATTCAGAGGAAGTGACGTTTGCTGTGATTGCTGTTAATTAGAAAATAATAAAAATCTCGTTTAACGCACTACCAAGTTTTCTTTTTGTTGTTTATTTATTTATTTATTTATCTATTTATTTATTTTTTTGCGTCAGAACCGAAAATGATCATTTTAAGTTACATACGTAGTACATATTTTTAATGATTTTGTTAAGAATTTATATCTTTTTTTTCAGTGTTAAAATCTTTTCTGAATTCACACTACACACCAAAAAAACTATCAATGCGATGTACAAAGCTAGGTAACCCAATACATGTATATCTTTAAAAAAACGAACCATGAAATAAACATTTACCTTATAAAAATAAATAAAAATAGAACATGAATTAAGAAATTGTATTTGAAAGGTTAACATTATTCTAAATACAAACACTAAACACACTTACTATATATTAAATTGAATAATGATAATTTTACTGACCAAATTCAGCGTTGCAGAACGAGTTTTGATATCGTGGCATGTAACAGGAACAGGCGCTAGTAAACTTCACCAGTCCCAGGAACAAAAATATCCATGGTAACACGCGCCCCGACATTGCCTCTTGATCTCCTACAGATAAAGGGGCAGCAAAAGAAACTGCGGACTTGACGATTCCGACAAATTAAAACCAAATAAGTCTTGGATCTTATCACCATAAAAACTAATCGATCGATTGTCTAGTAAGATCTCAGACCGCAATGCGACCAAGGAGATGTATGAATTAGACAGATCAACCAATGTTTTGCTGTCCGTCAGATATTGGGAGGGAAGCGAAATTAAGTATTATTCGTGAGGAATCGTTGTCTATATGTCCAAATAGATATCATGGAGTCAACGGGGAATACGTACCGGAATAAATGCATTTACGAGGGCTGGGAGAGTGGGGGCATGGATATTAGATGACGGATTGACCGCTGAACAGAGTTGAAGTTCTACGCATCTCCAAATTCGTCAAGGGATGTTTTCTACCAATCTACCAAATTCTGGCATATTAGGTCTCAATATAAATATCATTTATTTCATATGCATTCATAACAAGAACTAAAAGCAGATTAATTGTAACTAAAATGGTTATTATCTGACAATAACTGAAGATTGTAACTTCCCGGACACAGACGTCAAGGGCACGGAGATTTTTGTTCACCACTCCTTGCCTTGTATGATAAGTAATTACTATTTTATATGTCGCTGTAATTGTGCAGACACAGCTGCTCAGTATGCGACTAAGGCCTTCAAATTTTGTCACCAAACGTGGCACGTATAAAATCAATGTAAAATAAATTACATTGAATGTAATATGTTAAAGTTATGTCCAAACTACGACAACATATGCGAAAAACGTCTAAGCGCGTACATGTACGTGTTCTGCGGTAAATTAAATTTTGTTTTGTTTTTCGATTAAAATCCTTAGAAATGACCTCAAACATCGATGGATCAAATGATATTGTAAACATAAAAAAAACCTCGTCAAACGTAAACAATCTAAAAGAATTGAACATTCCATGTATATTACGTCAAATGAACCTAACACCTCACATAAACGCTTTTTGATACATGTATAATATTCCAAAAAAATAAAATATGACAAAATAAAATAACAATCTTGCTTTTGCTGCAATTTGTTCACGCAAGGAATATCGTCATTAACATTTTTTTTACAATTCAAATAATTTTAGAACAGCGTCACATAAACGCTTTTTGATACATGTATAATATTCCAAAAAATAAAATTTGATCAACAATATCTTGCTTTTGCAATCGTCATTAACATTTTTTTTTTTTACAGTTCAAATAATGTTAGAATTTAGATGATTATCACCTACAGAATACAAGTTGAAACTAATCTTTTCTGAGCAATTATGCATTTAAATTCTGACCAACATATTATACATCTATTCTCTAATATTCTCTAATAAATACAGTTTCAAGTTAGTCAAAACTAATCTTTTCTGAGCAATTATGCATTTAAATTCTGATCAACATATTATACATCTACAGTGTATTCTCTAATAAATACAGCTTCAAATTGGTTTATTTCTTCCATGTTTGATTTTGAAGCCGAATCGCGTCTACGAACGTCAGAATGTCAGCAAGCGCATTATTTTATAACGTTATCTGCAAGCGTAGTTCATGTACATACTTTAAAGCAAAATTATGTAGACAAAAGTTAATAAATCAGCGTGGATTTTCGTGTGACATCTTTGACATTGGCTTCCTCTGAAAAAGACCGACTCCTGCAAATAATCACAGGGGCTTATATTGTATATCGGAGACATCGATACACATGTACATGTATATTCGTGTGCCAAGAACACGCACGGATTTATGTCGTGCAATGTGTGTATTTTTCCGAATTTTAACATAAACATAGTAAAATGGTCATCGAAATCTGTAATTTTCAGACAAAACTAACTCAAATGTACAAACGAAATGACGCATTTTATTTAACTGATTATCTCAGGGAAAATCTATTTTACTACGAAAGTGGAAAGTACAATCATGTAACTATGTGACTGTATTTAGTAAGCACATATAGAGTTCGAATTCCGGTATCCTTATGATTCTTGTCACACTAAATTTATCAAATTCCCTCCCCAAAAATATTAGTGAAGTGTTATTGTACACTCCCATTGTAGAATCTTACATAATTAACTACAGCAGACTGGGGTAGAATACACTTGGCGATTAACATTACATCGGTGTACGTGATTTCACGAGTTTTCTTCTAAATCCCGCCAGCTTGTATACATTATCCCGAGTTGTTTATTGCTCTCTGTTGAGTATACTTTGAACAGAGGAACTACAACTGTTGTGTATCAAAGCCAAGAATCGATAGCAGAATCTGGACGGGGATTACACAATCTGCATCAATTTGTTTATTACACTTCGTATGAAACAGATCTTGATGTTTTATACATTGTACCAGATCCCGTTCAATTATAGGGTTATAGAGGTATAACTCAAAATAATAAAAATTAAAACATACATGTTAGTTTATGTTTTGTTTTATTTGCGATTCATAACACCATTCTGCATTCTCAATTCAACAGGCTCTCACATATAAGCCAGCATCAAAGCTTTTCTATCTATATAATCAATACATCTTTAGTTACTTAAACATGTAAATTATACATGAAAAACAAAGTTTATGTAACCAGTACATGTGTATTAAAATGTACCTCATTTACAAATCATACAATGTCTGTTTCATTTCTTAAAATTCAAAGGAATTTTACACTCAAAGTAAAAAAAGTTTGACGTATTTCCTTTCATCAGACATCTTTTCTCTTTAATTTGATGATTCGAATCCCGTTTTTAGCCTCTTTGATTCGCCACCACCGACCTAGTTTGTGTTCCTGACCGATTCCTGCCACCAAGACCTGTCCATCAGGTGAAAAAGCCAGACTGTTCACAAAACCAACCTATATAAAGGAAATAAAACAGCCATTACTTGCATGTTGGCGAGTATCATGTATTACATGTACATTGTGTATGAAAGAGAAGTGCACAATCAATGTTACATAAAAATTATTATATTGTATATGAGTACTGTGTAATCATTTTTATTCCTGGGGGTCAACGTTTGTGGGTAGCCAAAATTTTCCTGGTTCGTGGGGACGTAATTTCATTGGTAGTCTAATCTGGAATTTTAATAATTATTAAACAAATGCTTGTATATACATTCAATGGAATGTTGGTTTGAGGGCAAGGGTTACCCACAAAAGCCACGAACATTGGTCCCCCATGAACAATGATGATTCCACAGTAACTAACTTGAAATCTACCTACCATAGGTATTGAATACAGTGGCTGCAGTACTGTGTAATTCTTTGAAATCTTCCATAGTTTGATGCAGCCATCTTTTGATCCTGCTGAACAAAATCTTTTAGTGAGATCCAATTCTTTTACACACGTATGTATATGTATAAAGTAATATTTACATCTACTGGGTATGATTCCCTCTATTTCTTACAGAGACATAGTTAATTCATAGCTCTATAGAAACTGCAGAACTGAAATCTACACGCCCCGTTTATCGATTGGTCGAAACTTTCAGCGACCAAAGAAAAATCAAGGACTGCACGAAATAATCACGATGATGTCAGACTCAAATTCCCATAGGAGACGATTTGGCTGTTTCTTTTAGCTAACATACTAGCTGATGTACATTAACAGTAATTTAGTTAGTTTAATTTACTTTTTACAATCAATTTATCAATTTCTTAAAAGAAAGACGTAAATATAAACAATAAAATGCTTTCTTTGGTGATTCATGCGGGATATGAAGGTAGCGATCATTGCAGAAAAAATTTTCATAACCGGCTAACGCTGGTTATGTATTTTTTTTGCAATGTTGCCACCTTCATATCCTGCATGAATCACCAAAGAAAGCATTTTATTTTTTAATTATTACCAATAAACATATTTCAATGACTTCTAAATCTAGTTTGTTAAACACAACTAATGCCCCTCTATAAAAGGATCAGTACAACAAAGCTAACAAAGAAGTACAATGTATCTTTATCATTCTAGATTAGAGTTCATCACACATAATCATAATCTATGAACAATTCAGATACATTTATACACTGACTTCTCAAAATTAATGTTTTTTAGACTGAGAGAACATTTTAATGTTAAAAAGTGTACATACTGAGTTAACGTTATGTTATTCATTTTCACGATAAGTATTTGTATAAAAAATGATATACATGTACAATTTATTGATGCGCAGAAATCACTGTTGCTTATTTATGTGAAAAAAAATATATGTGCATGCTAGTAAACTATAAAGGAAAGGAATTTCATTCTTTTATTATGCTTATATGGAAATACTTGAACTGATAATAGTGTAAATTTATACAGTTGCATCAAAGGGCTATCACTCAAACTGTACATGTATAAAAGTATTATTAGTCTAGTGGTTAAGAGCTTAATGGTGTGCGCTGTAATCCATGTAAACAGCCAGTGTGGTTTCTTATACTACTGTGAGGTACCTGAGGCCACAAGGTCTGTGTTATGGAAAGCTGCCACACAAGTAATCCAGTTGGTCTGGGTGCTGGAGTTACCGTTCTGATCATGACCATGGTGGGCATTCTTCACTGTCACTACCGGTTTCTTCTTCATGAGTGACCATATGGATATGGAGCTGTATAGAGATCAATGTATTAAACAGTTTTTTAATACCTGTACTTAAAGACTAGTTGATTCTGTTTTTCTTGTCATTTGGATAAATATATGGGGAAATCAATTACCAAAAAGCATGCTCTCGCATTTCATGTGCTCAATTACGTCTTTACTCTGTCCAAAGATGTTCTTGCCTGACATTTTGCCTCGTTATTTGATATTTAGAAATACCAGTAGAAATTCATTGCATTAATATTGAAATATTTTGGTATGCAATGGAATAACATGAGTTTTTATTTTGGTTCTGTATCAATCAATAACAAGTCACTAAATCAAGAGGATTGCTTAGTACTATTTAAAGGTTTATAAACAACTGCATGTAGACTTCAGCTGTACCTATTGGTCAAACGTTTGTTAAATTCAGGAAACTTGAAGAGTTAATGCTGAAAATACCAATTGAAAGCAGATGGAAGATTCTTAGGTAAGCTGGATATTTACTGGTGTATACATGGGTATATATGGTGGCATATTTCTGCCCCCTACATGCAAGATAAATTATGTCAACATGCAAGAAAATTATGTCAACATGCAAGATAATTATTTCGAAATGCAAGATAATTATGTTGACATGCAAGTTACAAATCCTTTTAGAGAATTTGATTTTTATATGGGTAAAATGACTTACTAATGCCGTACTCTGACATCATAGATGCAAGATGCAACATAATTATATGATAACATGCAACTTATTTATGTTGACATGCGACTTATTTATGTCAACATGGGAGTTAATTATGTTAACATGCAAGATATTTATGTCAACATGCAAGTTATCTCGCATGTTGTTATAAATAACTTGCATGTAAACATAATTATCTCGCATGTTGACATAAATAAGTCGCATGTCAACATTATTATCTCGCATGTTGACATAAATTTCTTGCATGTTAACATAATTAACTCGCATGTTAACATAAATAAGTCGCATGTCAACATACCGGTAATTATCTCGCATGTTGATATAAATTTCTTGCATGTTAACATAAATAACTTGCATATTCACATAAATAAGTTGCATGTCAACATAAATAGGTCGCATGTTGTCATAATTATGTTGCATCTTGCATCTATGTCAGATACGGGCGTAAGTAAGTGATTTTATCTATATAACAAGAGGCCCATGGGCCACATCGCTCACCTGAGCAACAATAGATATGATAAAATCAGCTTAACGGAGTCATAATACAAACTATCTGGACAAAGTAGTATAATACATGTTGATCCTGTATAAAGAAAAGTCCATTTTTCTTTACTCTGGATATTCTTGTGTTTATAATCAAGTCCCTTTTCTAACAGGATGATTTTATAGTCATATCACCTGTTGAGCATTGCAGTTCTCAAAAAGATCCTAAACAATTGTTCATATATGGAATATAAACCTACATCAAACTCTGAACCCCTTGTGAGGCCCAAGAATTGTCCATTTCATTTTTTGTGAATAATTAAAATATTTTCCTTTGTAAAATTGGAATCCCAATGTGGCCCCACTCTACTCCTCAAGATTTTGATTTGAAAGAATTTAAATCTACATTGTCTGAATTTGCTTTCAGTAAAGTTACAGCTTTTCTAAGGAAGTGGTTATTAGAAAAAGATATTTTAAAAAAATTTCTATTTATATTCCTATGTGAATTTTTGACAAACTTGAATCCCCTTCACCCAATGATGCTTTGTGCCAAGTTTGGTTGAAATTGGCCCAGTGGTTCTGGAGAAGAAGTCGAAAATGTAAAAAGTTTACAGACAGACGGACGGACGGACAGACAGACGGACGCCGGACAAAAAGTGATCAGAAAAGCTCACTTGAGCTTTCAGCTCAGGTGAGCTAAAAATAAGGTTCTCTTTAAAGATTTGTAACTTGCATGTACACATAATTATCTTGCATGTAGACATAATTATCTTGCATGTTGACATAATTTTCTTGCATGTTGACATAATTTATCTTGCATGTAGGGAGCAGAAATATGCCACCATAAGTATATGTATATATTTCAACCTTTGATTGATAGAAACTATGGAACCTAGTGTTTATATTCACTTACTTGTTGTCGGTTCCCGATATGAAGTTAGATTCATTGATGAAGGCTATGCAGTCTATGGATCCACTGAAATAAAAAACATTTAAAATAGAAGATTGCACTGGACATCTTTAGAAAATAAACTACTGCATATATTAGAATCAAACATTTCATAATGCAGTGTTGTAAAATTGAATCATTGGAAGCATCATAACACAAAACTTAAGACACAAATGTAATAAATTCATACCAATACATGTACATGTATTGCAAATATCTTCTATCATAATTTGTAATACAGATGAGGATTTTGGAAAAGTACATTTTTCTTTTCCTCAATACAAATCTTAACTACACAACAGAACTAAATATCTACACCAAATTTTTACACTCAAAATAAACACTTTTATGTTATAAAGTTTTTTTTTAAAAACCCACCAGTTTTCATTAGCAAATATAAAAAGTATATCACAAAACTAAAAGTCAACACAAAATAAATATTTGGAGTTAAGTACAATACAAAACTTTCATCACAAAAAAAACATCTGAATTACTAACGGGTCTCCGTTGAACACTAGTTGTGACTCTTCCACGACTTTCCAGATTCGGATGCTGGCATCCCTCCCCCCAGATGTAATAGCCCTGTCCCGGAACAGACTGTCAATTCCTGTGATTGCGTCACTGTGACCAAATCTATTTATCGACAAAGGGACATAACTTTAGCACAGACTTTAATGACAAATCAACATAAAATGAAGCCTGATGTTAAGCATTCAAAAGATAAATATTACATTGAACTAAATCTACATGTATCTAGTATTACTTTATTTAATTAGAACAGAGTTGTTCCATGTGTAAAAATATAAATCATAACAGATTCTCAATCTATTCGTGACAAAAATTTACACATTTGTATTTCTAGACTTGTGAAATTAGTAAGATGTTTACATTAAGTGAACAAGTTCCATTCAAACATCAAAGAGCAAGATAGGCTTAATGCACATTGAGCATAAAGACATTTTCTCTGTTAAATAAGTATCTACATGTATGTTATCACTAATTGTGTACTCACAATGTTTCTATGTATGCCAGCTCATCCACATTCCATATTTTGACTGATCGGTCATGTGAAGCACTAAATAACTGATGGGAGCCAATTCTAAAAGCCAGGCCCTGAAATTGATAATTTGTGTCTTCAGGATTGTTGCTAAGTACATGTATATTATATTTATACAGATCAGTCTTGTATTTGGGGAAATAATAATACGGATAGAAAAGGAAAATGCATGTATCTGTAGCTCAAACACCAATCTTGATTAAAAAAGAAAAGTTTCATTTATCATGCATGATAAAAAACATAATTCTATTATAGATACACATAAATATCTCCTTACAGAAATGGCATCCCTGTGGCCATTAAATCTGTGGATGAGTTGGCAGGTGTCTGGATTCCACAGGAGAACAAACTTATTTTTTCCTCCTGATGCCTGCAATGGATGAATGATGTGCAATAATACATCAGAAGTGGGTAATTTCAAAATAAGAACCCAGAGGCACATGAACTGTTGATTGTGATTGAGATAAAACAATTATGGGACTTGTAACAGCTCAAAGTTTTTAAATAGCTTTTTAATAAAACCCTCATAATACTATATATCCAATGCTTGCTCTGAGTATCAATACAATCAAAAAACTAAAACTTGTACATGTATTAAGTGATTTGATTTGTAGTTGTACCTAATCATTTACATCAAATGATGCCAATATTTTTGCATCTTTGTTAGAAGTTTTCCCGTTGTTAGTATATGTATTGTCAAAATAAATCTGCGATAACTTCTTTAATAGCTTAGTTAAAAAAGACTGATACATTATCCTCCTAAACTAGATATCTAATCTTTGTTGTACATCTGCTGTATATAAACTATAATGATATACCGGTATTTAAAATACACGAATTTCAAAAATACCATGTTCAATACTAAGTCCTTTGGGGTATAAATGTTCAACTTTGTCACCTCCAAAGGTAAACATGACAGATATTTCTTTAACACAAAGCTTACATTATATAAATGATATGCGTCACTCACCAGAAATTTTCCGTCAGAGGACATTGCGAGACAGAGGATGTGGTCTGTGTGCCCTGTATGAGTGTCCTCTGTCCCCTTCCTCCCCCCAGGAATCGTGTGTAGTCTTTTACCCTCCACCGCATCCCCTGGGAAAATCACGTCATATCATCAATTCATATGTACAAATAATCAAATTTGGGCACCAATGTAAATCATTGTTAAGCTTTAATATTTAGTCATTTAAATTTGATGTAATATGATTGCATCAATAAATGCAGACCGGTGAGCAGACAAATTGAATAATGGGCATTAGACATTTAAAATTCATGGATTCGTTTAAAATTTATGTGGTCAGGCTTACACTTGATGATGCTACAGTCTTTGGAGCCACTGAACGCGTGTCTTTTGTCAGGGGAGATAACTACACAGGTCACACTCAACTGATGCCCCCGCAGAACGATGATGTCATCCAGGGATGGCTGTTCATACTGTAACACACACAGCAGTGGTGATTTTAAACAAGACAACTGATGCATCAAAAATTTCAGTAAAAACAACAATCTGAATATATAAGTATATCAAATCCTTAATGCCATGGCCTGGCATATGTTATATCATTAATTAACATGAAATGTACATGTATAGTTATTTGATAAGTAATTAATTATCTGAGAGTACATGTATAATGATTTTCCCGAAATTGTCACTAATTTCCCAATTTAAAGGCCTTGCTCCCTTTCCCAAAACACCTATATTTCTGAGTGGTCTGGATATTCCTCCTTGGGAAAAATGTAGTTATAACAATCATTGATATCTAATTTTGATTTATACATGTATATCTCAATCCTAAATAAAATATTTACCCCATCTGCAACAAGTTTCTGTACTTTTCCACTTTGTTCCAACTGTCAAAAAACAAAATCGAAATAATCATAAATTTTGTATATACCGGTACATTGTTTCTCCAGCAATCATCATGGTTATATAGCTTGTAGTTAGTTTTCAAAATGTGATCATTTTACTACATACAGGTCAATTCCATAATTATTGTCCTGAATGAAATGATGTTATATTTGCTTAATAGTCTAAGACCCATCTTGCAACAAGCAATAGCATCAGTATTGACTGATTTAACTACATTTCATCTGGATATTTCATTAGACATTACTTTTATCTCAATCACTTGTATAGTTTATGATTTTCATGCAATTTTCACTTTTAAAAGAATTTTTCCAATGATATCATATTTCAAAACAAAGTATTGGAAACTCTGTTTCTCTAGTGCAACTCGACAACTGTATCATTATTGTAACTTGACAACTGGCATTAGAATTTTAATCAAGCATTAAAAATACTCAAGTTAAGGACTCTAGACATTGAAAAAAAGAATAATAAAATTAACAAATTTTTCAGTCATAATGTGACTATGCCCATAATAATAAGAAAGACCTCATTCTTACCAGGTCCTGCTTTAGTCTGTGAGATATAATATCTCTGTGGATGTCATCCTCTTCTCTCTTCTCTGCCTCTGAATGATAGAGACAAGAACAATTAAGCCCATGATTTAATTACTCTACATATTATTTGGCCATGAGTCATACAATGTTTTAGTTTTCGTAGATAAAAAGTTATTTCTGTTTTGAACATTTTTATAATGAATTATTACATTATATTACTACAAATGTGTACAAAGGAAAACTTTGCCTATTTGAGAGTATCTTGGTTAACATCTTATCTCAAATAAATTTTGTATCTGAACAATATCATTTCCATGAATTTAAAATTAAAGCATAAAAACTTTTTATAAACCCTTTATGTGTTCAAAAACAAATTAATTAATACAAGAAATTTGATTAAAATATCATCTTCCAATAAACATTCCTTTTCAAATGATGTACAATGCAACAGTACTACAGTAATACAAAGTCCATACCTTCTTGCTCTAAGTTGGCTAGATATTCTTTAGCGAGACGTAGCTTTTTTTCCTGTGCAGTTTCCTCCTCATCTGAAGATGTCACTACTTCAGCTTTTCTTTCACCTTCATCACTGTCAAAAAGAGAAAAATAAAAAACTTAAAAAAAAACACATAAAATATTGATATTGATTAAAGTACTAACTATAAGATATATATATTTAGTCTGTATAAATAACACACTGACTGCAAAGAAGGAACTTTTTTAAATCACATTCAGTCTTTGTTCTAAAACTTAATGGGATCAAGCTAGCAAAATTTTCATAATATTCAAGATATTGATGTTATAATACATAAAGAAACCGGTTGGGACTTCAGACTCAAATCAAGATATCCATTGCACTAGAATTCTAGATATTGATGTCGGAAAAAATAACCAAGTTCAACAGCACCATGTCATATTTTATGTACATTGATACAGCTTGTCCAAAAGTGTATGCTGTAGAAGCCATTTTGTATTAATTATTACATTTATGTGCACAAAACAAATTAAGCTATTCCAACCTTTCTATCTCCGATTCACTCTCTATTTCTTCATTCTGCAGCCTTAGCTTCTTCCTTTTACGTTTTGAGGGTTCTCCACTAAGTGACACCTGTGGTCTCTGATTTTTTGTCTGAAAAAATATGAATAGTTCAATATGAGACTTCGTTACCAGTTATGTATTCAGGTACCGATACATGTACCTTGAACTTGTTATACAAAACTACATACAACGCAGAATTTCTTCATAGCGAGCGCAGCTCGCCGGCGCGCAGCGCCGGCGCGAAGCGAGCT
>WFKH01003881.1:36003637-36024034 GCA_016163765.1 Magallana hongkongensis | reverse complement strand
TCTCTCTCTCTCTCTCTCTCTCTCTCTCTCTCTCTCTCTCTCTCTAACAGTCGAAAAGGAGGTGTGTAGAGGGCAATCCATGTGACCCCGACCCCCTTCTCTACAAACGTGTAGATCCGTTACACACATTGTCGTTGGAGCGTTCTATACAAACTACAAACCAGAAGACGCGCACAAGTGTTCAGTGTGATACAATTAGTAACCTCCTTCAAAAAACTTTGTGTGGTGAAATGGTAGCTATATAGCTAGCATTCGGAAATAAACGCATCCAGAATATACCCTATATACTCTACAAATGCACCTCCGCTTTAAATAGTCTACATCACAGGTACATTGTAGGCCTGAGTGTAGAGAATGAACATACCATTTTTACAGTTTTGAGTGAGGTTTAATATCATTTATTATCTTTGTGACGTCTGTAAACATTTAACGATAAAGTGTTTTATTTGGTGCTTCCTGTGGGTGTGAAGCATAGCTAGCGTTGCAGGAAAACTACATAACCTGCGCTAGCGGGTAATATAACTTCTGCAATGCCAGCTACCTTCAAAGCCCACATGAAGCACAATAAAGCAGTTTACTTTTTATATTTACCTCTATCTTATAATCATTTGATCAGTCATAAAAATGAGTAAAAGCATGGAAATTTTGTTGTTGTCGATTAGAACGTAACACTTAAACAACAGGTTTTTTAAAAAATAAAACTTAACTTGAATGTCCCTCAACAAATAATAAAATGTGCCAGAATTGGTTGAAACTGGCCCTGTGGTTCTATAAAAGAATCTATAATTGTGAAAATATGAAAAGTTTACACTTGGCTCACGTGAGCTAAAAAAGGGGTGTACATTTAGAAAATTCTTATAACTATTTCACATTATTTTTACGATTTTTCTAGGGTATGTACCCAAGTACGTTTTCTATTGGTGAAAATGCACCCTAAGTCATTGGTACTTTTCCACCGGGTGCGTTTTTTCCAGGGTACGTTTTCTTCAATTTACATTCATATCATTTATT
The DNA here is from genome assembly GCA_016163765.1 of Magallana hongkongensis. NCBI lineage: Eukaryota > Metazoa > Mollusca > Bivalvia > Ostreida > Ostreidae > Magallana > Magallana hongkongensis. Next base: position 36,023,023 of record WFKH01003881.1, on the reverse strand, counting down.
CTCTCAAAACCATATAAATGGTACAAGAGGTACAAGATATATAAAAATATTTGACCAGAAAGAGTGAAAGAGCTATGCGGTCCCTGGGCCTCTTGTTATCTTTTGCTTCCCTTTTGAAGTTAAGTGTAGTTCCTCATTTGATTCCCCATTGTTATGAAAGTTTTGTGACATTGCCCGGTATGTTACCTGCAATTCTTTGCATGGCTGGAAAAATTTTTCTTGTAGAAAAAAGGCGTTAAGATAAATACATGTACATGTATTCAAAATCTTAAGAAATAACATTTTTCATCAAACTCAATGTGGAGAAGGTCCCTCACTCACTCATTAAATTTCAGTCAGTTTTGTAATGTACTAGTAATTCTCTGTGTGTGAGTAGAAACACACACACACACACAAGATAATGAAAATCATTTTAATAAAATGATGTGTAACTAATAGTTCATTAATCTGCATGTGCCATTATACTTTCCATATAATATTGCATATAATATTATGCCTCTTTCCCAAATGCAATGTTTGAATTCCAGACGTTCTATTATGCAGCGTAAATGAATTTTGCTGAATAAGTCTGATTGATTTTTTTGTGTGTTCGTATAGGGCAACATTGGCTATATAAAACTGCTTTTGTGACAGTTAAATGTCAGGACTGATTTTCCCATTAGAAAATAATCAGAGCCTGACGAAAAAAACCAAATGAATTGACATCGCTCTGTAATGATTAATAATTAATCATGAACTTGTGTGCAACATATTGCTATTGCCATTGATTTCAAGAATTGCAATTGTGTATACCACAACGATTTAATTTATGACAAGGAAGAGTTAAGTAAAACTTCAGATTTAATTTGAATTAATCAAAATTTTCAAAATTTTAGTTCAATTCTCAAATGAAGCCAGTTTATAGCTGCCACTTTTTTTGTACAAATTATGTTTGTTCGATGCACACATACTTTACCTGTTCAAATACTTTTGGCGTAAACTTAGTTCATTTTACACAATTAAATGTCAATATGCAAGTTTACGACCACCGTTTTTTTTTTTAATTAATTCAATCTATCAAGTATAATTTTAGTCATTAAACGGACTCTTTCTGGGCAAGGGACCTGGGTATTTGTGGGAAGTGATGTTAAGGTTAGTGTAAATTCATAATTTATTATATCGCATGTAGTACTTACTTAGTATACAGTGATAGTTGATAATAAATTGAAATAAATATATTACAGTGAGTGGTGAAATGTGGTTGTTAGCAGGGTGGGGGCGGGGACGTTTTTTGAGAATACCGAATCGCCGTCTACTAGCTACATATAAGTTGGACCAGAATCACTGAAAATGGCGTATGTTTTTGTGTTAAGGTTGCAAGAAATATCCAGGGACGGGGTTCAGTAGATTCTTTTGTTTGCCCGGGGGTCAGAAGTCGATTTTGGCAATTTTACTGTGTGAATTTAGTTAGTTTGAATTGGGGTGGGTTTAGGGGGAGGGATGCTTCTGCACATGGGAAATGATCCGTAGTATTTAGATTTTTTAAACAGCGCAGATATATGTTATTTGTCCTTATCAGATAACAGGATGGAACTTCATTCGATCAAGTGACCCCTCTCGTGGTATTTTATTCAACACGTACATTCGCATTGTAAACATTTTTGACCAAAAAAAAACAACAACCCAGTATCAATTCTCTCAGTTCTTTAAAAATGTAAAATTAACTCTCTCTCTCTCTCTCTCTCTCTCTCTCTCTCTCATGTAAAACAATATTGTTAACACTACAGTAACCTGACCTTAATAACGGTACTTTTTTCGAAAACATGCAGATAATTTCCAAGATGTTGAAAGCAAACAAATAATTAAAAAAAGATAAAACAATTTAAAGAATTCCAAATTAATTGGAGACGTAACATTTCAGTTTGGAATGGAGGTTAAACGAACAGTTATTATAATCATACTACTTAAGATTTAATATCCATATGATATTCTCTTCATTATTTCTAATTACGCCAGGAGCCCGTGGAAGACTCAACATATATTGGAAAGATAATTTAATAAGACGCAAAACACAAAATCAATGAAACCAAAACCAACTTAACAATAATCATTACATAATAAAGTTTACGAGTGTGCATTCAGGTAAAAAAAAAAAAAGAAAAGAAGAAAAAACGTCAACAACTCTATTTCCGCATGCATTTATTTTTTCAGTTATAAACTAGCGACAAGTGCAATGGGTCATGAAATTCAAACACATCAAGGTGTTCAGTTTAAACGTGCGCCACAGTGTGTGTGTGTGGACAGGATACACACAGGTAAGGTGTTGTCTTAGTATATACCTTGTCAATGAAAGACATATAATTAAATATACAATGAAAGCTTTTAGAATATATGATATGTGTAAGCACTGATGTTTTGAACTTGTTTTGGGTTGAATTGATTTTAACACTCTTTCGTTTTGAGGGCGTAAATCGGGTATTGCGTCTCACACGAGTTATCTGTCCTTCATAGATTTTCTTTTTTCGTTTTTGCTTCAATTTTAATTCCATTGAAAAAATACATGCATGCGCGGTGACTATGTGTGTGTATGGTAGAGAGAGAGAGAGAGAGAGAGAGAGAGAGAGAGAGAGAGAGATGAAATAATATCAAGTAGCTTTTTAGAATATATGATATTTATAAGCATTGATCTTTTGAATTTTTTTTTGGGTTGTAATGATTTTATCATTCTTTCGTTATGATAATTGCTAAATTCTACTACGCTATAGAGTTACGACCTTATTGATATTCTATATATATCGGTAGGAAATGCAGTACCTTGTAATGTAACCGTAATGTAGTACTTTTTAATACCTGAATGTGTATATATACAATGTTATTGTGAAGAAAATGTTCTGTTTTAAAAATCGTAATCAATATGGAGCGAATAATATTCTTATGTATGCTAATTTCAAAATGACAGCAATTAAAAAAAAACCCGGAAAAAATGAAATATTAAAAGCACTGTTCATGCTGTTTATTAGTGTCTTGTAAAGCTTTTTTTGAAAAAATTTAAATTATCTTCAAATTCACATGAACTTCAACATTTTATGTTTTTAATTCACAACACGATATGCTGTTATCATGACTGCAGTACAGTACTAAAACTGCCGGATTGTAAAACTTAGTGCATGTAAATGTATCGCCGAAAAACAACATCGTAGTAGTTTAAATACCTGTGATAAAACTTAAATTTTCAAAATGTAACATTATATTCACTGTCATTGACATGCATGCGTGACGTTAATAGGCAATATTTTAAACAATGAACGTTTTGATGATCTTTTGAAAATTAAAGGTATATGACCTATATTCTCTCACAAGGAAGCGGGTGTAGCAATATCTATAATCTTATATATACCGGGTATATCTACTATAATTGTAAATTTTTTTTACATTAACACACGTACGTTTTATATATACTAGTAGGTGACAAAGAAAGCTGCGTTTTGAAGCAATTGCATGATATACGAAGCAGCCAAATAGTGTAACTCATTAATAACTGTATACATAGTTATACTCTCTTAACTAAGGGGCCGTTTTATGCAATCGATTTCAGTCGTTTGAATAAGTTATAAGGCAACATCCAACACTATTTAAATATCATCCGTTTTTCAAATACAGCCACGTTGATCAAAAGCACGAGACAGAGCATAGAAACACGCGGATGAGAACATTGAAGTGAAGGTTTTAATCAGATATCTATACGGCGAATGGAGACATCACCAACCATGCACCGCACCATAGGACACGTGAGCAGGCCTGATTAAACAGAGAATTGAGTGAAATGATAGGGATTGTAAGAAGATAGTGATACGTGTTCTTCTGTCTAAAACTCCATGCATGGACATATACATCGGATTACATCCATGGGCGCATGTAAAGTGCGAAACGAAATCGAAACGAAACCGAACGAAACGAAACGAAACCAATCGAAACGAAACGAAACCAAAAATCGAAACGAAACCAACGAAACGAAACGGAATTTAAACAAAACTTATATCAATTTTGACTACATAAAATGGAAAATAAATTCATTGAAATAAAATTTTTGAACCATAAATATAACTACCTGTATGTTTCAGATTGCTGCTGTAAATTTTTACGCCGATTATCCGATATTTGCAAAAATTATATAATTATGTAAATAACTGATGTATATTCTTCTACCTTTTTATGTTTCTAATTGGTTTCATTAAAGGATATTCAGACGTTTAGAGAGAGAGAGAGAGAGAGAGAGAGAGAGAGAGAGAGAGAGAGAATGTCGATATGAAATATTGTAAAAATGACACGATCGAATACAATGTGATTTAGAGCATACTGGTTGGTTACCAGTTTCTAACATATAATAAGAATTGTTTTAATATGTATAGCATGAATTTGGACGTCGTATTTTGACAAAATTAACTTGCATTATAAAGAGGTTTTTAACCTGTGTATTACCTTAAATTAAACATAATCCCCTCTTTCTCTCCATTTCACACGCATGCACATTGCTTGTGATTCATTTTTACAATATTTCATATCAATATAAAAAAAATCGTGTGGTTGGAATGTCTCCGTAAATACTGAAAACGTACTTTATTTAGCATGTACGATATTTGGCGGAATATGATTTTTCAACAAGTTAGCATGAATTTAATTAAGCGCATTTCTGAATGTACCTTTTTATCTACTTATATATTTCACATTTGGCGATGTACTTGATTTTGCGGACGCCGTTTTCCGCTAAAAACGCTAAATAGAATACACAGCCAAAGGAATAAAGCCAGTTCTGTAATACGTTTACAGTATAATCTGTAGCCACATGAACATAAAAACATAAAAGTACATTTCTCTGTCTGTCTGTCTGTCTGTCTGTCTGTCTCTCTCTCTCTCTCTAATGAAACCAATTTGAAACATAAAAGATATTAGAATGTAAATCAGTTTTTTAATTTATTATGTATTTTTTTTTTTTTTTTTTTTTTACAAATTACGGGTAATCGGCTTAAGAATTTACAACGGCAATTTGACACATACAGGTTGTTAATACATGTATTTATGGTTTAAAATTTTATTTCAATGAATTTTTTTTCACCTTTATGTACAGTGTAGTCATAATTGATTTTTAGTTTTGTTTAATTTCGTTTCGTTTCGTTTTGATTTTTGGTTTCGTTTCGTTTCGATTGGTTTCGTTTCGTTCGGTTTCGTTTCGTTTCGATTTCGTTTCGCACTTTACAGGCGCCCTACATCCATACGGCGAATGGAGAAAGCCCCAGTCCCAGTAATACTGGATACGTGAGTAAACGATTACATATAACCGTTATGACGTAATAACAAACACGAATATAGCGAATTTACGGTTATGTAACGATTTTTATTCATGTCCCGGATAAGTTTTTATATAAACCTGTAGGAAATTGTCGTATATAACGAGCACGGTTATATAACGAATTTACAGCTATACCGAAGTAATTTTAAGACCCCGCTGGCAAAATTTTAACACATTTTATCATTTATATAACGAATAATTTCATTTACAAATTTAATTTGAAAATACATTCAAGTTTAAGATGCATATATAAAACACTCAAATTCAATTATACGGAAATTAGAAAAAAATTAAAATAAAAGGTTTATTGACATTTTCTGTAAATGACGTTAATGTTGATTTTGTAACTTACGATAGTTTAAAGTACTTTCAGCTGACTATTTTATAACGAATTCGCTATAATAGTATAACGAATTACGGCTATAACGAGGTTTTTTTTTTCTATGGTCCTTTGAAATTAGCTATAAACGAGTTTTGGGCTGTAAACAGAGAGGTAATGTTTAGGAATTGTAAGAAGACTAAAAAAAGAAAGTTACATATTATTTGTTTATATTTATAGTATACCTGTCCTGTCTTATACACCGTGTATGGACCTACATATGTATATCCATAGGGCGAATGGAGACATCAGCAGCTATTGCACTATACATATGTCATGTTGTAAATTTTGAATTTACTGGGTGGGTGTAAATACAAAATTTACAACATGACAACAAGTAACGTCGCCTCTCTTCTTCTCTTAGATTATGGGGAATTAGCCGATATTAGTGCAAGAGGACTTAAAGTCTTGGTGCACTTAATGGAAAAAGAAGACAAAAGTCAAAATTAGTTGACGATACTTATATTATTGGAACCCGCAATGGAATGATTTATACAAATGTTATGACAGAATAATATTACATAACATTATATAACAAACTTTGATATGAGAACATCACATAAGACAATTATGAATAACTTTGTTTTTGTGTCTGAACATCATGAAAAATAGCAACAAAATGTCGCTGTGGTTTTCAAAAAGAATGTTATAAAAGAACTTCATTTCATCGAGTAACCTTTAAAACTACTAAACTGCTACGTAAAGAAACAATGTGATTAATATATAAAAACCATGAAGAAAATGTTTACTACCCGTTTCCGGTCATGGCTGTGAACAAACATGTTAAACTTGCATTGATCCCAACTAATCCACTCATTAAAATTTAGAAAGTTTAGAAATAAAAGCTTTACAACCGCGATTTCTTTAGTTTTGCCGAACATTCTAAAGTGAAAGTAAACAAATAACTTTACTAACTTCCGAGACTAAAGAGTTAAACCATTGAGAATGCGCGCTAAATTTAAAAAAGCAATAAAACACTAATTAGTTGGAAATCAAACGCATAAACCAACTCTAATATCTAAGTACATAAAAACCTAAAACTACATATCAATAAAGTAAAATGCTTGAATTAAAGCGTTTCTTTAAGAAAAGCAAAAAAAAATAAAAATAAGAACTTAAAAGTAAGTTAATAAAAATAAAAGAAAAATAGTTTAAATTATGAAAATCTTTGCTATAAAGACACTTTTTAAGACAAATCAAATTTTAGAAAGTAAACTAAAAACATACCTTAATGGAAAAAGAAGACAAAAGTCAAAATTAGTTGACGATACTTATATTATTGGAACCCGCAATGGAATGATAAAATGCGGTCCCACGCGCTATACTAATTTCGACTCCTTGGGTAGATATCCAATCAAATTATTTAATTATTACCACGTGACTAAATGATTCCGTGACTTTGTCCGAAAAAAGCAATTAGAAATTACGTAATGAGAGTGGTCTAAAAAGGAAGACCGTGTAGCTCACGGCTCAAGAATTATACCCAGGTATCACCTCAATAATCCCCTAAATAAACAGTTGCGCGACTAAATTAATTGATCAAAGGGTACAAAATGGACATGCTGGATTACTCAAATAGTGTCATCCTTTGTTGAGCTAAAAAGTGACAAATTTCCGTTTAGTTTATGAAAAGAAATCAAATTTACATAGTATAGAGAGGAATTTATGCCAAATAAACTGTTTTACTATCAGATTAACTGGTTAATTAATCTGCACCTAACTTACATAAGAAAAATTCCTTACAATGATCTAAAGAAGTACTCAAAGAAAAATATATCTTTTCTACCCAAGTTATGTCTTCAATGAAAAATCTACTTTCGATAAAAATTATTATATAACTTACTAATATCGTATGACTTGAATGATTTAACTAATCAATATCAAATAGAATGTATAATCTAGTTATGAAAATTGACGTTGAACCTTACAGAAAAATTTTGAATTTACTGGGTGGGTGTAAATACAAAATTTACAACATGACACATATACAGGATACGTAAATAAGTGGTCAAACAAAATGTAAATGTTTAGGAATTGTAAGAAGATTTAAATAAGCAAGTGACTGTTTATTTATTTATGTATACATGTCCTTCTGTCTTGCATACCGTGCAAGGACATGGATGCACTTTTATATTATACTATATCCTAGCGGCTACGTGCGGCTACTATCTTTTACGGTTCACTAACCTAGCTAGCCCTTAAGGAGGCTGAGTGGTCAGCAAAGTAGCTATCAGATCTACATAAGGATTTTAGATACTAGGATGAATGTTTAAGCCATAAACTATTATTAAGTAATGACTGAGATATTCCTAATATTTGATCTTCACTGTTGATAATTTAGGTATGTTATGTTTACACAAAGCTCTACTTCTTAAAAAAGATTAATAAATATTGTCTAAAAATGACCACAACCACGCAACACTATTTTAAAAGTAGAAATAAGTAGCTTTTATTATTTGTGCTTGATTTCAAAACAAAAACTATATATGGTAATAAAGAATTTGTGTCAAGTGTAATAGTTTCACGGTTTGGTGATCCTTTAATTTGTCGGATTGATGCCAAAATATAATGATAACAATTTAAAAAAAGAATGAAAATTAATCAACAAAATTATATATTAATGAAAATGTCAGATCAACGAGAGCCAAATAACTAGAAGTTAGCATACGAGATGTGTGACTAATGCACGGCTTGCAAAATTTATACCCGTTTTTTTTTTTTAATTTCTTTTACGCACGGTAGTTTTAAATCGCCATAACCTCACATGCCATTCATCATCTCTAACTAAAATTCGGTGTGGCTATGAAAATCAAGACCATATAAAGAAATGTTTATGAGATGCGTCCAGCATGAAAAAAAAAAAAAATCGAGCCAACGTCAAAACTTTACAAAGTTTTAATTAAATGTGGATGTTACGCGCGGTTTAACAGTTTATATAATTATATTCTTGGAACCGCGTTGAATATTGTATATGTTGCATTATGTTAACAACCAGTCAGATAACCGATTCAAAACACGGCGATGAATAATGTATAAAAATTGACACCGGATCCCAATTCGTGGAAAACAGCCAACACGTGCATGGAGTAATGGCTGTTTGAATTGACACACGAATTTGGTAACATCTTGCTCGTTCGGTTGACTTCGCATGTATTAATGACTCATTGTGTGCTCATATATCATTCAGAACTAGGGATCATGAAAAGTTCGGCTAGTAGTAGAATGTGTAATTGATATCGATAAATAATCCTATAGCTATTGAGCGGACCCTTTCTTTAAGATCAAACAAGATGCTGATATTTTTTTTCTTCAAAATATGTCACCCTCTTAATAGAGTCAATTGTGCAGATCGTTCATTAATCATTTGATGTCGAAATACCCACGCGCGTTGATATTTTAGACCGTATACTATAGCACAGCATAAATTATTCTTATTTAAATAGGGCCCAGAGGTAAAAAGTCTCATTACAAAGAAAAAAAAAAGCTGCAGAACCAAAGCTGTATGGGGAATTTGGTTGACATACCTTTATTTCTGAATCGCAATGAATTATTTCTTACATGGAAAATATAATGATATTCTCTCGACAGTACTTATCTCAGAAATGTTAAAGAGGGAAAATGTTACCTGTATGACTTGTTGATTAATATACTATAAAAATTGTTTTCCCATTCTCCTTGCAACACTTTTTTTAACAGTCATGACGTTATAACGTTTTTTTTGTTTTGTTTTTTTTTGCTGACGTTTTAAAATTGTTCTTCCTACTCCAGCAGAAAAATAGGATACGATTAATTGATTTGTAAGAAGCATTCGCATATATATGCTTATGGAATGATTCTCAGCTATAATTAAATTTCTTTTTTTCTTGAGGGGATGGGGGTTGCGGGGTGTTACAGTTATATTAACAAGGCGTTTTAGACCAAAAAATGTCTTCTGAGCTCACAATCTCTTGTTCTTCTTTTCAGGTATGGCTCTTTAAACCTGTTTATGCGTCCACAAATTAGTCAGAATCAAACGGAGACGAATGAAGACTAAAAACAGCAATCTAGTAAAGCATTTGTTTACACCTCATAACCTTTCGTTGACTTGGTAGTACAGTGTATAACCAAATGACATTATTGAGATGTCTTGCGTTTTGTTTGTAGTTTTGGCTCTTTAAACATGTTTATACGTCCAGAAAGCTGATAAGAGGAGTAATCGTTCAGAAGTAAAAAGAGAAGAATGAAATTCAGTAAAATCAGACAGTAGTCTGTAGGAAACAGTATCTTGAATACGTCTGTGATTGGAATGGCACTTGCTAGAAAATGGAAAATCCTCGTGTTTATGACGATGTTGGTCGTTGTCTTCTTATGGTCAACGCAGCATTATATAGAAACAATAGTACCATCTAACCGAAATTTAGAATACAACAACACATTTTTATATTCTACGAAAAACTACAAATCCAATAAAAAGGGATCCTTTCCTAACCAAAACCACACATATAATGTAACACATCTAAATTTCATACAAAGTTTAAAAGTCAAAGAACCATATATAAGTAAGAATCAACGTAATGAACACAACAAAACATTTGCACAATTTAAACTGAGCGACACAAATAACAAAACAAGTTTAAATTCCAAACAAAATCCAAGAATTTTTCGCATTGCATGGCATGAACACGATCCTGAGATTCGGGATAGTCTTTCTAAGTATGATCCTACAAAATGCAAAATTCCAAATTGCCTAATAGAAAAAAACACCGCTCTGGCAGATATCGTTGTATTACGTCACAGTTATCTTCCTATGCATCAGGTGATTGCCAAAAAGAGAGGACAACTGTGGGTGCTTTATAGTAGTGAGAGCCCGTACCACACCCTTCGACCCCCACCACGATGGGCCGATAAAATTGATTTATCTGCTTCGTACATGGAGACAGCAGATTTCTTTGTGCCATTGTATGGAAGACTTTTACATAATAAAACATATCCCCTACAGAATTATACCGGAGTTCTAGATAATAAAACGAAAGATGCAGTTTGGGTTTCAAGTCACTGCAGCACACCATCTAGAAGAGAACATCTTGTAAAAGAGTTAAGTAAACATCTTACGGTTGACACCTACGGACAATGTGGAATGAAACAGTGCGGCAAACAATATGACGATTACACAAAGTGCAAAGCAATATTTGAAAAGGACTACAAGTTTTACTTGGCATTTGAAAACTCTATTTGTAACAACTATACCACTGAAAAATTGTATTCACTTTATCGGGAACATGCGCTCATAATTCCCGTTATAAACGGCCCACAAGACGCGGGGAAGTATCTCCCTAAAGGAACTTACATCAACAGCCTCGATTTCAATTCACCAGAAGAAATGGCGGAGAGACTGCAACAGATCGGATCCAATGAAACTGAATATATCCGTTATTTACACGAAAAAGATAAATATGTAATGAAATATTCAATTTCTGAATTGATAGTCAGAGGGATTCATAAGTTCCAATGTGATATGTGTAATTATCTGTCTGGACTTAACAATGGTAGTCTTGCCCAGAATCCGAAAAATTGGCAACGTATATTTGACCTTAGTGTGCAATGTATTCCAGGAATATGAAACATTTATTTGAGATATACCTTTTTACTATCAAATATATCTGCTCAGTTGATTACATGTTTGCTCAATTGATTACATAATTATGTTTACATGTATAGTTTATAATGAAATTCTGAAATGCCAATTACAGTAATTTTTGCATACGACGCGGACGTACATTATGAACAATTCTTGCAGATATGTGGCATCAAACGATATTTTAAATCCGAAAAATTTCAAAATGTTCTGTAATATTAAACTGTACAGATATGCACTTTACTTACATACTTTTTTGTCATCATGGTTTACATGTTAAATATATTGTTTTAGCTGAATTTACTTGCAATATAGTTATATTATGTTCTCTTTTAATTAAGAATATAAAAAATTGCATGACGTTAAAGTTGAAAATATTTGTATATGTACTAGGATTCTATTGGTTTGGAAATAGGTAGACTTAGTTTGTAGCAAATATAAAGCTAAAGTTAGATGATTAGATTAGTTAATACACAGTTTTACCAAGTTTTTCTATAGAAATCTATGTATACCGTCATTGATCAGTCAACAAATTATTCGCCACAAAAACAGTTTTGTGTTAACTTTTGGTATAGAAAGGTTAATTTAATTAGCATATATCAGTGTACATATCAACTTACTGTCTCTTAAATGATAAAGATTTATTTGATCGGTGATAATTCATTGAATTGGATAAACACTGTAACACTGCCGTGGTTTTTTAAAACTGAGTATGCACAACACTGACTTGCAGATGGGATAAATACTATGGAATCATTAAAATTCGTACTTGCCAATTTTCGTGGATTCCTTGAATTATTTAGGTTCGTACGGACTTAATTTCCTATATCTTATACCTGCAAAGGGAAATACCACTCTATGACCCTAGTTTATTAATTCGTGGATAATTTTAATTGGTGGATGAGAGGTACTAACGAATTCCACAAAAATGCAGCAGCCACTACGAAATCTAATGATTCCACAATAAGCGTTTTGGTGGTTTTATGAAGGCGCTGTTGTCAACAAATTATGCATTAGAACTACCTCATACTAAGCTGCAGGTCTAAAGGCCCTGATCCAAATCTAATAAAAATTGGATGATCAGACTGAGAGCAACAGTTTGTAATGTGTTAAAAAATTGCAATTTTATACGACGCACAAAACTTGCACTTGTTATGGACTGATTTAAATTACCATATTTTAACCCAAGTTCTGTGGAAATACTATAAGGTGCTACTGCGGATCGGTAACGTGAACGATGTGGCCGAAAGTCTTGCATACCTCCAAGGCCTCATTCACTGGTATACTGTGTCCCTGTATGATGTATGCCATGCTTTAGGAGGATATAAACATAGGGTTTTTTTTTAAATTTTCAATATAAAATATGAAAATTAAAGGTTATAGGCTATGAAACAAATCTTGATGCTCTAAATTATAAATCATGACAAAAATAACCAGGTCAGAGAAAGAGATGGCATTTCATGTAGATGAGGTAGATCTTTTATCCTGGGTAAACCATTGAATTAACATCGATATCGGATTTCACAGAATGATAATTTTTTTTACAAACAAAACAAGTAACAGAGAATGTATCTACATATGTAATTGTTCACGTGTGAATGAACTACTTAACATCACAAAAAACCCCCACTTTTACATGTGCATAGGATACGTAAGTAAATGATTAAACATAATTTAAAAAAGATTTAAACAAGAAAGGAACAGTTTGTTTATATACTGGCCAAATTTCTGACACCCCATTTTTAATATTTTATGATGCGAAAAACCTTAACTTCTGTTTTTTAATTCGTTGCCACTATCGTCAGCTTATTACAAACCTCAAGTGTGCATGTCAACAAAATTGTAACTGAGTAAGTAATCACTCGACCATGACCGTATTTGTTGAAAAACGTGGACCGCAAGTTCGAAATGTTTCTCGGGTGTGTTTTTCAAAGCGACTCAGTTTAATCGGTTCCCTAGCTTTAGTTGTTTATGAAAAACATAAAACCAGTGAAGTAAAATGCGGCTCATGTCTGCCCAAGAACCTGCAAGAGCAGTTGCCGTGGTCCAAACAGGGCACGGTTCACGAAAGGTTTGTTTCCATTCACAATATTTGCTATATTTACTTACAACCTTTAAAAGTGCTATCCCAAACAATAAAATCGCTATTCTAAATTCATAAAATTAATCACAGATACCTAGATTTTTTACAGACACCACAAAACTATTTAAAGGCGTGTCCGAAAATTCAATGCAACCGGAAGTGTTGACGACCTACGATGGAGAACGAAACGTCATGTAACGACACGTCAACAGGACCGCTACATTAGGGTGACTTACTTTTGGGAGAGAAACCAAATAGCAAACGCAACGAACTGCATGGCACACTTTTGAAACACATGGAAGGCCCGATGTGTGGGACGAAATAGACAAGAGAGTGAAACAGTTTCTCAGCATCAACATTTAGCAGAAGTAGAGAAAGACCTCATAAACAAATGAAACTTTCCCAAAGGTTTTGATTCACCTGTGTGATCTCTACGAAGAACATTTGGATTGCTGTTATTCGTGTGAATAGGGAACGTAGCAAAATTAAATGCTGTGATTTCGCATCGTAGGGTGCTTATACCTTCTAAATTTTTATAAAGCTCTTAAATAAAGTTTGAATAAGTTTTTTTTAAATGTTTTGTTATTCCTTATACTTAATCATAGTAATGGTCAAAATAATTTAAAAAAAATAATTGTGTGATACGAAAACATCCTTGGGGGGTTAGAAATTTTGACTAGTATATATCCTGTTTATTGATGCTTGAGGACATTGAGTTCTATTATTAAGGTGGAATAACATACCTGGAAAAAGTCACTCAAATTAACAGTAAATTATTTTATTATGAAAAAAATATTAAGTAAACTGCACATATGTCAAATAAGCGAAAAATTTGCAGTTTGTGGATAAAACATGAATATCTAAAAAATTCAATTTAGTAAGTACAGCTTACTCCACTTATATTGAAATCGCTTATTTTGAAATTCCGCTTATTTTGAAATGGAAATAAATCCCCAGTTTTTGCCTCTTATTTTCTTCGCATTATTTTAACGGATATAATGAAATCGGCTATTTTGAAATATCGCTTATATTGAAGCCACTGATCGGTCCCCATAGGTGATAATTAGTTGTTTTAATAACGGTTATATTGAAGTACTCCCTGGCGGCTGTCCTTACGGTTGGTGACAGTAATTATGCCAGACTGACCGGTTGATATACAAAGGTGTGAATTGATGAGTTGATAAGTTCTCATTTTGTGTGGTTTTATACTTTTTTTAAAAAGTAAAATTTATTCACTGAATAATTTTTTTGTTTTTACGTATACGGATGTATTGAGGCTAGACGTAATATGGAAACCCCACGGAAAAAAAACCTTATCTTCGGACACTAAATACGAACTAGTTATGGCTATTGATAAAAGAACAAAGCCTAAATTCGAAATAGCTAATGATTTTGAGATTATCGCGAGTACACTTACGGTGATATACAAGTAGCGTTCAGCAGTATTTTAAGCGTTTGAGTCTGGTGATTTTCCTGTTAAACGTAAAAGAATGCGATCGGAGATTATGATGAGGTTTAAGATAGTAATTTAACAAAATGAAACTTACAAAACTTACGGATATAATTTTAATCAAACTTTGAAGGACTAATATTTCATGTAATCTGTTCACTGTTATAGATAAATGATGACCACATAATTTGTTCGGGTTTGGTTTTCTATGATTACATCTGGATTGAACTTTCAAAAATGGCGGCTTCACGTCAGTCAATTTCTCTTATATTGAAATACGGATATATTGAAATAATTTGCATGGTCCCCTGAATTTCAATATATCCGGAGTAGGCTGTAACAACAAAAGACCTGCGGGATTCGAACTCGGGATGTATGGATCACAAGCCCGGCAATTTTTTTTTTATCTTTTATTTATCAACAATCAATTATCACAATCATCACATTAAATATTACAATCACAGTCTATATTTCAACACTTCATAATAAATTCTTTAAAAAATAAACAATAGTACACCTTCTGCTTCCTTTAAAAGTGGATTTTTCTTCAAAACCTTTTTTGAAAACATTTTTCTGTTGTCTTGTATTAAACACATGCAATAATAGTTGTAATAAATATAATGTCTGAGTAAATATTTGCAAAACCTTTCTAAATCTATTTTTGATTATTATGCAACAATATTTGTCTCCTTCTATAAATAGTAAATCGACATATTAATATAAAAATTCACAAAAAATGTATTAACATTTTTTATGACATTAGGAAATGCCGTCATCAAAATTTCATCAATATCTAATAGATTGTATACACTATTTTCACAGTCCTTCAATAGCGATTCCAAATGATATATTATAAAACCTTTCTTCAATATTTGTATGAATCTGTTTTACCAATCTTTAACAGTTTTTCATATGTAAAAATCCCATTATGAAAATTTTTTAAAATCAAGTTCTTCAATATCTGAAGGTTTACCAACTCCTCGAAATATAATCTATCTATTATGAAGTATATATGTATCATCTATTTGCAATTTTCCTTTCCAGTATTCGTTTGATATTGGAGGGTTAAACAGCTTTTGTATTAACATTTTGTAAAAAATCTTTATAGTACATGATGAAAACCAATATTTGTTATTTTCTACACAAAGCGGAAAATTTGGAAGCAATCCTTCTTTCACATGACCAGAATTTTTTAACAATATTTTCTCCACTCTTCTGGTATAACCGAAAATAATGTTGCATAATCATTTTTAAAGGATTTTACTTTAATTTCTGAATCATATTCATCTATTAGTTCTACTTTACAGGATACAGGCAAACACCCTGGTATTACTTCAAATGTAATGTCTCTGATACGTGTAATACCTGCTTTTATAAAACGTTCCCACAACAGTGTTTTGTTTTTATTAACAATTTTAGGATTAAAAAACAAACAGTAATTAAACACATCGTTTCTATTTTCACTGTAATCAATATTATCCTTCACAGCATACCATGCACTAAGCATTTCAATATAAAATGAATGCAGACATTGCAAACCCTTTTTGTTCAACTGTAAAAGAGATATTTCAGCACCACCTCTCAAATCACAAATGTTTGATAAAAAATAGCTAAAAGTATGTTTCCATACTAGTTCTTTCGTAGGACACAAATACTTGGCTAAAAACAAGTCGATACGACAGCATTTTCAAATGAATATCATCAATCCTCAAACCACGATTTTTATGTTCGCCAACAATTGTTTTATATGACACTAAATGCGTACCATAATTCCATAAAAAAATGATACATTCTTTTTGAATTGTATCTCTAGACCAAAATGGGATAGGAATCACAGACAAGGAATACCATAATTTGGACATCAACAATATATTTATAACACTAGCTCTTCCATGTATTGTCAACTGTCTTTGTCTCCACAGAATAAGAACTTGATTTATATTTTGTACTTTGTTTCTCCAATTTTAAACACTCTTTTTTGTTTCTACCAAAATAATCTCCAAGGATTTTCAAAATATTTGTTTCTGTGACATTATTAATTTTTTTTCATCCTCAAATAATCTTCCTGAATCTATACATATAATTTCAGACTTCTGAACCAGAGGCTCTTCCATACAATTCAAAAATCTTAAAAATCTCACAAATTGACCTATTAACACAAACCGATAATGTTGTATCATCTGCATGTTGAAAAACCAATGCAGTTTTTTCGGATAAAGGAATATCCATACCCTTGATATACCCATTACATTTTATTGCACAACTTAAAGGTTCTGAGCATAATACATACAGTAAAGCAGATATTGGACAACCTTGTCTTATCGAGTTTTTGATTGGAAAATATTTTGTAAGATGACCATTACTTTTAACACTGCTATAAATACCTGTATAAAATATTTTTACCCATTTCCTGAAATACTCCCCAAAACCAAATACTTTCAACACATCTAACATATATTCATGATTAACTCTATCAAAAGCTTTTTCCTGGTCAATTTTTACAATGTAACCTTCCATTTCATCTATTTCAGTCATTTCTATTATATCTCTAATACTTACTAACGTGTCTGCAATATCTTTTCCAATAATGTAACATGTCTGACTATCAGCAATTATGTTTGGTAAAACTTGCTTGAGTCTATTTGACATAATTCTTGCGATGATTTTGTAATCAACATTCAATAGACTAATAGGTCTCCAGTTTTTTAACAATCTTTTATCACCTTTCTTTCTGTATAATAATGTAATAATACCTGTTTTCATAGAGTGTGACAATGTTTCTTTTTCTTCTATTTCTAAAAAAAAGTTTGTACAATACATTTTTCAACTGTGGTAAAAAACCTTTTATAAAATTCAACAGTCAATCTATCAGGACCAGGGCTCTTATTGCTGGCCATTTATTTTAAAGCTTGTTCTATTTCTCTAACATCAATATTTTTTTCACACATTTCAACATCACTTACATCTAGCTTTGTATTTACTAATGACAACAACTGATTTTTACATTCACATTCTATCGTTACACATGAATACAAATTGGAAAAAATCGTATTGCATTTCTAATAAAAATAGAGTCAACATTTTTTTCTAACTTCACCTTTTTTATCTAACAATTCTTTCTTGTGTTAGAGTCTTGTCTGCTCTTTTCTGAATTCAAAAAAAATATTTAGTACACTTATCTGATTCATTCGCCCACTGTGCCGTTGACCTTAGTATGGCACCAGTACATTTTTTATTTTCAAATTCACAAAGATCAGTTTTAAGTTTTTCATATTGTTCAATGTCTATACAATTACCATCAGTTATACTTTGTGACAATCTTTGTAAATGGTTTTGAATTCTATGATACTCTTTATTTCTTTCTCTAGCTCTATTTTGACTATAAATTTGTGATACTTTTTTAATTTTATACTAACTTTAAATTACCCCACCAGACTAAAATTGATTGTTCAAAAAATATACATGATTTCTTTTCTTTTTCAATAAGTTCTTGAACTTTGTTAACATAGAATTCATCATACAGTAACAAATTGTTATGGATCCAAACATCAGGACATCTTTCACAGACTTCTGTTTTAATATTCATTACAATCATAGAGTGGTTACTCATTGTTGCTTCCACATAAAATGTTTCTCCATATATCAACCACATCATATCATGCTTCCAACACTTTATCCACTCGGCTATGGAGTAAGTTACATGTTGCCGTCGATAACATCCTTTTCATAAAACGAAAAGTCGTTTCGATCAGGGGTCAGCCATTTTCTGATGATGTGTTTATCCACCTTAAGTAATAAGTGTAATGCGTTCCCAACATCCCGTACAAAAAGTTGGCCTTTTTCCGGTTTGACTCATGGTCAACTTAGCCTTTCCGTCTGGAATGTGACCATATTCTGGAGTATCAAAGGACGTACATGGAAAACGCTTAGCATGTTAGACGGATTCCATCTTATTCATAACCAGGCCTAATTTTTGAAACTTTTTAATTCAAAAACGCATTGCCAATAAGATTTATATGAACCAGCCGTAAGAGGTTAAATATAAACAAAAATTTGTATGACCAGAGCTGAGGTCAAGTCCCGACTTCGCTATACCCGGACTAGTTAATATTTCAATGAGCTTGCTTATGTATATATATTACTTACTGATCTGCATCATCGATAGCCAAAGGAGAGACCATTGCTACCAACGGCGAGAAAAGCTTCAAAAAATTGATTTGATACCCCCAAAGGCGACTGAACCAGCTACTACACCAGACAAAGTGAGTATATTAATGACAATGTAAAACTACAGGGTTTGAATTATCGAATTAATGGTTAAGTTGAGAAAACGTAAAAGGTTTAAACAAAATATATATATATATTTTAGTATATTCAACGGCATTATAACTTAAGATATATTCTTTGCCTAAATTTTGTACGAACAATTAATTATGTGTATATCGCGTGGTTATACAAAACCCTATTCTTTTTATCTATTATGTTTTGTTCTGTTAATATGTAATTTATTTTCTAATAAGAACAGATATATATA
>WFKH01003881.1:35936280-35954178 GCA_016163765.1 Magallana hongkongensis | reverse complement strand
CAAAGTTTTTCATTGGAATATATAGAGTAAATCTTAAAAAATCTTCTTCTCCGACACTAATCAGCCAGGAAAGCTGAAACTTGTGGAGGCATCCTTATGTAGTGTAGATACAAATTTGTGAAAATCATGACCCCGGGGGTAGGGTTGAGCATAATGGGGGGGGGGGGGCTAACTTTTACATAGGAATTTAAAGTGTAAATCTTTAAAAGTCTTCTTCTCAGAAACTAATCAGCCAGGAAAGCTGAAACTTGTGTGGAAGCATCCTCAAGTAGGGTAAATTTAAGTTTGTTCAAATCATGGTTCCCGGGGGTAGGATGGGGTCACAATGTGGAGGTTGGGGGCAAAAAGTTACATAGGAATATAAATAGAAAATTTTAAAAAATATCTTTTTCTAAAAACCACTTGCCTAGAAAAGCTGTAACTTTACTGAATTCAACCTCAGATAATGTAGGTTTAAATTCTTTCAAATCAAAATCTTGAGGAGAAGTTTGGGGCCACTTTGGGATTACAATTTTACAAAGGAAAATATTTTAGTTATTTACAAAAATGAAATGTTATGATATATGGTTTTACTTATATGCAATCATTTTGACATATTGCTGATTCTTTCAAATTGTTTAGACTTTGGCCCCAGGACGATTCTTGGACCTCACAAGGGGTTCAGAATTTGATATAGGTTTATATTCCATATGTAAACAATTGTTTAGGATCTTTTTAAGAACTGCAATGCTCAACAGGTGATATGACTATAAAATCATCCTGTTAAAAAAGGGACTTGATTTTAAACATAAGAATATCCAGGGTTAAAAAAAATGGACTTTTATTTATACAGGATCTACATGTATTATACTACATTGTCCAGATAGTTTATATTATGATTCCGTTAAGCTGATTTTATCATACCCATTGTTGCTCAGGTGAGCGATGTGGCCCATGGGCCTCTTGTTAATATCATGCATGTCCGCTCAGTTGATTACATGGTTGCTCAATTGATTGCAAAATTATGTTTATGATGTTCTATTACATTTCATAAGATGAGAAAGTGCAATAAACAATTCTTGCCGATATGTGGCATTAGACCGTATTTTAAATGGTGTCAAAAAATTTCAAAATGTACTCTAACATGAATTTTACAGATATATTTACAAACTTCATTTATTTAATCATGCTTCATATGTTAAATTTCTTGTTTGAGCTCAATTCACTTGCAATATGGTTATATTATGTTCTCTTTTAATTTAAAACGTAAAAAGTTGACGTTCAATTTGAACATTTTCAAATATGTAGGATTTTATTGATTTGAAAATAGGTACACTAAGATCGTAGCAAATAGAAATGTAAAGTGATCGATAAGATGACACACTATTTTACCACGTTTTCTATTGACATCAATGTAGACCGCCATTGATCAGTCAACAAATAATACGCCACAGAAACAGTTTTGTGTTAACTTTTGTGAAAGAAAGGTTAATTTATTTAGCCTATATTATTCTATATTAACTTACTGTCTCTCTAAGGATAAAAATCCTTTGTAAATCATTCATAAAATTGATTAACGACTGAAACCCTGCCGTAACTGTTTTCCTAATGATCATTATTCGTATTTCCGACTTCTAAACGGATAGATAACGAGATAATAATTTAACGCTTTGGTGGTTTTACGTTCTGATGGTTTTAAGTTCAAGATCTTTCAAGACAAGTAGGTAATAAGCAAAGAAAGGGATTTTATTTTCCGACGAAATATCAGGATTAAATAAATATTTTTATACAATTCTGAAAACAAAAGAATGAGTTCTAAAATATTTTTTGATACCTTATAATATATATATATATAGAAAAAGAGAAAAAAAATATGAATCGACGTATTTTATCATACTTAGCCAGTTGTGCCATTATAGAGTTCATATGATTAGAAGTGGAAAACTGTAATTTTTTTATTTTTCTGCCGTTCAAGTAAAGGGTAACGTCAAAGCACGGTTATCTGGAGAAAAAAAAAATATATATTTCATACTTTTCCACTTTAAAATCAGTCAATTAGAGTGGCCTGCCCCTAATAAAATTAGCCTATGACAGAGACATAGAAAATGGCACACACCAAGAACTACAATCCAAGTGTATGGATATTTTTTTAATTTACACATTCAGCCATTTCATTTTGCAGAATGTTAAGTTAAAGATTTAGTATTAAGTTTTGCTGAGGATCGAACTAAAAAAATTGTTGTCTACCCATCTTATAAATCAATAAATTAATCTACTCATTTTATAAATCAAGAATATAATAAGACAAATGGAGTTACATTGCTTTAGTTAATTAAAGTAAGAATTTCTGTCTCATTCTGTACTTAACCAAATTTTTTAAATTCATTTTCAAGGTAGTATTTATTTTACCCCAATAGCAACAATGATTTATTAATAGAAATTCTATAGTAATGATCTTCAGATTTCCTTGTTGCTTAGTTGAAGTGGGGGGGGGGGGGGTGAATATGTTACTATTTTACTATTTATCATGATCATTGAAGAATTGAATTATCTTGGTTTATAAATGCTTAAGTTGACACCAAAAACGTCATGGACCGCAAAGTAAATTTTTCCTACATTTAAATCGAAGGGTAGACCACTGTATACATTTTATTCAAAAGTGGACAGTGTCTTTTTTGTTTTCTATGAGAGGATAATCTAGAAAAATATCCAACGTGCGGATATTGAGAAACTAATTACTAAGTCTTATGGAAAATGATATCTACTATTTTCTGTCTGATGCATATATGCCATCTTTACGGAGAATCTGCGCGTATTAACATTTAATCACAAAATATGACAGAGAAATCCTCGTTGCGCCAATAAAAATTGTCAAAGAAATGTAATACGTTTAAGGTTAAAGATGGGAAACCACCGTTTATGCTACATGTACGTTCTCACTATCACGATTCGCAGTGATTGAAATTGTAGTCTTAATCGTAGAGGAATCGTAGTAATCTCACTAGCTCTTGAGGTCTGTCGTGGCGATCGTTAATCGTAGAAAATGCTTTGACTGTCAAAATTTTTTCTACGATCATCACAATTTTTAATCGTAATTATTAATTTTTTGCATCGTATCAGATCCCATTGGATCGATTTGGATCGTTACTAAGCGCAGCTCTGGTTTATATATACGTGTTACATTTGTAAGGTTTGAATTGCTCAGTTGGTTTTTACGCTGTCACTTACCGCATATCTAAATGTTTTTTTTTGTATCCTGGTTCGATTCTACATGTTGGCATGATTTTTCTTTTTTTAAAATTATAGGTTTGTATAAACACCTTTTTATTTTTTTATTTTTTTTTTTTACACAGGATTGTGCATTTTGTAGTTTACTCCGATTTTCTTCCTTTAATGCACGTTTGCTCTTCAAATTGAAGACATTTATGAAAAAGTATGTACTGAACTAAAAGCAATCAACCGTAACTATACCTTAGTGTAAGCACGCTTTGTTTGAGGACAGGAATCATTCACTCTGTGTTACTCGACACAGGTGCCACGTAAAAAAAAATCATGCCGAGCAAAAACAGAGGATGCAGCTGTTATAAGGAAAGAGTTCAGTTGAATGTACGGTGAATGATAATAGTGTTCGAACGCCTCGTAAAAATCCTTCTACATCTACAAACATCACTCTTCCTGTTATTTCTGTTGGGAAAACTAAGGCGACGTGCATTATTTGTCGCAAAAAGTCAAAGAGTTTGCGTAGCATTCCACGTGCAATCATTTCATACAGCAAGGTGTGCTAGTTGCAGATGGGGTTAAGTGTTGTGTTTCTCATTTGAGAGACAACCACTTGCGAGTGGGGCATGGCATTGACACGTCTAAACTTAGAAAAGTTTCCTCAGAAGTCAATCAAAATGAAATCACAGATTTACTTTAGTTAGGAAAACATCCGTACCGACAAGAGACATTTATATAAGAACTTGCTTGTTAATCGTTGTGAAATACATAAATTAAAAAAAAAACATTGCTTCTGATTAAAGCAAATGAATGTGTTCTTCTTGTTGATACGGATCTGTTTCATAAATTTTGAAGTATTATGTTCAAAACTGAATAAGATATAAGGAAAATAAAACCCGATTTTAACGTCATTGTGGACACGGCATATCTGAGAATGTAACTATCGTAATTATGATCCTATACGGGAATGAAGTAAAAAACACATTCCTTATTTTATAAAGTGTTATATTGTGTTAATGTTTTCAATAGAATAAAAGAAAATTGATGCATAAAACGACCTTTGAAATCGCGCCACGTTCGATGGTTGCTAATATGTCCCTGGTTGTAAATAAACGCATATAAAGTACATGTATCGTATTATAAAATAAACTGAAAATCAAATTTAAAGTTAATAAAGTAAAAAAAGCGTCCAGAACTCATACTGCTCGGACAACGACTGTGAAACTTATTTTCAATCACTATACATTATGAGAACTAGAACCTAAGAGTTTACTGTGTATGGCCCGGAATCAAGAAGTGGAACGGAAATTGATATGCTTTTTGTAAAGAGAGAAACCAATACCGGCCCTATAAGTCAACTCTTTTGTAATATACAAGTGATCCAAATTTACTATTGTGTTGAAATAGTTATTATACGATGTTTTTGACAATCAAAATTTGAAAAATAACATTAGAATTTCTATTGTGTTGAAATATTTATCATACGATGTTTTTGACAAGATTATTGTGTTTCCCAAAATTCTGCGAAATGATTTGATGTAATTTGGCATGATTTCATATAAATAAATATCGTGTTTATTTTACCAAGTTTTGGATATGAATGTTAACAAATAAAAAGTAAAAGATTTTGAAGAAATAAAAAGATGCTGTCTTTATTTATCTAGAGCATAATTATAGATATTCAAATTGTGTTAAGAACAAAATTGTTCTCTAAAATGATAAAATTATTTGAAATAAATAATGATATATTTAGATTAGGACTCTTAGGCACTAAGAAAAGTTAAAAAGAAAACACTTTTAAAAGCATCGACACAACAAAAGTAATGACACAATGACACGCTTAAGATAGAATGGTTTGCATAAAGGCTCATAGTTTACTAATGTTTAATTTGAGAAGTGTATATACTTGAATTACCGACTAAAGGAGGGGGAAGGCTATCTAAATAAGGCCATATATCTGTGTGATATAAATATCATTAAGCGCTGCAATTGCAACGCCTAATGCTATAAACTATTGCATGAACAGATGATATCGCCGCTTAATGATAGAATTGTATCATTAGGCGTAACAAGTGCACAGCATTGTATCAACCTCTAATGATAAAAAACTGCTTAATGATAAAAATATCATTAAGCGTTGCAATTGCAAATGGAGTAAAGTCTCAGGGATCGAGATACTTGGGGTGGGGGATGGAAAAGGGGGGGGGGGTGTTGTTTGGTCCTGAAGGTGCACATCTAGAGTCGCCATTTGTTCATGTAAACAAACTATACACTAACTCACTTCACGGTGCTATTGTAATGTATAAAAAAATTTAGAGGCAAAATAAAGTGACGATATCAGTATTAAAATGTCGGAAGAATGTTTTTTCGTATCGAATATTTGTACCAAATGTTTAGGAAAATTAGGTAATTAAGTCCAAAACTTTCGCATTTTTTTGCCCCGTAAACTGCAAGATTTTGTATGGGAGAAAATGTAGCTCTACGTATACGGGCTGTCAACGCGATTGTTTTCTGTAGAGCTATCTTAATCTTTTAGAGATGATTTCTTTGGCCATAACCTATCATTTAGTACAGAAAAAATCCAATTTTTTTTTACTTTAAATTGGAGTATATTTTTCTTTATCTTTTTACAAAGCTCTTCTTTTAAGGAGGTTGATACACTGTATAGTCTAAAATAGCCTGGACCATCCAGCCTTCTTAAGTTCAGGATTGCAAGTTTTATGAGGGGTAGTTGATAGCAAATCAAACTGCATAGGATTTCATATTCCTACGAAAAAAAGTAAAAACATCAAGATCAACCTATAAGTCAATGAAATTTATCATACTTAACCCAATTTTACCATCAGAGAGTTCATGTGATTACATGTGGAGAACTGTATACCGGTTACCGTTCGTAATTCTGCCGTTAAAGTAGAGGGCGTTGTCAAAGCACGGTATTCTGAAGAAAAAAAATTGCACACTTTTCCACATTAAAGGGGCATGGTCACGATTTTGGTCAAAAATTATTTTCCTGGTTTTAATGTTTACAATGCTTTAATAAGGCATTTCTAATAGTCAATCAGTCGCTGAGATATAAGCGAGATACAGAGCTTACAATTCTTTGCTATGTAAACAAAGCTTACGTCATGTTTTTGTTTTGTTTTGAATGTTGAAGTAAAAATCCAGTTTTAGACCTAAAATGAATGTGATGAACGTTAGGAACTGTTCATTTATGCTTAAAACGAATTAGAAGATAGACAAACCAGCTTGAAAAAGATTTTTACTTGCATATTGAACCAATTAAACAAAAACAGGTCACGAGCCTTGTTTACATGACAAAATATTGTGAGCTCTGTATGTTCTTATTATGGCTCTACGACTGACTCTCAAATTTTGGTTGATCATTAGAAATGCATTTCTAAAGCATTGTAAACAATAAAAATAGAAAATTAAAATTTGACCAAAATCGTGACCATGTCTCTTTAAGATCAGTCAGTAAAAGTGAACTCTCTTTACTATAATGAGCCTGTGATAGAGACATAAATAATGACACATCTTGTCCTGGATCTGGAAGCCTCTCTTACGATCTGTCGGCAGGGACTCCATGGTGGGTGTTGCACCTCAAGAACTACAACCCCAAAACAACATTCGTTTTTGGAATACTTTGAACCTTTTCATTTTGCAGAATGTTGGATTAATCTAGCTTTGTTAAGTCAAAAGATGTCGTTGTAGCGTTGAAATTTTTCTGAGGATCGAAATGAAACAAAAACCGCATTGTGTACGCTTTAATATATGATCCTCGAGAATAGAATAAGACAAAATTAGTTACATTGCTGAAGATAATCATATTTGTAATTATTTAGGCTTCATTCTGCGCCTTAATTTTTAAAAAAGCATTAAATATATCTACTTCATTTCAATATAGACAGTATTTGTTCTACCCCAACCCCAGATTATTTAAAGTAGTTTTACTTTCCTGAAATATCGATATCTTTGTTGCTTAGTCGAATAAGGGGGAATATATATGCTACGATTTATAACTGTAAAATCCTAATCAAACGCGAGGAATAAATATCCGCGTAAAATCGCGAGAGGCACATCTCGCGGACTTTAAAATCTCGCTTTTATTTTTTCAAAAGATGTGAACTGAATGAAACTCTGATAAAAGAATTCGGCGTTTGCAATTTTATATCCTCGCAATTTGATGCAAAACGATTGAATCAAGTACTCGCGTAAAATAAGGAATCTACAGTACTAAGTATTAATAAAGTATTCAATTATCATATCTTGGTGTTGATAATAATAACCTCATGTACCGTAGAGTTTCCGCTAAAACTAATAGTCTCCGTAATGTTTGATTCTAATACATGTTAGTAAATAAACAAGGTTGAAAGCAGGATCGACAATTTAGCTATAAGGTAAATTGTAAGCATCGTTATCTAACGGGCAGTCAGTTTCATTAAGTGTATGTTTATCTCAGTAATCTTATGATCTATGGGTTTCAGGGGTTTGTATTAGAAAATTTTAGTAAAATATCAACTTTTTTAAAGTTAAAATTGCAGTTAGTTAATCGCAATTTACTTTTTATTAATACATTGGTTCTAAGTTTCTGAAAAACTTCCTATTAAAAAATAGAATCCTTTACATTTTTCTGCTCTTATAACACTATCTGATTGGACAGGAAAAAAGCAAAACAATTTGTGTGTACTTTTCTAGTTCTACTGTTTTTAAAAGCATGTACTTAGAACTATACAATCACGTTCAAGATGTCAGTAAGTAAGAAATGTCCTTGGAAGAAAGGAGCGCGCGGTATAAAAACTAAAAAAATATGTACATGTAAATATAAATACAAATCGTACTTCATTTACCTTATATTCAAAAAGAACAATATACACATCGTACAATAGCATTGGCAGGTTTAATTTTAACTTTTCCCCCCTGAATAATGACTCAAATTTTCGCTCCGAGCGGTAGCGTAGATTCAAATTTGTTACCGTCATGCCTAAAAACAGAATTTTTTTTTTTTTTGCAAAACAACAAGGTGCTACTGAGGACCGGTTACGTGAACGATGTGGCAGATAGTCTTGTATATTTTCACAGGCACAGGATAAAGCTCTGTCATTCAGTCAATTAAAAGGTGACTGAAAGATAACTTAAAGGTGACTGAATGGGAGAGCTATGCCATTTAGTCATCTTTCGAGACGTTTCGGCTACCTTTTAGTTGACTGAATGGTAGAGTTTAATACTACGAGGCATCATTTCCTGGTATACTGATTCCCTGTATGATTAGTGTCATGCTTCAGGAGAATGAAATGAAAGGTTATGGGCTATTAAACAAATCTTAATACTCAAACTCATAAATCTTGACAAAAACAACCAGGTCAGAGAAAGAGATGACATTTCAAGTAGTTGAAAAATGCTCAGCGTGTCATGAGGTAGATCTTTTAACCAGGATAAAACCATTGAATTTACATCGATATCGGAGATTTCACAGAATGACTATTTTTTTTCTGAACAAAACAAATAACAAAGAATTTATCTTTTTTTTACGTGCGAGTGAACCACTTATCAGTAACACTCTTTAACTACATGTAGCTTTAGACAGCGACCCACATTTTACTTTGCTCTACTGAAAAATCCAAGGGAGGCTTAGTTAATGTTACTGACAATGTCGTCTTTCTCTTGTTGAATTAGTTACCCGCTCATCATTTTCTTGATTTTGTGGTTTAATGACGTTAAACTAGATTTATAGTACGTGGTCTCTTTAGTTTTGCCTATTTTGGATATATAGTATTTTGGATTTATAGTACGTGGTCTCTTTAGTTTTGCCTATTTTGGATATGGATAACTCCATGTCGACATATATTTTTGTAATTTCTGGTTTAGTAGACTCAGGCTAAGCCATCCATTATTTAGACAAATTATTATTATTAAAAATGATTCAAACTCATGTGTTTTAATTAGAGGATAATACGAAAAAATTTTCAACATGCGAATATTGAGAAATATATTAGTAAATCTTTTATTTTCTGTCTGATGTATAATAGTATAAATATGTTATCTTGACGGAGTCTCAACATTTTTTATCACAAAACATGACATCAAATTCAGTTTTGGTAGAACATACATTTTTACATTTGAAATAAGTCAACTTTTCTCAAGAAGTTTGTCAAGAAGTAAATCAGTTATAAATGATAAATCATCAACTTAAAAAAAATTACTTATTTTTAATAAACAATTACCAGAGAAAATACAATATAAGATTTTTTTTATGTCTTTAGGTGTTGCCTATTTATGTAATCAAATGCCTTTAGAATTATTGTAGTCTTATGTAATTAGTGCATATTGGATCATCTAGTTTTCATTCTAACTCACATATCGTAATTAATGCCAAAATAGCGGTGTGAATATATGAGATGGGTTAAAAATAAGAAATTATTTCAAGAAATTAAAATACAGTATACAATAAATAAGGGCATGTTGAATGAAGCAAAATTCAATAAAACTTTATAATCTATGTTTGTCTGTTTGCCAGTTATCACTCTATTACTTGATTTGTTTGCATCACGCTTTTATCTGTTG
Organism: Magallana hongkongensis; assembly: GCA_016163765.1. Classification (NCBI taxonomy): domain Eukaryota; kingdom Metazoa; phylum Mollusca; class Bivalvia; order Ostreida; family Ostreidae; genus Magallana; species Magallana hongkongensis. The sequence goes on along the minus strand of WFKH01003881.1, from coordinate 35,944,419 downwards.
AAAAATCGGAAAAATAACATTAGAATTTACTGTTGGGTTGTTATATTAATTACCCGACGTTTTTGACATAATTATTTTGTTTCCCAAAATTCTGTTGATGACATGATTAGGCAAAACAGTTTCTATTATGCCTAAGGGAATGGAATACGCTTGTTTTTTTCTTTAATCCTGACAAAACATTTGCATAATAACAATCTTAATTTGAATTAAAAGTTTATCAAATATCATTGTAAAATTAATAGGATATCATTGTTCAAATCGTTTTATATGTGTTATATCGCCGCGACATAAATTAACATCTAGTTAGACGGTTTTATATCAGAAAAAAAGTCAATCTGTGAATTAAAATAAGTTTAATATACACATTTTTTTCAAGCCATTGTTCAAATTTAGATATCGTAAATTCGTCCTCTAAATTTATCACATATGTCGTTTAAATATCAGTACTAGGATTTTAAAGATTTACTACGTTTGAATGTGTATTAATTTTAGAAGAAAAAGATAATTAATGAATGCCTGTTCGAACACAGGGTCGACGAACAAATGAAAAATGATGCTCTACCTCCTTATCTACTTGGAACATCTAACATCTAACAGTTTTATGAAGTTTTATCAGATTTATTTATATCTATATATAACAAAGATTATATTGTTTTGATAAATCAACGTAAAACAGATAATATAATAATAATGAATAATAAGTATTTCAAACAAAAACATGTGTTTGTTTTCAATCATTGTTCTTCCTACGGGTTCTTGTATGAAATGACAATATTTATACATGTATTAAAGTTTCGTGTTCATTCGCGAAAGTTACGCGTTATATCGCAAAGGTTTTGCGTTTATTCGCAAAAGTAACGCGTTAATTCGCGAAAGTTTCGCGTTTATTCGCGGTAATTTTTTTTTACCTACGAAAATTAGCTCAAAGGGCTTTCGTACAAATTTGAAAATTACATGAAAAATATCTCCCTTCTTATTTATTTTTATATCATGCAGCTAGGTAGCACATAATGTAAGCTACGATCTACCTTTTGTACATTTGATTAATCTTTTTGATTTGTAATACGCGAAATGCTTTCAAATATTAATTGAGTAAATGATGATAAATCGTTATTGAACAGTTGAATGATAGACTTGAATACTGGAAAAAAAAAATTACGTAAAATTTCTACAATAAACTTGTTTTTATTTAAAGATATTCGCCACGAATTAACTTGTTTGTCAAAATAGTGTATGGTTGATTTTGCTTTCACCATGGTATAAAGCTGATTTGAAACTATCCCGGCCAGCAAAAGTTTCTGACTTAACCATCGACCTGTTTTCAGGATGTCAAAGAGCAAAATGAGATACAGAACAGAAGTCGTAATTCGTTTTGAATGTAATTATGATTGACTGTGCTACCAATATCTTGCATTAAAAAAGCTTATCTTATAAAATTAACTGTGTTAATCTGATATATTCTGCAATTATAACCTTTAAACCCCACCCTACCAATTGAGGTAATAATATGAATAATATGAAAAATGATATACCTGTAATAAAGAAAACCCGCGATTATTTGGTTAATTATATTGTTTTATGCAGATGGGCGAGCGGGATGTTCTAGAAGCTACTTACACATTATCAATATGAGTTCCACTGTTTACCTAACTAGATATTTAAATCTAAAAAGGGAAGAGCAGTGAACCATTTTTGACAGGTGGATTTACATATTTTTCACTCATCCCATGTATTTCAAAATCAAGTTCATAAAGTCGTACTGAGGTCGAGAGAAACCTTTTAATATTGTTCAAATAAATGTGTTATCAAATGAACATTGTTCAAAACCATGGCATTTTACCGTATTGAATTCTGTATTTTGAAACGTTATGTTCTGCACCCACCTACGGTCTGGAGTTCGTATATCCTTTTTATGGATGCTTGAGGACATTGAGTTTTGGTATTCCCCACAATTTTGAAACTTTTAAATTCTTAACGCAATAAGATTTATATGTACAAGCCATAAGAGGTTAAATGTACACAAATCAGAACTTTCCTTTCAATTCACTGCGATTAAACCGGATGTAAACCAGTCTAGCCAAATTCTTAGGCACTTGAATGTATAAAAAACACTTTTTTCTTTGGTGAAACGGCATTGGAGCGGAACGAATCTATACATATATTTTAAGTAAAGTATATTTGAACGATTCACCGCAAAATTTCGTTTGAGGAACGCCCAGAATTCGTCAAACCCGATTTTACCTCAAAAAGAGTGTCATACCCTTCTTTTTTTATACATACACATACAATATATTTACAGTAACTTCCAGTGCCCGTGGTTTTATGCAAATGAAACGATTTTCAAAAGACAATTAATCTTACGTTGTAAAGCGCGGAAAATTTAAAGATTAACATCGTTTATCGGTTGTTATTCCTTATCTGCACATTTCGTCAACCGTTTAAAACTTTAAATTCGCAAAGTACAGATAGATATTACCCATTTATTTTTTTTTGTTCAGTTTAAACAGAATAGAGTGATAAATTCCTCCGATAGCCACATGCGCGGATGTAAGGTTTGGGGTTGGACTGGTTTTCTGGATGGCTTTCCCATGTAACTTTTGATCACTAATTTAAGTGTCTAAATAACAGGCTTAAGACTCTCAAAAGAAATAAGTGGTCATATTCACCTTCGGGATTTTTTAAAGTCCTTAATCCACCCTGTCTATTAAATATTTAGTAAGTACATGCTTTATAATAAATATAAATCAATGCTATTAAGTAAATGTGTCTCTGCCTCAATATAAAAACTCATGCTGTTAAGTGCATATCTACCAAAAAATCAGGAAATTTTTTATCATTATAAGATACACCACTCTTAATAAAAGCAAAATTAAATTGGAGGGATTCTATAAAAATCTCATTTATAATAATTTTTTTTTGTTTTTCAAATTTTCCAGATATTTATTTACAAAAGTATATGTTACAAAACAATGTTCACATGTATATGTAGTAATATATAAATAATAATAATAATAATATTAATAACAATGATAATAATACGAATGGTAATAATTATAGTAATAGTAGTAGTAATGTCACCTATTATATCTGTCGAAGTAATATATATATAAATATAAAGTTACAAAAATATTTTATACAAAATCATATACTTTTTTACATTGATAATATTAATGTTAATTAATCAAAATATTTGAAGTCAGTAGGTTGTAATGAAAAGCGTTTTGTAGGGAGGTAGATCCATCGGCATCACAGAGTCTATATTTTGCCTCCTTATTTATGTGAAAAACCATGGGCAAGGTCTCCCATGGCGACATAAAATTAGCTACAGTTTAACCAAGAGCGTTTTGAAGAAAGAAGAATATCTAGTATTTCAATGTGGAATTTCTATGTATTTCAATTCCTTCTGATGTTTCAACAATATTTTCTAGTCTACAAAACATCTTATATTTGTAAATTTTTAATATGGCTTCCATGTATGTTGTACATTCACACACTCAAAAATAAGATGGTGTGAATTTTCAACTTTTTCTGTACATATTTTACACATACAATCACAATTTTTGTTAATCTTACTTACAAAATAATTATTTGAAAGTAAATTATTTAACAATTTTATTCATATAAATATTTTCCCAATCGCTTTTGAGAATATCAAATTCATTATTGTATTTCGATTGCATGTTTGATATATGAAATTTTTTTCTTTATAAACTGATTATAGAAATCTTTTGTTGAGTATTTATTGTACGAGGGGGTATATAATTGTACATAATTCTTAAAAATTGTTTTAATTATTTTATATTAAGTCAGTTATTTTTGTTAATCAATACGTTTGCTGTTTCCTCGGGTGATTTTAAAGTTCCCGCCTCAGAGTATAAGTCTTTAACAAACAAAATATTACTTTTAAGCCAAGTTTTGAAGAAAATTGTTTTCCCTTTATATAAAAACATCAAGTTTGACCATATCGGTTGCTTCAAAAATGTTTCCGGGCTCAATTTGTTTTTTAAGTCTTTGCATGTGCTAAAGCATGTGATAGCTTGTTTATAGAATAGTAGCATAGTTTTTTATTATTTCATAATCTTCAATTTTATTTTCAGTTGTATTAATTAAATAGTCCATGTCTATGTTGATCGGAGTGCAATAACTATTTACGTAACTCTTAATACAATGTTTTGTTTCTTTTAATCTAGGGACCCATGAGGCTTTTAACGCTTAATCTTAGAATCGACGTCAGTAATGCCTAGTCCGCCTTCTTTTACATGGCCAATTAACGTATTTCTTTTAATCCTTTCGGTTTTATTCCAAATGAAATATATATTAATTTATTAATGCGTTTAACATAGTCTTCATCGAGAATTTCCAAAATACCTGAACATATATGAGTTTTGATAGTGCTAAAGAGTTTATTACGGTGCATTTCCCAAATAATGTTAATTTTCTTCTTCTCCAAGATTCGAATTAAGTGTCTATATCATGATAAATTTTCATCCAATTTTTATTATAACATTCAATTTTATCATGACCTACATGAATACCTAAACATTTTACTGAATTGTTCGTGACTGTTATTTCCTCGATTTCTGTAAACTTATTTTTAAAAGGACCAAGCACAATACAATCAGTTTTACTTATGTTAACCTTAGATTCTGTATGAATACAGAACTTGTTTACCGATTCCAAAGCATGTTTAAGTGATTCAATATTCTGTAGAGTTAATGTCATGTCGTCGGCATGTTGTATATTTTTTACTTCTTTTTCCATAAAGTTAGCTTTAAAACCTTGTATATTTTTATTATTCTTAATTTTTTCAGATAAAATTTCGGCAACAAAAAGATAGAATGGCTGATATTGGACAGCCTTGTTTTATTCCCCTTTTCATTTCGCATGTTTTTGAAATCCATCCGTTATTCTTTAATCTAAATATTGGACTTTGACATAATTTTTTTATCCAATTTGAAAAGTTTTCCCCAAAGTCGAATTTTGCTAGTGTTTTAAATAAAAAACTCCATTCTACTGAATCAAAAGCTTTTTCAAAGTCTAAAAATAATAGGATCCCCTCTTTGTTAATATTTTCACAATATTCAAAAATATCTAAAATAAAACGGGCATTAGTACCTATATATTCGCCTTTTATATAAGCTGTTTGCTCATTATCAATTTGCTTTGAAATAAAGGTTTGTTATCTACGTGCAAAAATGAATGCTATGATTTTGTAATCTGTATTAGTAACACCAATTGGTCGGTAATTTTTCAAATCGTTTTTTCTTCCTTTTTTATGCAAAAGGGAGATAACTGCAAGTCTTTGAGAAAATGTCATTTTTCCGTTCAAAAAAATTTCCTTTATCATGTTATAAAATTAGGAGGATAATTGATGCCAGAAACATTGATAAAATTCATTGGGTATACCATCGAGGCCCGGGGATTTATTTGATTTTAAATTCATAACGGTTTCTTTACACTCATACATTGACGGAAATGCATCACACATACTTTTATCAGTTTCAGATAGTGTATTTACTTTACAATTTTTTAAATACATTTGATAGTTTTGAACTATATAGGTTTGCAAAGTAGTCACACATTGCACCAAGAATACCGTCATCTTCGGTGAGACGATTATTTTTGCTTAAAACTTCGTGGATAACATTTTGTGTTTGGAGCTTCTTTTCTAAACTAAGAAAATATTTAGTATTTTTTCACCATCACTTACCCATTTTGTTCTCGAACGAATTTGTGCACCTTTTGCTTTTTCATCATTTAGATTGTTTAGCTTATTTTCTAATTCACGCTTTCTGTTCATATCCATTGCTATATAGTTAGAATTTTCAATTTCGGAAATTTCTTTTTCAATTTGGAATATTAATTGTTTATATGTTTTTTGGCGTTTGACAGAAAAAGCTATAGAAAAATCTTTAATTGATATTTTTAGAGACTCCCATTTATCAATAGAAGAACCTTCTCCTTTACTTATATCTGTGATTATTTTTGTGACTTGACGTTTATATTCCTTACATTCCAAAAGTGACGTATTTAGATTCCAGTACCCCTTTCCCCGTTCATTATCATATACAGATAAATGAAATTTCATTGCTCTATGGTCAGACATTCTGGTCCCGTTATTATGAGTACCGGGAATTCTACACATTTATCTCTCCATAAGTCATTTAAATGCAAACTAACAATAATGTCGCTCAATATTTTTGAACTTTTGTCAGTGTTTTCTCCATCAAGATGACAGTTAAAATCTCCACATAAGATAATATTCTCTGTGTTTCTAGAATTTTTAATGATAAATCTTTTCATTCCTTTCAAAAAATCAATTCTACAGGTTTCTTTGTTCAGTGCATAAATATTAACTAAACTATAGGAGATATCACCAGTATTAAAATTGACCAGTATTTTTCTGCCATCACTGGTCTTATGTATATTTTTTATCTCAATATCTAACCCCCTTTTTAAACAAAATAGATACGCCTCTACTAAAAAGTGAGTCAGTAAAGCAATGTATAGATTTTCCATTCCAAGCATAATCGTAATGAAAAACTTTTTTTTTTCTACAAAATGCGTTTCTTGAATCAAAATAACATCGATATTTGTATCAATTATCCAACTGTAAAATTTATCTCTTTTTTCTTTAGAGTTTAAACCTCGCATATTTATTGAAATGGATTTAAGCATAGCCATATTTGTTGTTTATGAGAACAAAAAATAGTAAATATGTATACCTATGTAACAGTCTACACAGGTATTCTCTTGTAAGGCCATTTTTCTCAAGTGATCAGTAAGTCGAATTGACACTATTTGTAAACATTCAAATGAAATGTTAGCCATCACTGTTAGCTTGTTTCAGAGACTGTGACTTTGGCGAATTTTTCCGTGTACCGGAGGAATCGCGCTTTCTCGGGGTTCTGAGCTCGCTGAGCATACTGGAAATGGCCCGCTGGGAGCTGTCTTTGCACATTCGCGGTGCGGAATTCGAGCGATGAGTGGTTCGGTTGTCGTTAGAATGAGTTGTAGCGACGTTAGCCAGGATATACCCAAACGTGTTCTGACCGGGCCAGGCAGTGGGATGGGTGTGGATCGTTTCCTCTTTGTCCAGGCCGGACGCCCAGAAATCATCGTAGGTTGCTTCAACGAAGATTGTTGATTTTTTGGCTTTGCGCAAAGCCTCACGGAAATCAGATACCTGGTCATATTTCGCTTCTATTATTTCCGTCATCAAAGCTAATTTTTCAGTTTCAAAATAGGTAGAATTCGAGATGGTCTTTTTTTGCATCTAATGCAGTAGTCGCAGACTGAATTGCGTTTGCTTTGGGAATATCGCCTCTTCGTACAGCTTTCACGTATTGAAACGCGTGTTCTGACGATTGGTGAGTAACACCAAATGCTTTTACTTTGCGTGGGGAAAAATTGGATAGGGTATCAGAAGCCCCCGCAAAAGGTACAACTTTGGCTAAAGGGGCTGTGTAGTGGTCACATGTATCGTCACCCGGGGAGTGCCCGCCCTTCTTACAAACCTTACATCTGGACGAGTTAGGACAGTCTCTTTTAAAGTGGGTAGCCTCCCAGCAGTTAGTATAAAGTGGATGCGTTTATTTGAAGGTTGACCGTATTGGTATATGAAACACTGCAACCCTGCCCATTTGCATTGACGGGGCAGAAATTTGCCATCCGGAAGAGCGCTAACATAGATGAAGCGATTACCTTCAAAATTCTTGTCATTTTTCTTGTTTCGGGTTGCCTAATGTTTTCATACTTTAGGCCACTGGTGAAATTTAGATCAAACTGCTTTAGCATTTTCATGATTTCATCATCATCTACAGACAGAGGGACTCCTTCGACCGTAATTTTGAGCACCTGCTCAGACGGTTCATTGGTACCTGCGGAGAAGGGGTTGGTGTCATATACACTAATGTGCCTGTTTCTGATATCAAAGCCTTCCTGTAGAAGTTTTGCTCTGATGTTGGACGATTTGACATAGACCCGCCATAGACCTCTGTCTTTTTGAATGCATTGAATATCGTTCACAACTTAGCTTGTTGCCACAGAGAGGTCATAATCAGAAACACGATTAGCTTCATTTGTTAATCCCGTGGATCTCTTTGTCCTTAAAATAGATAGGTTTCAGAAGCTCCATTT
>WFKH01003881.1:35898305-35914327 GCA_016163765.1 Magallana hongkongensis | reverse complement strand
TTGTGTATTGGGTTGGGGTTGTGGATGAGGTTGAGTTCGTGGACGGTGCTATGGTTGTGAACGGGGTTTAGGTTAAAGATGGCGATAAGGCTGTGAAAGGGTTGAGGTTGTTCACGAGGTTGAGGTTGTGACGGGATTAAGGCCGTAAAAGGGATGAAGTTGTGGATTGGGTTGAGGTTGTGGAAGGGGTTGATTTCGTGGACGGGGCTACGGTTTTGGACGGAGTTAAGTTTGTGGATGGCGTTAAGGCTGTGGACGAAATTGAGTATGTGGATGGGGTTGAGTTTGTAGACTGGGTTAAGGCTGTAGACGGGGTTGAGGTTGTGGACAGGGTTGAGGCTGTGGACGGCGTTGAGGTTGTGGACGAGTTTGAACCTGTAGACGGGGTTGAGACTGTCGACGGAGTATAGGTTGTGGATGGGGTTGAGGCTGTGGACGGATTAAAGGTTTTGGATGGTGTTGAGGTTGTGGATTGGGTTAAGGTTGTGGACGGGGATGAGGCTGTGGACAAGTTGGAGGCTGTGGACGGGATTGAGGTTGTCGACGGAGTATAGGTTGTCGATGGGGTTGAGACTTTGGACAGGGTTTAGGTTGTGAATGGGGTTGAGGCTGTGGACGGTGTAAAGGTTGTGAATGAGGTTGTGGATGAGGTTGAAGTTTGGAACAGAGACGAGGCTGTGGACGGGGTTAAGGTTGAGGTTGTTGACGGGGTTGAGGTTGTGGTTTGGGTTGAGGAATGGGACAGGATTGAGTTAGTGGTCAGGGCTGAGGCTGTTGACGGGGACGAGACTGTGAACGGGATTAAGGTTGTGGACGGGGACGAGACTGTGAACGGGGTTGAGGTTGAGGTTGTGAATGGGGTTGAGGTTTTGGACGGGGTTGAGGCTGTGGACGATATTGAGGCTGTGGATAGCATTGAGGTTGTGAATAGGGTTAAGGTTGTGGACGGAGACGAGGCTGTGGACGGGGTTGTCGAAGGGGTTGAGGTTGTGGATGGGGTTTAGGCTGAGGTTGTAGAGGGGGTTGAGGCTTTGCTTGAGGGTGAGGCTGTGGACGGGGTTGAGGCTGTGGACGGGTTGAGGATGGTGATAAGTTTGTGTCTGTGGACAGGGTTTTGTTGTGGACGGGATTGAGGCTCTAGATAGTGTTCAGGTTTTGGACGGGGTTGTTGTTGTGGACGGAGTTGAAGTTGTGGACGGTGTTGAGTTCGTGAATGAGATCGAGGTTGAGGTTTTGGACGGGTTTGAGGTTGTGAATTGGGTTGAGGTTGTGGATAGGGTTGAGGCTTTGGACGGGGTTAAGGTTGTGTAAGGGGTTGCGGCTATTGACGGGGTTGAGGTTGTGATTGGGGTTTAGGTTGTAGACGGGGTTAAGGTTTTGGATGGGATTTAAACTGTGGAAGAGTTTGAAGTTGTGGATGGGGTTGAGATTATGGATGGATTTGAGGTTATGGGCGAGTTTTTTTTGAAGTTGCGGATGGGGTTGAGGTTGTGGATGGGGTAGAGGTTGTGGACAGGGTTAAAGTTGTGGATGGGGTTGAGGTTGTGGAGGTGTTTGGGTGTGGATGTGGTTGAGGTTGTGGATGTGGTTTAGGTTGTTGATGGGGTTGAGGTAGTCGATGTTGTTGAGATTCTGGACGAGTTTGAGGCTTTGGACGAGTTTAAGGTTGTGGATAGGGTTGATGTTGATTTGTTGAGGCTGTGGACGAGTTTGAGTTTGTGAATGGGGTTGAGATTGTGGAGGAGTTTGAGGTTGTGGACGGGGTTGAGGCTATAGATGGGGTTGAGGTCGTGGACGGGGTTGAGGCAGTTGATGAGTTTGAGGCTGTGGATTTGGTTGAGGTAGTGGATGGGGTTGATGCTGTGGACGGGATTGAGGCTGTCGATGAGTTTGAGGCTGTGGATTAGGTTAAGGTTGTGGATGGGTTGAGGCTGTGGACGGGGTTGAGGTTGTGGACGGGGTTTAGACTGTGGACGGGATAGAGGCTGTAGACGGAGTTGAGGCTATGGACGAGTTTGAGGCTGTGGACGGGGTTGAAGTGTGGTCGGGGTTAAGGTTGAAGTGGAAAAAACTGAGAATTATTTGGTATATCAGCAACAGGATAACCAAACATTGAGTTTGCACAATAAGTAATTTTAGAATTCTTCCAATGTCCACTGACAATTCACAAGAATGTCTGCCAAAACAAAAAAACAAACAAAAAAAAAAAATAAAAAAAAATGAGAGTACACTTTTATTTAAAGTTCCATTTCATATGCTCGGTCAAATTCAATTTTGTTAGACAGGAGGAAATATTGGTAACGCATACTCTCTAGGACTTCTTCCTCTTGTAGAAGTCAATTAGTGAAGTTGAAAGAAGAATGACTGAAATATAACAATTAATAAACATATATAAAATACCAAATTAAGCAGAATGCGGCTCTTGCAGTGGAAAATTATAATGAAAATGATGATCATGTATGTGCCTACTTCTTATTGTTCTAATACAGACTAAATTATGGTGAAAATGATGATCAAAAGGACTGAAATTAAGATAAAGATAAGAAAAATTATCTTAATGGTAGAGCATCCGAGGTAAAATATGAAAAAAAATACCAAAGACTGACGCTAAAATATACACAACTATCTCCCAAGGTTCATCGTCGAAGGGTCTTTGAGTTGATGAAGTTGAAAGAGGGGTAGAAGTGACAGTCAGGGAAGGCGTGATAGTCAGGGTAGGAGTGGCAGTGTGGGTAGGCGTGGCAGTCAGCGTAGGAGTGGCAGTCAGGAAAGGAGTGACAGTCAGGGTAGAAGTAGAAGTGATGGTAGGAGTGACAGTGAGGGTAGGCGTGACAGTCAGGGTAGAAGTGTCAGTGAGGGTAGGAGTGACAGTGAGGGTAGGCGTGACAGTCAGGGCAGGAGTGACAGTGAGGGTAGGCGTGACAGTCAGGGTAGGAGTGGCAGTCACGGCAGGAGTGGCAGTGAAGGTAGGCGTGATAGTCAGAATATAAGTGGCAGTCACGGTAGGAGTGACAGTGAGGGTAGGCGTGAGAGTTAGGGTATGAGTGACAGTGAGGGTAGGCGTGAAAATCAGGGTAGGAATGGCAGTCATGGTAAGAGTGACAGTCAGGGTAGGAGTGACAGTCAGGGTAGGAGTGGCACTCAGGGTAGGAGTGACAGTAAAGGTAGGCGTGACAGTCAGGGTAGGTGTAAGTTAGGGTAGGAGTAATACATGTACTCGGGTAACAGTTGCTGTTGGATAACCATCATCTTTATAGAAAAATTAAAAAGTTTCCAACAATTAGAATGTTTTAGTTCTGATGCGTTATTAAACAAATTAATGCAAGAAGCTATTAGATTAGAGTGGAAAGAAAATGAGCTTTAAAATGGAAGAAATGGATAACACCACATTTTTTTTATTTTCTAAATGAATCTTACTTACACATCTCTATTTGTTTATAAACACCGAAACATGTGTTTGAGCGATTATGTTTCGACAAGGGACATTTCCTTTCAGGACCTCGATTTTAACGAGACTGCCCACAAAGTCGTTTGAGACGAAAATGGTGTCAGTGTAACGACAAAAAGTAATCCCTGTAGAATGTTGACCGGGGGTCATTTTTCTACGTAGAAAAATGACCCACTTGGTTGTAGAATACTGGATTACATCGTAGAAAGTATGGCCTTAAGGTCATTTTACTCTGTGTGGGTTGTTGAGAAATGAACCCATAGAATACTGACTATATTTCATTATATATTCTATGTTTACTTGTTGTAGGCCCAATAATTTTTTTTAGGGTAAATACAGTGGTGGTGGTGGTTGTGGTGGTGAGGGGTGGGTGGTTACTACAATACCTGCTTGGTACTTTGATTAAAGGAAATATATTTTTCTTCCGTATCAGCGTGTTCGAATAACCAGCTTGAGTACTCTTTTCTGATCCTTTTATTGCCTATCATCATTATCTCAACCTGTCTTTAATTTTTTTTTAAATTTAAAAGTCATGTTTCGTTAATTAAAGTACATTGAATATAAAAAAAATTCCATTAGCCCTAAATCTTGGCAACAAGTGAAAAAGACGTACCTTAGATAACAACTGAATGTTAGTTCGAACATGTTTATAATAGATTATTTAACTAGGCGCGAATCTAGATAAATTTTAAAAGGTTGGAGGAGTAGGGGGGATGATTGATATATTGGTGGAAACCACCAAGGTCCTGTGTGAATAAGATATTTGATACAGATCAAAATAATAGAATCGCCAATCACCAATATTTTAACTGTTATTTTGGAAAATCAAGATTTACATGTGCTGTAAAATATGTATTTGCGTGAAAAAAAAATGGTGGGTTCACTAATTCCTGTTCTGTTAAACAAGAAAACAGATTAAATTTCATCTTCATTTCGGCTAATACATAGAGTTCATTTTTCATTTTGCACTGAAAAAAAGGACATGAATTGAAAATCCTCTTTCTTAAAAGAAACACTTTTTTTTATTTGAATCGTATTTTGAAAATCAGAATTATGAGGATAAACCATTTATCAACGTTAATCTTATTATATTTGGGTTTTTTTTTGTTTTTGTTTTTGTTTTTGTTTTTTTTTTTTTGATAGTATGTTTTCATTATACAAGTGGCAAATTATTAAGACACATTTTGCAGGTAAAATTCGTGATAAATTAAAATTAAAAAAAAAGACAAATAAAACCATTCATATTACAATTTTTAAATGATTTTGCTGTTCAACGGCGTTTTGTAAGATATGCTCAAGGTAAAGTTGATTTGTGATATGAAGAGTAAATATTCAAGCCTGCCATATCAAGTGCCGGGATCGGGAAATTGCAGTAACAGTACTAAACGGGCGAGTGCGTGAAATTTTAAAATATAACTATTTATATGTAGGATATCAAGTGTTTTCTATCATACATTACGAAAAAACGATTTAGACGGAGTTAACGATATCTATATCCAAAATTGCCATTTCTTTAAAGACATTCATTCTACTACTTGCTGATTTCTCTATAAATAGAATCCACAACGTTTAAAAATCTTTGTAGACAAATTCATACAGTATTTTCTTGAAATAACAAACAAAAGTAAGTAAACATTACTTTATTATAAGTCCTGCAGTATTTCTATTTAGTAATTTCGAACATTTCTCAATTGCATGATTTCAGGGATAACATGTAGATAACCATATGTGGCTTTATTTTTATCCCAATTTAATAAAAAAAAATCACTAGGTTAGACAAAATTGAAAAGAATTTTAATACCAATTTATTTGGTACACACAACACAATACAAAAAGTATCCGTCACCATAAGGTGGACAGGGAAGTGCTCCACATTTCGCTTCTACTGGGTAAATCATCTTGTCGACGTACATATGTTCTCCTCCAAGCACTGTTTCCCTGTTTACATCTAAGCATATAAAGTTGGCCGATCCTGGTTGAGAAGGATTGCCGGTCATTAGATAGCCATAGTACTGTCTCTTCCATCCTGAGTTGCAAGATGTTCTGGCAGGAATCATTACAGAACTTGTTCCAGAACGAGACCTGCAGACGGCGCAAGGAACGTCGTTCCCATCGGCTCCTAAGAACGTTGACTTACCGTATTCAGCTCCGTAGATAAACGCATGACCGGAATATGCTGGACTTTTTAAATCTGGGTATTGATTCGGTAAGCATAGAAAATCTGCAGCTCCTCCAGTGTAGCTTGGATGGGAACCGGCAGATATGCCTAGTTTAAAAAGGATAAAGTCATAGGTGAATATTTACATCTTTGAGTATTTTCTACTCTATTTATTAAAGAAAACGATTTGGATTCATAGTTTAATGGAAACTGACAGGACTGAAATCTACACAACCCAGTTTTAACCAGTTTATTTATCGACCGAAAGCTGATGATGCCAGACTCAAATTCTCTTATAAAAATAATTTTTCTATCTAACTACCGATTTACATTAACAAAAAATTAAGTACTTTTTCCTACTCTCTTTGGTTAATTCAATCATTTTTATAAAGAAAGATGTATATATAAACAATAAAATGCTATTTGATTAATCTGGAGGGCTATGAAGGTATGGATCATTGTTAACGCGGGTTATTTTAGTTTTTTTTTTGCAGTGATCGCTACCTCCATAGCCCGCATGAATCACCAAAGAAAGCATTGTATTGTTTAAATGCTTAAAGGCTTGACACTTCTTGACGAGGTCTGATTTTCAAAATATATTTAACGGCTGGTCATTCTATTAAACGTATATAGGAAAGTCTTCATTGCTCATAAATTTCTCAGACTAGTTTTATTCTTTGATTTATATCTATATCTATATAAAGAATGAGACATGTCAGACATTTTGTTTATGGTGGAAATTTTAATTCTTGTTTGTGTTATTCCTTAAAATGAAATGACTTTTTGTTATAGTTGTTTGTTGAATAATGATTGTAGGAAGGATGTATTGCAGGAAATGGTTTGCATATTTGTACAAAATAATGAGGGAAACAAGGGAATTAGAAAACTCAATATTATTTTATTGTTTGATGCATTTTGTCTAAAAAAAAGTATGAGTATAAAAACATAGTGGATTGTTTGTCAGTTTGTACATTGTGTTTAAATTCTCACAGTTTTTTCATCATGAAAAATTTAACACTTCAGATTTCAGTTATATATGTATAGATGCGGGACTAATGTTATATTAATGCTTTACCGGAATAAAGTTCTTCTGAATCACTGTCGGGGCAATGGTGATGTCCCCATCTGATAAAAACTCCTCCACCTGTATAGCATAAATAGATTGAATGAAATTACACGTGCAAACAGATATAATGAGAAATATATAAATTTAACTTCAGCAATGAAGCAGCAGTTGATTTACTGTATTAAGTTGAACCATAACTTTATGCTTCTTGGTAAAATATTTTAGTTCCATTTTAATCTTCTTTCTCCCCCTCTTGTTATTTTCTTTTCTTTTGTAAGATATCTTTATATACTAACAAAAACGCAATAACCATGCATTTACAAATTTTTATCAATCCAAAATCTCTTCAATACACACAACTATATCACATTAAAGCGAGACATTATTTGTGTTCGCATTCATGTCATTCTTTTTGTGTAGTGTTAGTACACCCAACTTGTTCATTGCAGATTTCAGTTTAAAAAATCTTTAAAAAACCTTAATTTAAAAACTTTACTTTCATTTTCGACAGTTTTCTTTTCTTTCATAGTTAAGATAAATTCTTATTAAATGATTTAATTGACAAAAAAAAAAAAATGATATTTGTTCATTTTTATCGAAGTACAGAAAAACCCCACTTAAAACTTAAAAAATTACAAAAAATACCTGGTTTAAAATGGTTCAATTGTGAAGTCAGACCATTTATCGTAGACGCCTGTTGCTGGGTTGTCCTTGTCAAGTGATCGATGGAAGACTGGAGACTCTGCTGCTGACTTCGAAGCTGAGTTTCAACTTGACCAAGCTCGGTGACCAGTTCCTGTATTCTTTCCTCGAGCATCTGAATCTGTGAGTTTGAGCCCTGAACTCCATCAAGAATGAGTCTCTTGCCTGACTCAACACAACCCTGACACACGATCATTGAGCAAATTTGGTAAATCAATAAAAAATATGCTACCATGACCATTCGCGACATTGTTGAATCGCATTTGTAATTTATCCTTATCTCGAAGTTTCTTACCTTTATGTCATATGTTTGTATTCACAGACCTATAAAGTGCAAGACGTCGCTGTGTTTCAGTTTTAGTTTAAATACTGCAGGAAAGTCTTGATTGCTAACATGTAGTAAGGTATCAGATTTTTAATTAATCCAGCTTTGAAAGAAAGATTTTAAAGGGACTTAACCTTATTGCGTTCATTGGAGTAAGTAAGATATATTTTTGAAAAGTTTAAAAAACCTATGATGTTTGATAGAAAGAAATATAAATAGTTATGAAATCCTTTGTTATTTCTTGTTAATATTTGTTAGAGAGAACGTATTTATTCTTTGTTATCAGGGATGTTGATGCCGAAAATACTATAATATAATATTACACGGATGTAAAATTAGAAATATTTTTTAAATCCTAAATTGGTAGCAAAATAGAAATTATATTTATATTTTTATTTCATTACTCTGGTTGAGTATATACGATAATTTCCTAAAGTTGTTAATCATAAAGTATTAAGAAGAATCATAAAAATCGTGATAAATAAAACACATTATTTCAATCTAACTTATAAAATCCGGCGAGGGTAGGAGTACACAAAAACAGACATTAACCTATTTTTAGGATAAACACTCCTGTTAATCATTGTAGGGGGCTTAAAATAGATTTTTCAGGACGCTACATGAAGTTTGCCATTCATGCATTAAGGAAGGAGTCTTCTCGTTATCAAACATACTTCTTATATTGAGAAATTCATGATATTTTCACACAGTCAACCAGACTATATTACCAAATGATAGTATCTGTTTAATCATTTTTGACCATCTTGTTTTCGCAGCAACGTCAGATCAAGGTCATTATCTTTTTCCTCAACTTCTAGGATGATAACAATAGATGTAGTTATTCATGTAGCATCGACATCTATTAAATATATGAAGTTTCTGTTCTTTAATGAAATGATAAATCAAAGCAATGCTATCAGGCCCCACCGTCATTAATATTTACAAGTCACTCAGTGCAGTCCTCAACTCATATTATTAAAGGAAAAGTGCATATATTTGATGTCAAAACTCAGACTTGAGGCTGAGTAATGACTTGAGGAAAGTTGGTGACGGTGGGGCCGGTTTGTATTATTAAATTGAAATAAATATTTAAACTAAAATTGATAATGCTTAGCCCACATTTCCTCTAATTTTCCTATTTTAAAAAAAGATATTTTGATTTCTTTTCTACGCTCTTCTAATAATGAATTTTAGTGATTTTTGCATATTATGAGGACCTTATAAATAGAAAATAAATAAACAAAAAAAAAAACTAATATATTGACCATTAAGTAAGAAAAACAATCCGGTTTTAGTTGTTTTGTTTTACAAGTTTGAACCCAAATATCTTATTATTAGTTCACATTAGTTGAACAATCCACTTATTCTTTTAATAATGCTAATTAAGCTCATACATCTACATTAATTTAATTAGCACACATTTTTTCTATACTAGATTTTCAAATGTGTGCAAAACGGGAACAAACTGAAAGCATGTGATATTTTCCTACGTCAATGTTTCGCCAAAAAATGGACCTTGTTAGATTCTAAACTTTGATTACTATTTCTATGCTAATTTGTACAAGAAAAATATGATCTTTTAATTTCCTTTCATTTTGATTTAATAAACATCTAATCAAATGTACTTTTGATATTTTGACAAGTCGAAAACCAGACAAGACTCCTTCCTTAAATAAATCTGCACAAGTTGCATTATTTACCATCATATCAGTTTTTCATGAATAGAAATGTATAAATTTAACGCCAAATGAAAAAAAAATAAATCTTGCACGTAAACGTTTTGCGTTATAATTTATATAGATCTTGGGAAACAAATGGATTGTTAACCTTGCTTGACAAAAAACTTCCAAAAAACAAAACATGATGATGTAATCATTTGCAAGCTTGTTAAACCATATATGAAAACAGTCTGGCTGTGTTTAAATGAGGTTGTTAATGTTTAAAACTATTCTTGTCGATGTATTTTTATATTAATGTACGCCGGTGTGAGTATCAAGTCTTTATATTTCTATTAAATTAAATAATCACTTTTAAGGTTTACAATAATCGGGACAATACGATTACAGCTAAAAATTCTACGGTGTTATCTGAAGTGGAAAAGTGGAAAATCTGATATACATATCCCTTCCCTTAAATATAGCTAAGAAATATCTTTCCTTTGTGTATTCCAAGTACAGCTATAACGAATATCCTGCGATAAACAGTTCGTCCGATTCTTCCCCATTGAACCTTTGAGAAAGAGCCTTTTATATTGTATTTCAGAAACAATGTATAAATCAAGGTATAGATAGAAAAACAATATTCCAAAAATTTATGATATTGCTACACAAATGTCGATAGTGCAATTTTTTATTTACTGTTTGTGAAGTTTTGAGTTGAAACAGGGCAAAAATTTACCATCCAGTGTTAGTTTCCTCAAATTCTTATCAACTAAGAAAGAGCACAGGATTTGTGCAGCAATTTTATCAATTTTAAGAATATTCTTCTTAAAAGTATTCATAATTATTTAAAATTAAATAGAATACGCCCTTTTGCCGACACTGTTTTGTTGATGTGTTTTATAGACTTGAGTGGTTACGAACATGACATCATAATATGACGTTATAATGTGCACTAGCTTTGACATGTTTAGGGTAGGCCTACTAAGTATGTATAAGAAATAACATTTAAAATTTCTCTGTATAAAAGCTCACTTTCGTAGAAACGACTGTACCTAGCTTTAACTCACGTGCGAAGTGATATTAACGTCGTTCATTTCACTTTTGATGTTGACTTTGGGTAGATTATTTTTCGATCGATCGAAATTTAAACTAAACTGAGCGCACAAACTCCACGAACTGGCACGACCTGACCTCAGGCTTCCTGGAAGTTGATATAACCAATCACGGTGACATTTAAAGATGAAAAATTGGCGGTTCATTCTGTGTAAACGTGCTGAAAAACAATAACGATAAGTAACGTATTTGTACCTATTTTATATTTAATTGATGATTGAAAATTTTGAGATGGATGTAAATATATACAGTAAAATGCCTTTATGTTGTTGTTTCATATATGGTTATGTGTCTCATATTAACAGGAAACACCAAACGAAAGCATTTCATTGTAATAAAAATACTTCTTATGTATGCCTATAATATTCGCAAAATCATTAAAGTGCCAAAATATTGTTGAAATTTCATCTAATTCAACGCTGCTCGAAAAAAAGCCTCAAAAATTAAAATCAGCGAAAAATGCGTCTCGTAATTTCGCGCGCATTTTTTCCTTCCCAGCGTTTAACTTAGAATTGTAAAGTAGATCAGCAAGTGGCCGTTAAAAATATTTCCTGAATATAATACGGGAAATATTTTATGTTTGAAAAATGCACCATTTGATATGATAAGGGGGAATTTTGTTGTGCGATTGATTATGTTATATTTATGTTTTACCTGTATAGAGTTCTTCTGAATCACTGTCAGGGCAATTTCTTCTGGAGCAAATATGTATTTTACCAAAAATATAGTTAAAAGTAACTGATTTCTAAATATATGAAAAAGTCGTATAATTACTTTTACGAACACAAAGAAATAATATAAGTAAGTTTTAAACCAAAAACATTGTGTTTAGACAGCAACTTTACTGTTTTTATCATTCCCGACCATTGACAGGTCAAGCTCAATAAATTCAGTTACTTATTTACAAAGACGTTTCACCAAAACTAAGCTAATTGACAGATTTTAAAACCAAAATTAAGCGACTCCAAAAATCATTTTTAATTTCTGCTGCAAGGCATTTGTTGCACTTGTTGAACTGAAGCTAAAGACAGCATAACGAAATGATATGCATTATTTAGTATTAATACATCTTCTAAATACTGAAATTATAACTTATATGTTCTTAATACACATGAGCAAAATTTTAGTAATTTCTTAAGAATAAAGGCTGCACTTTAATTTTAAATAATTTCATTTTACTGTTTATTTTAATGTGTACAGTTTCTCATATACCAAAAAATCTATGTATGTATAATCAAGTTATATTCAGAGTTAAGAAATCATGCATGTGAATACGTGAGTGAAAATTGTTCAGTTTTGAAGCCAGATTACTTATCGTAGACGCCTGTTGCTGGGTTATCCTTGCCAAGTGATCGATGGACGACCGGAAACTGTAGCTGACTCTGAAGCCGATTTTCATCTGACCAACTTCTATGACCATTTCCTGTATTCTTCTTTCAAACGTCTGGAACTAGGACACCCCTGCGAATGTTATTGTCATTTAAATTTAGATCAAGTGGTTTTATTTGACCCTTTCAGATTCGCAGTAAAAATCGCGGGAAAAATTGCCTCGTGGTTATAGTCTATTTCCTAGAATCTAGGTACTTCACAGGCTGAAACTGTACCTTTCAGTCAACAGAATGTTGACTTAAAGGTCTGGAAAGGTGACTGAATGGCAAAGCTATACCATTCAGTCACATTTAAGTTACCTTTCAGTCACAGTTCAGTTGACTGAATAGAACAGTTTAATCCTGTGCTTGTAGTCGAATATCAAATTTAGATGTTTATTGATTTTAATTTAATTATATTTACATTTTCCAGTGTTTTTGTCTGTGATAACACTACGAATCGATTGTAAAGTATGTAACGTATAGTCCAATACATTTCATAAATGACGATTTTAATATCAAATCGTACAACTGCTGAAAATTATATAAATATAAGTAATAAGGAATCATTCTGATCGAATACGGCCGGTCCTGATCAAATCTATCATAAAGCCCTTCGGGCATTATTGGATTTGATCACCCGACCATATTTGATCACCTCATAATACTCAAAGAATGATTGAAATTAACAGTGAAATTGAAGTTATAGGTATACTACGCTACCCCCCCCCCCCCCCCCGGATT
The DNA here is from genome assembly GCA_016163765.1 of Magallana hongkongensis. Classification (NCBI taxonomy): domain Eukaryota; kingdom Metazoa; phylum Mollusca; class Bivalvia; order Ostreida; family Ostreidae; genus Magallana; species Magallana hongkongensis. The sequence goes on along the minus strand of WFKH01003881.1, from coordinate 35,901,743 downwards.
AGGATTTTTGTGATTTTGGAAGATGGTTTTTTTTTCGATGCTAATAGCCTGTTAGATATAACTTGTATATATAAGTAAAAACGAACACATCTTTGCAGAAACAAAACACACAGCACATATTTTGTGCGAAAAAAACCAACAACACAAAAACAGTTTTACACATTTAATCATTAACGTACCTTGATAAAAAATTAAACAAATTTCAAAATTACCAGTGAATTTCGGTTCAGGTTTGTTCACAGTTCTTCGGCGAGCATAATAATACACATTAAAATAGAAGTTTGATGAATGACTCAACAACGAACTTGGAACTCGTTGAATTCCAATAAAATCGTTCTATGCCATATATGGAAGACCATTTCAGCATCACAAATTCCTGGAAAAAGACATTTGACTGAGATCAAACATTTGTAATGTTGAATTACTTTACGAAAAAACGCATGATTTAAAACATGTGCGAAAATGTAAACATCATAAATCAGCAATTTGATCATTGAGCATGCGCAGTATTTTAAATCAATGCTAAGAAATGAAAACAAACTGTTTCAATTTAAACTTTATTTTCTTAACATCTTACTGAGTATAACCAATGTATAAATCACTACACACTTTATCAAGAGATCTCAACATTAGGTTTATGCATTACATTAAAATAAATAGCCATGTTCAAGTCAAACGATGTCATAAGGCTTAATAGATGGACAGTAGAACATTTTCATTGGTGTGTTTGCAGGTTTATATAATATATTAGTAAGTGTGCTTTGTATAATTGTCAATTCAAATTATTTTATTTTCCCTGTTTTTCTCAATCATTGGTAATGCACGTAAAGGTATTATTGGCAAGTAAAAATAGTAGTCCCTAAGAAAGATCACAGTTAATCCTTATCTTTTATCATAACAAATGATGATGATGATGAGAGAGAGAGAGAGAGAGAGAGAGAGAGAGAGAGAGAGAGCACATCAATCCTGTCACATGATTTAATATAATTGCGTATCTAAAAACCCTGAACATATATGAGCTAAAACTAATAATCAACATGTTGAGAGAGAGAGAGAGAGAGAGAGAGAGAGAGAGAGAGAAGGGAAGTTAATAGAAAATAAAGCAGAGGAGACAGAGAAAGTGAGAGGACTTATTAAAAAAAATTGTTCAAATTTTTTTTCCTTTTGAGATACTTTATCTGAATGTCTCTACATGTGTGAATAACTAAATGTGATGTCAATTTGAAGGAGAAAGAGTGGAAGGGAGAGAGGAAGTGAAAGGAATTATTATGTCTTTTTGTTTTATTAAATGAAGCATTTTTCTATTTAGATATAATACCTGAATGTTATGGGCAGCGGAAAGGGCAAAAAATACATTTTTACAAAATCAATGGTAATTTAAATTCAACAAAGCAAAATAATATCATCAATGACCATAAATGCAAAACCAACAGCCTTCTTTGCAATATAAATATACATAAAATCAACCAAAGGTGTCTTTATACAAATCAAACAAACAAAAAGTAAAACCAACATACATAAATGCAAAACGAACAGACATCAACATAAAACAAGCGGACGCACAAAAATAAACGCCAGGTGGCGTGTTCGGGAAGCAACACGCGCGGTATCCAGTGAAGTCTTATACAGACCATCTCGTACACAGGTCATCTCGTATACAAAAAATCAACTCGTAAACAAGACAGAGAAGAAAGTGTTAATCTTTGACAGCATTTTTTGTATATTAAATCATGTTTTACACACAGGTGCTTGAGAAAAGGACCGACCGACCTTCCATCCCCCCACCCCCAAGTATCTAGACCCCCGGGACTTTACTCATTTTTTTTACATTAAATTATCTTTTTATGACATATTTACAATCTAATGTATACATTCATTGCACAAAATTACTTTAAACAAACATTTTGAAAAAAAAAATCATAACCCCTCTATACATAATACATCAAGGTTGCTAACTTCGTCTGCCAGCCCAGAGGTACTGGCGATGAATATTTGTTGAAATGCACTATCAAGCTACATCTATCGGTAAAAAAGGTGACCTCATGTCGTAGCCCGGTAATTCCCTTAACTAAATATCTCCATGTCATGCCCAATGTAAATATATTTATTGGGTAAATTGGGTCAATTTTCTTCGACAAGTTTCAAGTTTTTGAACCGATCACTAATATAGCAAATACAGCGGAAAAGTGGTTTATTTAAGTTCACGCATTTATAAGCTTTTGAATCGCGGGTAAAAAATACATAACCCGCGGTAGCGGGTAATGTAAATTTTTTCTGCAATGATCGCTACCTTCATAACTCGCATGACTCATCAAAGAAAGCATTTCATTGTTTATATTAACATCTTTCTTTTAACTCATTAATAATTTGATTATGAAAAGTAAGTAAAATTAACTAAATTACTGTTAATTTTCACAAGTACGTTAGCTAAAAGAAACAGCCAAATCGTCACCTGTGAGACTTTGAGTCTGATATCATCTTGATTTTTTCGTTCAGTCCGTGATATTTCTTAGGTCGCTGTAGGTTTCGACCAATCGATAAACAGGGCGTGTCAATTTCAGTCCTGTCAGTTTCTTGTCAGTTTCAGCCGCTGTAGATTTCGACCAATCGATAAACGGGACGTGTAGACATCAGTCTGGCTGTTTCTATATAGCTATGAATTAACTATAAGTTTCCGTACGAAATAGAGGGAATAATACTTGGTAGATGTAAATATATTGGTAATATCTTTATTGTATTGACTAATTTGATTCAAAATATTGAGAATATATTTACATGTACAAACATGGGACAATAAACATTCAGTAACTGGTGTTCTTACTACCTCAATGGAACGAAAATCTTAACAGTTTTGCTAATGACAAAGCGTTTTGGTATCTCAAAACGATAATTACACGATGTTTTAAAAAAAGCTGAATGGAATGTATAATTTCCGTAACTTAGTAATTCTACATGTCTTTGATTCCACAATCTTTAGATAATAATTTTTTTTTTTAATTATAAAAGGGAATATCTGAATTACTGCTTGCTCAGAACTTGTTTTTACGATGCTTAACCACAATTAACTAAACTATGGTGTTCCGATAGGGCCACTTCGACCTTCGCACTTTCGCCTTTAGAGCGAAGATGCGAGAGTGCGAAGTTGCGAAGGCGAAAGTACGAAGGTGCGAAGGCGAAGGAGCGAAAGTGCGAAGATGCGACGGCGAAGCGCGAAGATGCGAAGGCGAGAGTGCGAAGGCGAAGGAGCGATACTACTATCGCTCTTTCGCCCTCGCAACTTCGCACTCTCGCCTTCGCAAATTCGCAATTCGCCTTTCTATGTTTGTGAAGCTCTCTATCGTTTAAAGATGATTTAAGCTGTATAAAATAACATCTGTGGCAGAAGATGAACTTTTGAGAGTTTTTCTTCAACAGCTTTGCCAGATCCATAATTATTTC
>WFKH01003881.1:35856919-35881492 GCA_016163765.1 Magallana hongkongensis | reverse complement strand
ATATGTTCAATTACATGTATCTGTCTCAAAACTCATATCACATGTTTATTGGAGAGTAACCCAAACATAGAAGATCATAACAAACTGCTCAAATATAGATCATACAGCAGTCCTCTAACTACGATAACAAATAATTATACTAATTGCATTATTATAAAGTAATTACTGTTCTTTGTTTCTGATTTATATCAAAATGTCAATGACAGTCTACATGTGCCGTCTACAGCTGTATTCAGAATTCAGTGACGTCACTTTCAGAACTCTAGCGCCCGCGAAGTTCATTCGATAATATTTTCGCAATATGTTCCCTAAAATGAAAGCATATTGATATCGACATGGCTATAAAGCATTTATTTTATTGTTCTTTGTCAAATTTTCTATCTCAGTTTAATTAGTTCACATTTATAAATCAACATTTCAAACTTCATATTTTTTTAAGTCGATAACGCAGATAGCAATAAAACTGGTAAAATTCAATAAGGTGATTTAAATTATATAGAAATCACAAGATAGAATTCAATTAATTTACATAAATAAGAGGTCACAATACTTTTTTTGTTGACAATGCAATAAAAAGAAGGACAATTTATAAGTTGAAAGACAACAAGTGTAGGCCCCGATACGCTTCCGTACATATCAACATAACTAAGTTGCATGTCGACATTAATAAAATGCATGTCAACAAAAAAATGTTGCTTGTCAACATAAATAAGTTGCATGTCAACATATTTATCATGATAACTAAAATAATTAGAGTCTTGCATGTTTAAAGTCACTTGTGGGGAATATTGGATTTTTTGTTGTTTTTGAGATTTTAAATAATTTTGATTTGATTGTAATTTTTATATATACATACTTATGTTGCATGTCGACATAATTATATTGCATGTCAACATTTTTATCTCGCATGCCGACATTTTCTATAAAAAAAACTTGCAAACAAGGGGTAGAAGAAAATAAAAAAAAATATCAATTTCATAATTTATTGCTTACAAAACACAAAATTTCACCGTGATCCGTGACCTTTATAAATTTTAAAAATTTTTAAGATATGAAGAAATAAATGTAATTTTTGGAATTCAAATCATATGAAATTGTTGCTAAAGGACCACTTGTCTATCACAAAAGGAATAACTTCGGAAACGTATAACCGCCTCGTGTTGTTGCGTTAGAACGCGATAATTTTACATAAATGTATTGTCAAATATGATTGTTTCAAACTTTAGCAATTTAATTATGACAACAAAATCTATTTAGTGACACTATTTTGACATGTTTCTGACGACTTAAGCACCTTAATTTATTAAAGACGAATTCCACAATGTCGCACTAAAATAACGCATATGAATTATGCCGCCAAAATTAAATGTCGCAAAACTTATTGCAACATATTGTATATGGCGAATTCACGTAGGCGACTTATTTAAATCAAAGAGGATTATTCACTAAAATTTGAAAGACTAGAATAATTACTTTACTTAAAGAATGTTATGATATGGAGAGGGGAGGGTAAACTCCCCAGATGCTTTGGGGCTTAAGCGATTTTTGTGTGTGTAAATTTATTTTATAAAATTTAGTTTAACTTAAGTTTAGTTAACAATCAAAAAGCTCTGGTTAAGACCATATATACAGACTGAAATTAACTTAATTTAATAAAAAAAAATATTTATATTTCAGGTACTATTTATTTAACATTTCAGTAACTCATTCTTTGCGGTTTCTTTTATACTGTTTCGTTGCCATAAAATAATCTAAGTTAAAATGGTTCCCAACCCAAAGGTCCAGCCTTTTATATTTACTTTTAAATTGAAGTTTAAGGAATATTAAAAGCATTCAGAAATATATATTTCTATCAGTAATTTTATATTTAAGCTTTCAATAGCACTTCAAATATAGAATCATCATTAATTGTGTTCAGATAAAACTCTTCATGTACACATTCATGCATGTATAATTTCGAACTTAATTAAAATCCTCAAAAAGTTCAATCGTTTTGTATTATAAATTTAATTAAACTAATATCATATATTAATTAAAGTATATGCTAAAATAATAAAAAAAAACTGTTTAATTCTTGATTGTATCATATTTGTTTTAGTTTTGCATTCGTTTATTTCCACTTTTTTATTCTTTTCTTAGCAAACGATATGCTACACCCCTACAGCTTTATAATTTTGTATTTTATTATTGGGTTAAATTGTTGCTCAAACTTTAGACGACAAACTTAAATCAACATTCCTTGTTAACAGACAAGAAGTCGTTAAAATATGGACACGAAAGCCTAACAAATAGAACCACTTCAACATTATTAATTTTCATTATAAAAGATTGCGTCACAACATGCGACAAATTTATAACGCAAAATAATATTATGACTTGATCAAAGTTAACAAAGCTTGAAATGAGCGGCTACATCATCCAAAATATATCGAATGTATTTATCTCTTTGTACAAGTCGACATGATTTTGACAATATATACAATTTATAGGAAGATAACACTAATTTTATTTTGCCATTTAGAGGCTTAACACAACATCAAGAGGTGGTTATACGTTTCCGTACATGCAAGAATATTTCATTCAGATAAGTACGGAAACGTTTAACCGCCTCTCGTTGTTGCGTTAGAACGCGATATATTCACATAAATATATTGTCATATATGATTGTTTCAAAGTTTAGCAATTTAATTATGGCAACAAACTTTATTTACTGACACCATTTCGACCTGATTTTGACGTCTTAAGCACTTTAATCTATTAAAATCGAATTCCGCAATGTCGCCATGAATTATTGCGTATAAACTATGCCGCCAAAATTAAATGTCGCAGAATTTATTGCAACATAATTGTGTTTGGCGAATTCACCTAGGCGACTTATCTAAGTCAGAGGGGAATTTTCACTAAAAATTTGAACGACTAGAATAATTAATTTACTTATAGAATGCTATGATATGGAGAAGAGATGGTAAACTCCCAAGATGCTTTGGGGTTTAAGTATATAAGCGTATTAGGGCCGCAGCAGTATTTTTTATTAATTTGTTATAACAGATTATCAATTTGTTATAACAGATTATCAATTTGTTATAACAGATTAGTAATTTGTTATAACAGACTATCAATTTGTTATAACAGATTATCAATTTGTTAGAACAGATTAGTAATTTGTTATAACAGAATATCAATTTGTTATGACAGATTAGTAATTTGTTATAACAGATTATCAATTTGTCATAACAAATTATTAATTTGTTATAACAAGTTATCAATTTGTCATAACAAGTTATTAATTTGTTATAACAAGTTATCAATTTGTTATAACAAATTATTAATTTGTTATAACAAATTATGAATAGTATAAAAAATACCATAGCACTGCATAGAAATATTGTAGCATTGCATTTTTATGCTATTCTTTGATGAACTTAAATGAAATGCTTAAATATGATAATATGATATTACATGATATGGTATGCTATGCTAGGTTTCGTTATGTTATGATAAATGATAATCAAATTATATGCTATAAGATTCCAAATGCTATGCAATGTAATTCCAATGCTATGTTATTTAAATTTTAATAGCATAGCATTGGAATTACATTTATTTATATACCTTTGGAATCTTATAGTATATAATTTGATTCTCATTCATCATAGCATAGCATACCACATCATTAAGTATAGCATAGGAATCATAAAGCATTTCATATTAATTTGTTTTAACAAATTATTTATAGCATAGAAATCTCATAGCATTGCATAGAAATCTCATAGCATTGCATTTTATTCTATTCTTTGATAAATTGAAATGAAATGCTTTATGATGATATGATTTGATAAGATATGATATGATGAAAGAATCAAATGATATGCTATGGATATTTCAATGTTTTGTAATCAGATTCCAATGCTATGCTATGAGATTTATATCTTATGCTTTGCTATGTATAACAGATAGCTTTAAGTGACCGTCATTTTATGCATATCTATTACAATCTTATGCTATGCTGTGCTATGAAATTAAAAGTAATGCTTTGAGATTCCTAATAATAAGCAATGATATGAGATTCCTATGCAATGCTGTAGAATTACTATGCCATGCTATTTTGAATTGAAATGAACCGCTTAATGACGCGGTATGCTACGCTATAATGAATGAGAGTCAAATTATATGCTATAAGATTCCAATGGTATATAATGTAATTCCAATGCTCTGGTATGAAATTTAAATAACATAGCATTGGAATTACATTGCATAGCATTGGAATCTTATAGCATATCATTTGATCATCATTCATCATAGCATAACAAAACCTGGCATAGCATACCATATCATGTGATATCATATCATCATATTAAAGCATTTCATTTAAGTTTATCAAAGAATAGCACAAAAGTGCAATGCTATGAGATTTCTATGCAGTGCTATGGTATTTTCAATGCTATTCATTATTTGTTAAAACAAATTAATAATTTGTTATAACAAATTGATAACTTGTTATAACAAATTAGTAATTTGTTATAACAAATTATCAATTTGTTATAACAGATTAGTAATTTGTTATAACATATTATTAATTTGTTATAACAAATTAGTATTTTTTTATAACAAATTGATAATGTTATAACAAATTAATAATTTGTTATAACAAATTGATAAAAAATACTGCTGCGGCCCTAATACGCTTCCGTATTTAAGCGATAAGTGTGTGTGTGTGTGTGTGTGTATGTGTGTGTGTGTGTGTGTGTGGACACCCTTAAATTGAGGGAACAACTAAAGCTCTGGTTAAGACCATATATACAGACTGAAATTAACTTATTTTAGTTAAAGAAAAACATTTTTTATTTCAGGTACTATTCATTTAACATTTCAAAAACTGCATTCTTTGTGATTTCTTATATCCTTTTTCGTTATCATCAAATAATCTAAGTTTAAGGATTAGTTTTTCCTTTTTTCTTTTAAATTGAAGTTTAAGAAATATATAGAGCATTCGGAAATACATATTTCTCTCAGTAATTTTATATTTAATCTTTCAAAAGCACTTCAAATTATATAGAATCATCATTAATTGGGTTTAGATAAAACTCTTCAAATATACATTCATACATGTATTATTTGACACCTAATTATAATTTAGTAAAAGATTCTTCGTTTTGTATTACAAATTTAGTTTAACTAAACTCATGTATTGATTAAAGTATTTACTGAAATAATTAAAAAAACCTGTTCAAATCTTGGTTGTATCATCTTTGTTTTATTTTTGGATTCGTTTATTTAGGGCATTGCAAGTTTTTTCTTTGTTTAGCGTCCACCCAAAACTAAAAAAACCTATCTTTCTATCAGGAAAAAAACCCCACAAACCTTAGGAAAAACACACAACTTTAAAGGTTCAACAAAATAAAATTTATAATATATTTTTAAGCATTTTCTTCATTTTGTAACAAAAATACAAAAATAACAAATAACCACTATGGTTTCGATTTTGAATGTTGTTATTATGAATATTTGATTTCCGATTCGATTTAAAAATGCAATCCCAAGCCCGACATATGAAAAAGCGATCTAATTTTATGAAAAATGATTGTGGATTTTTTTTATTTTTACATCTCAAAACCAATCCGTCCGCGGACGCTAAACATAGAAAAAACTTTGAATGGCCTTTCACTTTAAAGCTGTTGTTTTTTTTATTACTAAAGAATGTGCTACGCCCTTGTCTCTCACGCTTATGGAGCTTTGCAGTTAGCTATTATGTTTACTGCTTTAAATTATTGTGTTCATAATTGCCATTAATTGGGTTAAATTGTTTTTCAAACTTAAGACGACAAACGTAAGTTGACATTCCTTGTAAACAGACAAGAAGTCATCAAAATATGTACACGAAAGCCTCACAAATTGTACAATTTCAACATAATTAATTTTCAATATAAATGATAGCGAGAAAATTCCTACGTATTTATATAAATACGACAAATTTATAACGCAAAATAATATTATGACTTAATCAAAGTCAACAAAGCTTGAAATGAGCGGTTAAATCATGAAAGATATATCGACTTGTTATTTACTCTTTGTACAAGTCGACATAATTTTGACAATATATACATTTTATAGGAATATGGCACTAATTTTAATTTGCCATTTAGAGATTTAACACAACATCAAGAGGCGGTTATACGTTTCCGTAGATAAGACATACAAAAAGAAATCCCCAAAATATGAAATATGCCCACATGTGACTTCCATTTTATTTATGTTGACATACGAGATTAATATGTTCACATGCAACTTATTTATGTCGACGTGCAACTTATTTATGTTGACATGCAATTTACATGTACATGTAGGTATTTTGACATGCGAGAGAAAATATGTCGACATGCAACTGATTAATGTCAACATGCAGCTGATTTATGTTAACATGCAACTAATTTACGTCAGCATACAACTTATTTATGTCGACCTGCGAGATAGATATGTTGACATGCAACTTATCTATGTCAACAAGATGAAAGTGGGCATACTGATCTCACATGTCAATATCACAAAGTTGCATTTTAACAAAAAAAGTTGCGTGTCAAAATATTTAGTTCGCATGTCAACATTACTAAGTTGCATGTCGATATAAATAAATGCATGTCAACATTAAACAAAGTTGCTTGTCAACATATTTATCTCGCATGATAACAAAAATAAGTAGAACCTTACATGTTGAAAGTCCTTTGTGGGGGATATTGGATTTTTATTTATTTATTTATTTTTTTTTGAGATTTTAGATAATTCTGATTTGATTTCAAGTTTTATATATACATGCTTTTGTTGCATGTCGATATAATTATCTTGCATGTTAACATATTTATCTCGCATGACGACATTTTCTATAGAAAAATAACTTGCAAACAAGGGGTAGAAGAATAAAAAAATATTAATTTCGAAAATATATAATTTATTGCTTACAAAACACAAAATTTCAACGTGATCCGTGACCTTACTTTTGCCGGTTTAAATTTAAATATTTATTAGATATGAAGAAATAAATGTAATTTTTGGAATTCAAATTATTTGAAATTGTTGCTAAAGAACCATTTGTATAAAACAAAAGAAATTTCCTATAGGGGAAATTGATTTCTCGGAAAAAATCACTTTCAAAAATCAAAGTTCATTTGATATTTTCTACTGTACACATTTTTAATTTTTTAGAATTTTCATTTAGAACCTAGCACATTGCGCTTGTAATTCTTAAATTAACCTTCCACGATTGCTAAAACATCATTTTTGCAGTAAAATAGTCTACTTCTGCATGATTTTTGGCCTAGAAATCCACCAGGGCAGGCCTGCCCGTAAAAAAAACTAAACTATTTTGATAGGTTTTAAACAAAGATATATTATTACAATTATATTATAACATTTTTTGTATATACCTCTTTTGTGCGGTGTAGGACGGCTGCTCAAATACAAGAAACTAAGATTTTACTTATTTGTTTTATTTACTACGCGTTTAGAAATCAATGTAATTTTCTTAAACTTAAACTTAAAATTAAACATAACGTGTTTAGTCGTTTAAATGCCATTTCCCTTCTTTACACTGTAAAATGTCTATGAGAGATGTTTAGAAATTATTAACCTAATTTTCCTTTGTTTTTGATAGTGTTGGTGACATTTAGCATAATCGTCTATAAATTTTAACAAAAAATTAGGAGACGCTTAAACAAATTGATAATTGTTTGAGATCATAATATATAAACGGTAAAACATATACGAAAACGTTGAAGAACAAACTTATGATTCTCGAAAATTGTGAGAAAACATGATTTCAATTTGTGTAAAGCTGTTTTAAAATGCAGTGTGAACGCACATGAGACTAAGCTTTAAGGGTGATGTATAGGTGGGATATTTTAATAAACTGTTCATGCGTCATCTTAACGTCGCGTTTTGGACATTACCGTGCTCCGTGGTGGCAAAACATGTTATTTTTAAAATCGAGTAACAGTAATATTTTTTTCATCAAAGGGAATGAATCTTCAAATATCACTGAATTAAATGTTTGAGCATAAACTAATGTGATAGTTATGGCTTTCATAAATAATATATAATAGGCAGTGGCATTATCTACGTATTTTTTGATTGACCCTCGTATTATTAAAACATTGTAAAAAGTGACTTTATGTCAAAAGCATACGGCTTCGGCAATACATTTTTGTTTCTAATTTAAATATTGTATTGACAATCATCGAAAAATTAATATAATCATTTTTAACATAAGTATTTCTATGTTTTGTTTCGTTTTAAAGAGGAGGATTTTGAAATAAAATAAAACAGTTGATGTGTATACAATCTTTTTCATATTCATATATTTACAACAAATAAAACAAAAAGTAAATCTTAACATAGTTGTCAAAATAACAGAGCAAGAAGGCCAATGAAGATATGAAATTGATGTTTATTTCTTCCTCAAGTTTAGATAATGATCTATTTGAATAAGTTTCTTTATACTTGTTTATGTTTGCCATAACATCTACATAGATCATGAATTGAGTTACTCTTGCTTTTCTTTTTAGTATTCATAATCAAGTTTATGGTATATTTCAGATTATCCTGGATTGTTTTTGCCACGTTAATAAACATGAAAACTCTGCTGGTCATCTGTATATTATTTGTATCCTGCTTTGCTGATGATTACTCTCCTACCCAGGATATCAGATATGTTGAATATGGATATAATGATGATGGTGGAGATGGCAGAAGTCAACATGAGCCTGGTGATTCAGGACTGCCGCAAATAATTGAACGAGGATATGCACGGCGAATAATTAAGCCAACTCGAAAATTTTGGCGGTACATATATAGGATGAGGTAGATAGGCAGAAATGAATTTGACGATGATGTCTTAGACGATCTTTGAAGACCTGTGGTTGATGGATTTTTATTTGAATAAACATTTACTGTTTCTTTTGAATTAAAGTGGTAGTCAAAGAAGTATTTTTTTTTTAATAAAATAGCTATGTGATTAAATAATTAGCATTCGAATATCAATAATAAATAACTTGTAGGTGACAAGAAGAGACTCGCATTATCTTAATTTACATGTATTACATAATTATAGATGAACATGTACGTTTCTTCTTATATAAAATAGGCTGCAACCAATGATGACAACATTCATGCCGAAATAAGAGGTGCATTTCTTATGGGTTTCCCGATTGACACAACATGTAATTGTATGTATTATTCATAAATATATTGAAAAAAAGTGAAGTATGCATTGGCTATGACCTGGAAGATATTTGAACATAAGCCTCTTCTGGTGAGTGTTAGTCACTGAGAACAATAACAAAATTTCATTTTTTTTTAATCATCTCAGGAATTAATTCTAATAAACAAATTCGTGTCAGTATCGGCTTGTCAGTTTACATTGACACACCAATTATGTTGCAGAGAATACTACACAGTATTTCCGTAAAATCATATTCAATTGCTGTGGAAATAAAGCAAAGTTTATTGTGTATAAAGAAGAACAATATAACACAAGATTTATAAAATGAAAGTTCAATTTGCCAATATTCTTTTCAATAAAGTACAATGCACAAGTGGTGAACTATACAAAGATAACAATGCATAAATTTGAAAATGCGCTGTTTGTGCCACAAAAACGATAGAGGCTTTTTACAACACTCTTCTATTTGAGGTGGGGTGTGACGATAACATATTTGTAAGACATCTATGATCACCCCTTCCCTTGCATCGCGACCCGTTAGTCTACTATAATATAATACAAAAGTTTTTAATTATACAAAAGTTTTAAATTATAAAGTCAGTTATGATTCAAGAAATCAATTATGCCATTACCCATATTTATTGTACAACTAATTTGTCAATGCATTATTTATGCAGATTCATATCGTATCCACTTTTCAAACTAATATGTCAACAATAATGTATTCATAATAGTGTCCTTGTTAAAGGGGCTTCGATAAAAAAAAAAATATGCTGCTGGGATGTTCGGGCTCAGTAGAAAAATGAAAAACAAAATCATTATAACGGTTATATAGTCATATTCAATGGAAAAAAGACACCGCGCTGCCGACGACATCAGCAGTATCAATTTCATCTAATATACTGTTTTCAATAATGTTTATCCACTTTAACAAATAGAAACAAATACTTTCCACACCAGAGTTTCATCATTTCACATCTTGTTTTCAGAGGATAATGTTTTCTTCGTTTGAGATTCATAGTTGTGTTGACGAATAATGTATCTATTTTTAGCCTAATGTAAAATCCCTTTACATGCTGATAAATTGAAAGATCCCTTATTGGCAGTGTTTTATGTTTTATTGATAAAAATTCAATGATAGCAAATGAACAATGCTAGCCAGATAAAATGTTCACAATGCTCAAAGCTCTTAATTTCTTTAAATTAAGAGTGTCCGTTTACATGTACATTGCTGAATCGAATATACCATAATTATAACAAAAGGAGAAGAACCTGTTTAAGTTTGTTCATAACAACCGTGAGATGGATCTAGTTTACCAACACAACTTAAGATATTACAATGTCTACTTTGCTGATAAATTGAAAGATACGGATGCTTATCCATTAAATTAACACGGACGATTGTAAGAAAACTGGACCCCCCCCCCCAAAAAAAAAAAGGAAAAAGGAAGAGAAATACAAAAATAGTGCTTTCATTATAGAAATTGTGAAAAGGTAATAAGGTTTTGCAAAATGAGGCATTAGAATGCATGCACGTCTAAAAAAACAAAACAAAACAAAACAAAAACAAAAACAAAAAACAATAACGAAATCACATATAAAGTTGGATTATATCAATAAATTTGCTGTTTTCCGTTTAAAATGGTTTCATTCACTCCTTAACCACAATTAAATCGCTTGAAAATTTACAATCAAAATTATGTTTTTTTATCTTAAAGAAATATGATTTGCATCGAGAATGCCTTGATAGATTGTATCGTGCATTGAAAAATCTGTGGATTGCATTTAAACGTTGTCGGAAATTTTTTTGTCAAACCAAACGTGTCAAAAATGTGGCAATATGCAATTTACATTTCGTTAACATGTGTTATAAGCAGGAAACTCTGAATATACTACATTTATCAAGACCATCTGACAGTGTACGTTTTAAATTATCAATTTGTCTGTTGAGGTAAAATCCAGTTTAACTCAGCTTTGTACGGAATCTGACTAAGGCGAGTTTAATAGAACAATAATGCGTATAAACGCACTATATCTTGTTATCTAACACCCTTATCTCCTGGAAAATTCAAACTTACATGTATTAAATCATCAAGTTATTGAAAATAAGCTTTGGATGTCTCCTGAAAAGCACTCTGTAATTGTAATGGTGTATTTTTCACCATTTTGAACAGCTATATTTTATGCTGCATTTCTCCTGTATTGATGGTATGTGTTCTATTTACAACCCCATTTATGTTTGCAAGCTAGTGACAAATGTATAATGCATCAGATCATCAGAAAAAGTTTATTAATATATGAAAAGTAATGAAACATGCATGGCATCGTTGAATTGAAAATTGGTTTTGTTGTATTTATTTTTCATCAGTATTTAAAACAAATAAACACCATAAACAAAAAATGCCTTGTTAATATCCTTGTAGTATTGGAGCATTCAGTAATATTTTTTTACATGAACATAGCCAAGGACCATTTTCAATCTAACATGATATTTGAAAATTTGTCTCTGTGGTCTTGGCGATGGTCTTGGGAGCAATCTAGGGAGCTGAAATTGATGATATTTCACTGTAATGAAAATTTAGAATATTTTCTAATGACAGTTTTAAGAAAAAGGTATACTAGTCAGGGGATTTCTTTTTATAATAAAGTTCAAATTTCTAATGCATTACTATATGCTTAAATGATGATCATCATTACTGAATTAATAGATCAACTTTAAGAATTACTCTAAAATCAACAAATTCATGCACATGCTATTTTCTTATACATGTATAAGATAAAAGCTGCAATCCATGATATCAACACCGAATGCCAATAAAAAGATATATATTTTTATTAAGGTCTTCCGTTTCCAACGGAAGACCTTATAGTTTTCGTACTGTTTCTTATTATTATTATTTTTTTTTTTTCCACAAATTTTGTGCACGCGATTTCTCGAAAACTATCCAACCGATTTCAACAATTTTTTCACAGATGATTGGAAGTGATCTGAATTTATTTTGTTTTTAATATTTTTGCCGTCGTCACTTCCGGTACCGATTTATCGCTGATTTTGTAAGTTTTTCGACCCACTTTGTGCACACAAAAACTCAAAAACTATCAGAGATATGGATATGAAATTTTCAGGATAGGTAGACCATAGTTCAGAGTTGTTCCGAATGTTTTTGTTTTTCGCCAGTGGCGCCAATTTTTAGAGCTCGCCATGGCTCGAAAATTGGGTACCAATTTTGACATTCACCCCCCTTTTTTTTGTTCACAAGATTTCTCAGAGACGGCTTAACAATTTTTTTTTGAAATTTTCAGGAATGATAGAAAATAATAATATCTGCATTTAGTTATTTCATTTTTTAAAAAGTTCATTTCCTTTCGTCCGTTTCCTGTCCCGCGACAAAAAGCTTGTGACATTGAGATCTCAAAAATGATAAGGACTTGAGCATTCAGACTTTGTAGGATGAAAGACCTATAGTTGTAGATGTCTTCAAACTATTTTGTTTTGTTCGTCATAACTTCCGGTCGTCACCGGAAGCACTTCAAAAACTATTTTTTTACGCATTTAATTTATTTTCACATATATTTGAAATATAAGTATAAAGCCTTACATATGTCATCTATTCGATGTAATAGAAACAAAAAAATTCTACTTCCGGTGAGATTTCCCAAACATCTCAGATAGCCTTTTTTAAACCAATGTTTTACCCGCGAGATCTCAGAAAGTGCAAGTGATCAATACACGAAACTTACATGGATGATAGAAATTTAATAGAAAATGCCTTTAACTACTTTTATTTTGTCAACCGTCACTTCCGGTCCTCACCGGAAGGGTTCAAATAGATTATGTTGTTTGAAAGTTTAACTGTTTTTGTGTGACAATTTTAGTAAAATTGATAAACAATTAAGTACAGTTATCCAGTATTAAAAAAACACAAACTTTTATTTTCACTGAGCACTTTCGTTCGTCCGTTTCCTGTCCAGAGACAAAAAACATTGACTCCACGAGATCTCAAAAACGGTGACGACTTGAACAACCAAACTTTGTGGGATGATAGTCCTATGTATGTATCTGTGTTGACATTATTTTGTGTGATTCGTCGTAACTTCCGGTCGTCACCGGAAGCACCTCAAAATTTTTTTTATCTTATTTTATTTATATTACATGGAATGATTAAATCAGAATAAATTCTTATATATGTTGTCTATACAATGTTAAATAAGCAAACATATTTTACTTCCGGCAAGATATATCAAATATCTTAGGTAGCTTTCCGTTTTACAGATTTGATACTCGCGAGATTTAGTCACTGTAAGTGATTGAGACACGAAACTTTTATGAATGATAGACATTTGATTGAAAATGTGTTTAACGGTTTTTATTTTGTCAACCGTCACTTCCGGTTCTTACCGGAAGGGTTCAAACAATTCATGTTTTTAACAAGTTTAACAGACTTTCTTAGGTGTTTCATCTAGCCTGATAAACAGTGATGTTCATTAGGCAAATATACAAGAAATACCATCTTTTATTTTCATTAATCACTTCCGTTCGTCCGTTTCCGACCCGAGACAAAAACCTAGTTTCAACGTGATCTCAGATTTGTCAGAGAGTATCGATATTTCATTGTATCATATAAAACAAATCGGACGGAAGACCTACTCGTTACTTGTAACGAGATCTAGTTATTCTCCTTTTTATATGTAGTTCTAATCTTAAATCAAATTTGTGATGCCTAAGTAACAGGTTTGATAATATGTTTTTTTAACTTGAAGTTTTTTTTTATGCTCGGGAATCATGCTAAGAATTAATTGTCATTAAAAAAGTAAGCGCAGAATGAATTTCAAGACACAAAAAGAAACTAGAACAGAATAAATTATCGTTTTCAACATAAAACTGGGTCATCTACGTTTTGACAAAGATACATGTTAAATGTTAGTTTAAAAAATAGAAAAAAGTACGATATTATAATATACAATTCTGTGTAACAATGCAGTTCAAAGTTCTGATTGAAATTCATTGTAATTTCATTATTAAATCATTCCAAAGTTCCAAAGAGTAGAAGATTATCAAAGAATTTCCTGCAATTTTATTTAGATAACAATAAGTGAGGTACATTAGATTTTAATAGAAAAGAACAATATTACACGATGTTGGACCATTAAAAACACAATAATATAAACAAAACGATTCAACTTTACAACGTCTTGTGTTTTGAAACTTCCACCAGGAACCCCTATGTAGGGATCTCGGGTTGCATAAGTGTTTGGATTTGATGACGTATTACATTTACGTGTGGGGTTTTTGGAAAGCTAAAATATTTGAGGTTACCATTTGTGACTGCTTTTTTTCTGTTAAAGAAGGTATCTTTTTTAATAACCCTGCTTATTTTTTGCTATCTTTTAACACAAAGTAGTTTTTCGAAAACAATTTGATTTAAATTAATGCATTCTGTGTGATACTTGTACATAAGCAATGAAAAGACTTTCCAGTTAGCAAACAGTGTTTGGACTCTGTTTATGCAGATATAATAAAAGAAAGAATGCCTTATACACTGTGATTAATTGTACATATATCATCGCAGAAAACAATGTCGATTTGTTTTATATATCAAAGTGGTGATGCCTATGTAGCAACCCACATAATATGCTTCTTGGAAAAGAAAAGCTTTTGTAAAGTAATTCTGCAATGAATTAATTATAAGAAAGAGGAATTCTTATGCATAATGAACTATCAAAATGCAAGAGAAAACTAGAAATTCTTCTACATGCAGTAATATTTTTGAATTTTCTGTTTAGAAGGAATAATTTGTTAAAATCTTGAAATTCCTTAATTACACGCTTACTCTAAAAAGTCTTCGTAATACCAGTCATCATTTTGCAGAGTGTTCCTAATTGAAGCAATCTAAGTTTTAAAAGTATTTAATAGACTTCTGAATGAACAAATCATATACGAAATAAAAAATATGACATTAGGAAACTTAGAAATCACTTTAGCATTTTCTAGAGTAGTTCATTGTTTCTCAGATTTAACAATTCAATGCAAATAACGAGAATTATAAAAACGATGATTAAAATAAGAGTCATAGTAAAATGATGATCATTGATATCAAAACTGCCGATTTTTTGGTCTACTACAGTATTAAATTTTTCTCACACAAATCAATTACCTTAAAAAGTTTTAGACTTTAACCTATTTAAAACTGCAGAATCGGTTTTCTTTAAAAGATAGAAATACTCAAAGTGAATAAAAATGATTTCTTTATGGAAACACAAACTAACAAAGCAAAGCGCATCATGTGCATGTTTAGAAAAGAGAGCTATAAGGTTTCGTCCCCCTATTGATTGGGTTTATTCAACCCGCATATTATGCAATAATTACCGTAAACACAGCAAACACAGCAAACTTCAAACAGATAAATGAAAAATGTGTAAGGTTTATTCTTAATTTGCCAGAACACTTTTAACGCATTTCCTTTACTTAAAACGAATGTGAAGCTCGTAATACAATTAAGCCAACCTCGACTTTGGGGCGAATCTTCATAAGAGACGAAATAAAAATGTAAAGTTTGTTTTGTAAACAAATTTTGTATACCATTTTCCCATTGAAATATGGCTTAAATAACCGGAAAAACTACTTTAATACATTTCATTATACAAATAGTAAACAAAGCTATCGTTTCAAAGCAAAGAAAAAAAATTGTTATAAAATCGGACCAAGCAGCTTTAAGAAATATACGTAATTGTACATGACAATATAACCACTGATCAAATCTAATAAAATGCAAATGTTTTAAATATACTATAAAAAATTGTTATCAATTATGATTGAAGAAAGATTGAATCCCTTTGTCAATCAAATTCCTGCCACGTCAATATATTGTTAAAATTTAAGGGTTTTTTGTTGTTATTGGTTTTTTTAACTATCTGATGGCAATTTTTAAATCAAATAGACAGTGATGTTGGTTTTATTTTAAAGAGTTTCTACAATACCAAAATGAGCAACTATAAATCTGTTCCCAATTCTATATATTAAAGGGTTAACGTTTATAGTTCTAAATGTAAAATATCTTATCAAGAAAAAAAAAATGGTTTGCAGAGTAGAGTACATAACATTAATAATATATGCTATGGTATGCTCTGGTATGCTTTGGCGAATGAGAATCTTATGATATGCTATTAGATTGTATGCTATGGTATGAGATTCCAATGTTATTATATGAGATTCATTAAATATGCTATGCTATGGTGTATGGTGTAAAAGATATGCTTGAACTAACTGTAATATAAGATCAAAGTAAATGTTCATTTCGTACTTATAAACAGTATATTAAATACTTCCCATTTCATATCTTTGAATAAGTTAAGCATTCAATTTAAAGACGTTTCCATATACGTTGACCAAGGCCATTTTTAATCTAACATGATATTTGAATATCTTTAGAGAAATAGCTACGTATGTTTAAATCAGAAATTTCACAGTAGCCGTTCAAATATGTTATTTTTTGTCGAAAAATTTTAATACGTTATTTTGAGATCCTTCAATCAAAATAAATATTTTTTGTTTAAAGCTATGAACCTTACGTTACTGACATAGCATCACAGATCTTATAAAATATCACGCAATTTCTCGCCTAAATTACTGATGTCTGTCAAAAAGGACGATTTGTTCAGGTTTATGTCGGAAATTTGAGTATAACCTAGAAGATACAAGATTAGAAAGCATAAACTAAAACATACACATTATTTTTCCTTTTCTTAGAAAAGGTTTTAAAGTGAAACACACTTAACCAAAAGTATTTGAATAGAATTTGCCGCTGACTGATTCTAACGGTGAGTACAATATACGACAATTTAGTCCAATCAAATGAAAATAGTTGATTTAGATTATTCATGAAACATTAAATAAACAAAACATCATTCTTTTAGAATGAAATTGTTTGTGTCATACTGTACTTTGTTTAAGTTTTTTTCAAAATTATTATGATGCTTTCAATAAAAAATGAAAGATTAAAAGAAATTAGAACTAAAAAAACTTAATAAAATTTATAACGAACATACATGTATGTCAGCTTTAGTCAATTCTGAACTTTCATGTATTGCAGGGACAGCATTTAAAAAAAAATTCTTTTCAACGTATGCCGATTTTATCTGTTTTCAAGGACAGTTTTTATATTAATATTTAATGTAAATATAATATGACTGTAAAACAAGAATGTGTGACGCACTACATGTATAAATTTTAGTGCATTTTTGCAAATATCCCCGGGCGCTAAAGTTAAAGATCATATGAAACGATTTTTAACACTTTAATTTTTTTCATACATACATAGCATGATATTAATAAGATTAAACTTCATTTATAACAATTGTTTGCTTTAATTGCATTACTGAGAAATCAACGTGAAAATTCATCACAGTGACTTCAAAAAAATAATTCCCGCTTATTTTTTTTTTTTTTTTTTGATTTTGTGATTTTATGTCCCACACAGACCCTGTGATGTAAACAATGCATCAGGACTGGTGGAATTTTACAGTTTTCTTATCAGGTTGATCTTAGCTATTTTTAGTTATTTCTTGTATTTATAGCTGTGTCTTTATTTTAAAATGAGTTATATGTATCTAATCCATACCTCAGTTGACTTATTTTTTTATTGTCCTCGATGATAAAAATTATCAGCTTTTTATCAGACTGATACCAAGATGATTATCCCGTACTGCTGTGAACATTTAAATTAAAGAAAATGTTTAACATTTAATGAGCTATCTTGAACTAAAACTTTTGAAATAGATACCTTCTTTTCTTTTTTATACATATAATATAAATGAGCCACATTTTAATAGAATTTATTCTAAACAATTTATTTTCGCACAAAACAAATATAAGGCAGAGCAATAAAAGTGTTTGAGGCATTTTGGGTTTTTTTCCAAAAAAATTCGGCTGTAAAATGCCACATTTTTTTAAACCATTTTACCCAATCAATTATCTATGGATTAGATGTATAGCCAAATTATATCTGCGCTATATTGTCTATAATTATAATTAAAAAATAAAAAAAATATATAAAAAAAATATATATAAATTTAAAATTTATGTATATAGAGCAATAGCTTAAGATAATACCATGCACGTGTTAGCGTCCTATAAAAAAGATGGAGAATTATGGTTTTAAAGAAAAATGTACCGTTGACAGAAATAAACAAATGTGAATGAATGTATTGGAAATGAAAATAGTTATAAGGACAATTATAAATCTTATAAAAAGAAAAGGAGAAAATTACGGGAAAAAGGGAAAGAGGTGGGATCTGTGAGTGATAACTACACATAGTTGCGTGTTGTAAACTCAATTGAATTTATTTTTAGTTTTAATGAGCAGGTATTTTCGTAATACATTTTAAAATACGGTCGGGTTAGGTTAAGGTTCTACATGCAATACTATAAATGCGAGAAAAAAGAAGACGACACTTTTCTTTTACTGTACTATTCAATCTAACACAGCAATCGAGTTCGACTTACTTTGCTTTTATTTTCCATGGTTTTAATGATATAATTTTATTGAATATCTTCGTATTTATGATCGGATTACTAGTGTAACGCCGGTGCATCTATTTACCTGAAAGAAGCCAAAAAATATGTAGAATTTAATTATAAACGACTCATTTTTCGTTACTTATCGAGATTGGCCTTTTTAAAAAATATTTTACCGAATTATCTCCATACCTATTAAGCACGTAAAACAACAATTGTTTCAAAAGTGGTGTACCAGTCGGGGATATGTATTGCTTATGCAATACCCTCATAAATTTACCCTTTTAAATGAAAGGTTTTTGGATTACGTTAAGTGCATTAGAGGTATTTACATGAACAATCTAATACATAAACATTAAGGAAAATAATACAAAAGAGAAAATTATTTATCAGAGAAGGAACCCAACTTTTTTTCCTTTGTTTTTTTCTTATATTCATCAAGTTTAGTTTCTGATCAATTTAAATGTTTTCCATTCTTGTTTATATTTTCTATATCGTAGATCTATAGAGGTCATGATTGAGCTACTTTTCCTTTTCTATCTAACAATAAAACCCAGTTGATTGTTAATTTTAGTTTCCCTTGGTTTTGAATTTCTACTTTGAAGAACATGAATTTATGTACCTTAGTGATCATGTGTATATCATTTGCGTTCTGCTTTGCTGACTGATACCCTGTCAATGTATGAATTCGAAGGTAGCGATGAAATACTGTAAATTCCTAATTAAACGCGAGGAATTAATATCTGCGTAAAATCGCGAGAAGCCATTTTCGCGAATTTTAAAATGTCGCTTTTAATTTTCGGACATCTGTCAACCACATTAAACTATGTTAAAATTTCGGCATTCGCAATTTTATGTTATGCGATTTGATGGAAAACCGTTGAATCGCGGATTTAAGTACTCGCGTGAAATAAGGAATCTACAGTAAGAGACGATGGTGAAGGAGGTGTCGGCGTTGAGGTTGGAGATGGATTGCGGTTTCGGCAGTCTTGGAGCTCCCGGTGGTGGTTTTGTGGGCGGTTTTGGTCGGTGAATTTGATGACATTTCACTTTAATTAAAATTTGATTTTTTTCTTTTAGATGTTGTAAAAAGAGAGGTTTTAACATCGAATGCCTATACAGTTATGTGTGATCAGGGTTAAGCCGTCAGTTTTCTCTAAACTGGAAACACACTATCAAATAAAAAAAAAGAATAAACACACACAACTTATGTTATTTCTTGATAGAAAATACACTGTCATGGTTGAAAACTGTAATTATTAGTAAAAAGAAATTTTATAAAAAGCATGTTTTTCTTCTTTCAATTTATTGCAAAATGTCATGGATATTTGTACATGTATTCACTACTTTATACTTTAAATTTTATATTTAAAAATACGGTGAATAGGTATCATTGACGTCTTAAATAAGGAGATAAGCAAGTTGATGGTCGTTTTTCTGATCAACTAATTTGATCGACTGTGGCGCTGGTATTTGGTATAAAATATAAAAAAAAACAAAAACCAAATACCAAGCTTATGGAATATGCACCTGTGAAATCATTCTCATAATTAACTCAATAAGGGCAGGATATCGTTTTATATGACCTTTAATAGCCCGCCAACGATTTCTATAGGTAGTCAATTTTTTCATGTTTCAAAATAACCACTTACTCTGCGTTGGACGGTCAAACATGTTTTGTTGACACATTTACGCAGGTAAACAGTGTGGGTTTTAAAGTAACTTTTGCATAATAAACATTGATTAATTAAGTCAATTGTATTGCTTTTTACATGTAGTACATGTACCTATCATGAATTTTAGACGTTGGTGAAGCTTCCAAGTCTATATGTTTTATAGTTTCAAAGGAGTAGCGATAACAAACATTATCTGCACAAAGGGTAAAAACTCGGTACCAGTAGGAGATTTTAATTTCAAGGGTTAAATGCCTGATTGAATTTCAATGTTCATTAACCATATTTCTCTTTCATCAGCGCTATCCCTACAACCCCTATATAAGCTGCAGACCTCTTAACAGTTTCAAGTATTTCTCTCTAGAGGTATCTCCTGTGTTGACGTACATTTTTCCTCGTCGTGTTACTCGGTTGCGATTAAATTATCAAATTTTACGCACTTTTTTTCAAACCAGGAGAATACTTACATCAGATAAACGGGTCAATGCATCTACAAACAAAATATGCACATAGAATAAGAAATAAATGCATAAAATCCGAATACCACGAAAGGAATACTACACGTCTGGCACGAGTTTCAGGTGACTGTAAAATCGTAAAATACATGTGTGACGGTGCCTATTCACAAGCAGTGTTCAGCTTTAAGTCTGGAACAAACAAGCCATTTGGTTGGTAAAATAATATTAATAATAAAAATCAGAACAAACACTATTATAATAGTTTTCTCCACAAGAAAATGGGAAGACCTAACTAGTAGACTTATTGTTCATGAAACAATAAGAAGGTCTTCCCACCACTGATTGGTGCCTTTGTTGTGTTCAATTTGTTCAAATCTTTTCAGGAAATCCGTAAATTAAAAAAAAAAAAAAAAACCCAAAAAACAACCTTTATATCCCGCCAGGCGGTAGCGTACCTAGGACCCTGAGATCCAAATGCGAGATTGCTACTTCTACGCTGTCACTTCTTACTTGAAATAAAGTAAAATTGTATGTACCATTAAATTTAAATGATGGAAAGAATAGCACATGACAATCCTCGGAATCTCTGGGGCCATCCATCTTTGATACTCTAAGTTGTGCATGAAGTAAATACAAAAAATTCATTTAAAATGAATGCATTTTAAAGTTTTAGAATGTCTCAATAAATTTTAGAAACGTCGCTGGCTTGCTTGCAGGAAAAAAAGAATAAAGAGAAAGAAATGGCAAATTTAATTCATATAAAATTGGGAAATGAATACTTCTGGGTTGTAATGTTTGTAAATTTATCAGATACTATCCCAGTTGTGAGTTAAAAAGAAAACAAGACATAAACATACAACAAAAGCTTTTATTTACATTTGGCATATAGCACGTGGTGAAATTTCAGTTGCAAGAATTAGAGTTGTCGGTCTTTAGCCGTGGAGGTTTCTTGTTTGAAATAGTTAAGTCTTTTTTCCAGGTTGGACAGACAGAAGATATAGGGTTTGAAGTACGTTTCATCCATCTTACTATTTAATCGGTCTTCGGAGTCGGTAGTATAATTTTTTTTTTGCATTGAAAGCCCAAGCACGACATTGGAGCCTCAAAAACCGTATATTTCATATCTTTGTTAAAAATTCGTCTTTAGGGGAGATGCAATGGATTTTGAACATCTTGATGCCTCTTGCATAGAATCATTGCAACGTTTGAGAGGAGCGCAGAATAGTTAAAAGTCAAAAAGTCTAGGTCGCGTGGTCAAGGTCAAAGGTCAAGTTCACTCCTTCAGTGGAAACGAATCCTCTGAAAGCTTACAAACCTTCGCGGCATGACAGCGTTTCACATTTCTGAATGACCTTGACCTTTGCCGAGGACTTTTTCAGCATGCGGAAAGGTCGACAAAGTCATCGCAAGTGGTCTTGCGTCTCTACGATTAGTTGTTTTCATATTTTGAATTTTTTGCAAAATCTCAAAAACTCGTTTGACGGTTATTCGAATGGGAAACTACGAAACCTTTCGTCTTTCGTAGATCTGGAAGAACTCGTCAGACCGAGAAGATCTGCAAAGGTTTCATGCGCCCAAGTGTCACGGCTTCCGAGGAGTAGCGATAGGAAACTTTTAGCCGAACGCATCGATGGCATAGAAAAGTGCGGTGTTTTCGACACGTAGTGTCGAATGGCCTATTGATTTCTCGAATACATCGCGATGCACTTTAAAGCTTTTTCGATATGTCGCTTAACAAAAAATTCACTTACGAAGAAAAATAATAATTATAATAAAAATAAACAGAAAAATATCAATAGGCCTTTACACTGTGTGTATAAAGACTTAAACAACATAAATAAATTTTCACAAGAGGTTTTTCACCAGAGATGGAAAGACCTAATTAGCGTGGTAAGGTCGTAATATGGAGTTTAATTTTAGAACCCTCTTCCTTGATTTATGTTTGGAGTGAACCGTTTTGAAGGAGGTGAACACTATTAACTCTTAGCTGTAATTAGCTTTTAATTAACATTTTAATTAACAAGCTTTAATTAAAAAAACCACAATCTGTTTAAATTATTATAATGCATAATAAACTGTTTTGTTATGCAAATGATGGTAATTGAAAAATACAAGAAATAAGAATGTTACAAAGAAAGAAATATGTGCCTTTGATTTACAATGTCTGCATTTTGATACATGTAATGTGCAATGCGATTGACAGATATATAGACTTTGAATTAACATATATAACTGATGCTAAATGTTTTTGGTTTTAAACTACTGAAAGAGAGCACCATCTTGCGTTTTTAATTTTTTTTTTCTGAACTTAACAAGCCTATGCAACAATCAATCTTTCAAGAACATTGACAATGAAATATGTATAAAACACAAAAGGACATATAATTTATATTGACTCTAACATGTTACGACACTCTTAACGTGTTGAAGAATTAAAGGAATCCACCACGATTTAATCCAAATATCCATTTGGAAAACTGATAGTGTGGATAAATTTGAAAAAACTCTGATGGGTTTTACTAGACCTTGTGTCAACTACGCTGTTCAACGTTAAACTGTTCACGTTGAACATTTACCATAAGATGAAACAGATGATTTTGACGATGCAAAGTACTTATAAGCAAAATTAAAAAAACAAACAAATAAACAAACAAACAAACAAGCAAAAAAACCAAACAAAAACAAAACAAAAAAACCAAAAGCAACCCCCCCAAAAAAATAAATAACCCCCCCCCCAAAAAAAAAAAAACCAACAACAAAAAACAACTAAAAACAAACACTTTCGCAAAATCCTCTTCCATGGTAATGAGTATCACAGACGATCCTAGTCAGACCCTCAAATGCCCTTTTTAGCAGATGTGGTATACAGGCAAATTCAGACTAGGAGAATTCTTGACATAAATCACTTAATTTGTCCTCTCAAAACATTCAAAACCAATCACCGTCGTTCAACTCTTTATTTGACTCAAGATTTCTTTGACTCAGCGAATGAAATATGTCGCCCTTTTTAAGTATATTCACGCAATATGCCCAAGGGCAAATCTAATCAATGGTTAAGGTTATTGTGATTGTGGCTTTTACTTAAGACTTAAGAATAAGAGCAACTCATCAATGTTGTTTGCGTCAGCTGATCAGGGTCAATTACATAATGCAATGCATGCATTACCGAGGAATAGCCCAACCTTAACGAGACCTGCATATGACACAAAGAACATAGTTCTCGTCGGTTTCTTGAACAGGGATTTACCGTAC
Source organism: Magallana hongkongensis (assembly GCA_016163765.1). Lineage (NCBI taxonomy): Eukaryota > Metazoa > Mollusca > Bivalvia > Ostreida > Ostreidae > Magallana > Magallana hongkongensis. The sequence continues at coordinate 35,857,384 of WFKH01003881.1, read as the reverse complement.
CTACACTGAATTTTCCTCCAATTATAAAAGAACATGCATGATAGTGTGATAATTACAAAATAACCTAATGCATGATATAAAGAGGAAAACTGTGTATTTTCGTGCTTGATTTTTTTTTCTTTTGAATTTTCTTTTATGAAGGAAATAATAGAGTTTGTTGATTTCTTTGCATTTCTTAACTACTTTGAAAAGTGTTCGTAATACGTTGTGATACGAGTGATAGCCAGATAGAAAATGAAGATATTGTTATGCAAACTTCTTAATCTTCTTAATCTTCTAAATCAACCTATTCAACATTTTTTAAAACAAAATATATATGCACCACCTCAATTCTATCTTTTAGTTTTGTTTTTATCTTACAGTTGGGTGTAACTTTTACACTTGAGTCAAAAATGGAATTATGTTAGCAGACAATAACAATTCACTTTATATATATATATATATATATATATATATATATATATA
>WFKH01003881.1:35844652-35856519 GCA_016163765.1 Magallana hongkongensis | reverse complement strand
TTTTAGCAGATGTGGTATACAGGCAAATTCAGACTAGGAGAATTCTTGACATAAATCACTTAATTTGTCCTCTCAAAACATTCAAAACCAATCACCGTCGTTCAACTCTTTATTTGACTCAAGATTTCTTTGACTCAGCGAATGAAATATGTCGCCCTTTTTAAGTATATTCACGCAATATGCCCAAGGGCAAATCTAATCAATGGTTAAGGTTATTGTGATTGTGGCTTTTACTTAAGACTTAAGAATAAGAGCAACTCATCAATGTTGTTTGCGTCAGCTGATCAGGGGCAATTACATAATGCAATGCATGCATTACCGAGGAATAGCCCAACCTTAACGAGACCTGCATATGACACAAAGAACATAGTTGTCGTCGGTTTCTTTGAACAGGGATTTACCGTACCTACACTGAATTTTCCTCCAATTATAAAAGAACATGCATGATAGTGTGATAATTACAAAATAACCTAATGCATGATATAAAGAGGAAAACTGTGTATTTTCGTGCTTGATTTTTTTTTTTTTTGAATTTTCTTTTATGAAGGAAATAATAGAGTTTGTTGATTTCTTTGCATTTCTTAACTACTTTGAAAAGTGTTCGTAATACGTTGTGATACGAGTGATAGCCAGATAGAAAATGAAGATATTGTTATGCAAACTTCTTAATCTTCTTAATCTTCTAAATCAACCTATTCAACATTTTTTAAAACAAAATATATATGCACCACCTCAATTCTATCTTTTAGTTTTGTTTTTATCTTACAGTTGGGTGTAACTTTTACACTTGAGTCAAAAATGGAATTATGTTAGCAGACAATAACAATTCACTTTATATATATATATATATATATATATATATATATATATATATATATATATATATATATATATATATATATATATATATATATATATATATATATAGTAAATAAACAAGAGATAACATCAGATAACATCAGATAAACTTAGTAGATTACAAATATAAGGTAATTTAATAAACTCAATATTTTTTAACGATGAAGACATGCGAACATATCATTACTTACATATTGTTGTTTAAATAAATCAGCAGTTCTGGGCCCGGCTCTTCGTTGTTTTTCGAAAGGTGGTTAACTCTAACACCGTGTTAACTCGGTGTTAAACTCGGTGTTAAAGTTAACCACGTGGTTAAGTGTTTTTCAAAAATGCGTTAGAGTTTAACCATGTGTTAACTCTGTGTTAACTTTAATCCACCCCCATTACCTTGGTTAAAGATTTAATACAGTGATTAAATATGGCCGCCGGTGTAATTGTTTTGCCACTTCAACTCAAAAATTGTCAAAGAAGCATTTTCCAAAAAATTTGAGGCTTAAAAAATCTTACATATGATATAAAATACGGAAAGCAACCGGATTAACATGAAAAGTTGCAGTAATCTGTGTGATATACTTATGGAAGAAGGATTTTGCACATGGTTCATACCCCTTATGTTAAAGGATCCCTTTATTGGAGGAGGCTACATTGTTGACAGCAGTAAAAGGTACTTTTTTTTCTTTTCCTTTTTTTGACCTTCACATTGATTATATTGTTGTTGTCACTTAAGACATTCAACAAAAATTTCCAAAATTATTAGTGAAATGGGTACTTACAAGTACAAAAACATTGTACAAGTTTTCCTTAAATTTTTAAAAAATCAATGAGAAAAGAATTTTTAGCTTTTTGATAGATAAATATTGGGTAAACATGTTAGCATATTTTTATTTTCAATGTTGGTTACTGCTTAGTAAAATTTATCTCCCTACCGACAAAATGTAAGTAGTGGATTATGATTATTTTTAAAACGTCTAAATAAATGCTTTGTACAGTCAAACAATGAAAAGATACTTAAACTATCTGTTTGGAGTTATTGATATGATTTTTATGTTCATGTATTTCATATTATATCTTCCTTTTTTTTTAAATTAAATTTCTTAAGAATACCTGCATTAAAATTTTTTGAAGCATTTGATTTTTAAAACTCCATATAGTTATATTGATATAAATTAGTGATATTTAAATTTGACCTTATTTATTTCATTTCACTAGGCAGATCCGTATCATGATGCACATATTTTAAGTGTATATATTTCATATGTATTTTTCATTATTAATACATATATTTCTGACAAGTTTTAAGTATCTTTATAATTAAGAAAAATCATTTGTTTTGTAATTAATCTAATTAATGGGATTTTCCATTATGGTTATTCTGCTGGGTGACACTTACTATGCTTGGTACCTAATTCTCCCATAGCCATATCTCATGAGGCCCACAAACTGCAGCCAAGGAGAAATTTAACCAATAAGGTGCGATTTTATTTCTTCTTTTTTTTCACTGAAGGTTGGGTATTTTCAGTTGTAGTGACAATTTTTCAATTATCATGGTATTTCACAAAAATATATAACAGCTGAGCATTCATATGCTTTAAGACTAAATATTTTTGTATTACCTGAAAATTTCAAGGGAAGTATTAATACATTTACTGTACTCTCAATCAAAAAGTCTGATTAGTCTCCATTACTGAATTATAAAGAGTTTAATGTCACCTGGATATGAACTGCTTTGCTTATACCAAAACCATTATGTTTACATGTATATGCATGTAACTCATATCAGACACATATGCATACAACATGGTACATATACATAAATCAGTACATGTTTTCTAATTATGTCCATTTGAAACAAAATTTGTAGTCAGAACTGTTAAATATTTTAAGTGGATATGAAGTTCAGTCCCAATATATGAATATATTTGTCTTTTTTTCACATTTGTTGTCTTTTTGTATACATTCCATCCTTTTTAATTCACAGATTTGCAATTTGTCATTGTTGACTTGGAGAGACTGAGAAAGATGGGTATTTGATGACAACCAATCTCTAAGCATCAAACACCATGCACCAAGAGAAGAACAATTATGACATTCAATCTAATGTATACATCCTTAAATTATAATACACATTAGACAAAAAAATTGACATTTTTTGTTCTCTCTCTCTCTCTCTCTCTCTCTCTCTCTCTCTCTCTCTCTCTGTCGCTCTCTCTCTCTCTCTCTGTGCTATTAACATGTCTAACATGTTTTTATTATGAAATTGTTTAAAGTACCATATACTGCAAATGATAAAGTATGTAAAACTATACGAATGTAAACCTTTGCATTCTCTCTCTCTCCCTCCCTCTCTCTCTCTCTCTCTTTTTCTCTCTCTCTGTAAAACAGTGTGTTGATTACTTTATATTTTTACTTTTATATATAAAAGACGAGATTTTCATCCAGATGTGAAATACCTGGTAAATAAACTAAAATATACACAGAATGTTACATATAGATGACTCGATATTTTTTTCATCACAGTTTTTTTGGTGTAAATGTTATATTGTTGTGTTTTTAATGATAAATTTTAGTCTTTAATTACCCATGTTAGATTAAATATTTAATACATTTATTTTGTATGTTTTTGTCTATAATGTCCTTGTTTAAATTTTAAAATATGCATTAATACTAGTAAACCTCTGATATAACCCTTCTTTTTTTAAAGGCATATTTTTCTTTCAAATTAAGTTTACATGGAGACAAATACAGTTATCATTGAATACAAAATGTCAAAAAATCCAAGTTTTTAGCTCCTTTCTGTCCAAAAGTTAAATTTTAGATGTATTTACATATTTGAAAAATCACCCATTCTTTCCAATTGTCTCAATTTACATTACATGTAGGATATGTAAATGTACATTTTACATTTAAATGACATCTGCTATAATGATTACTTTTGAAATGAACAAGAAGCAATATATATTTTTGTATACCTTTGTATTGTATTTATGCATCAAATATGTAGAAAAACATCAAAAATTGAACATTTTTCGTGGATTTCTAATCCGTTTCCAGCTACCCGGGTGTGTTTGAATTTTACTTTAATTATAAAGGCAGGCATCACACTCGTAGGTATAATTTTCTTTATCATGGTTGAAAAGGGAGTAGAGACAGCATAAATAAGATATTAATGTATATTTGTCACTAAAAATGCTACCATTCATCCAATTTACAGTGGCGGTGATACTTGTTTTTAAATATGTGTGAGAATTAACTCTAGGAAATTGCCACAAGTTTCATATATATGTGAAAGATTTCAATTAAACCACTGCTTTTTATGAAAATGAATACATAGGAGGAGGGTATACATGCAAGGGTATTTCTAAGTGATGTAGCGCTTTTATGATGATAATATCATGTAGATACATGCAGTATTGAATAAGGTTTCTTATTTAAAAAGGTTGAACAATAATTGACCTCTAAAAGATTTTTAAGTAATTAAAAAAATGTTTCCCTGAAGGAGAACCATATGAATCTATGTTAAATAGAGTAAATTAGTGGAAGTGGTGGGTTCACTTAAATGACCATATATTTCTTAAACCTCAATGGAATTGGCAATATGGGGTATACTTTTTCTCAGAATTGCATAGGCTTTCTTATTCTAAGACAAAATGCTTTTTCATGAATAGAATGTTAGTGTAAGTTAAACCCTAAAAATTAATTACAAACATTTTTTGAGCATTTGGTCTGTGTTTTATGATACATGTACCTTATTAACACATGTATACATATTGAAAGGAATTTTAAATGGTATTTTGAAGCTATTACATTGTAATTTTATAGTGTTATATAGACAACAATTAAGAAAAGAAAGGATTTGGAAAATTGCAGACTATATAGGATGGAATCCCGGAAATGATACAAAAGTTCAACATATAATTATATGAATAATATTTTACTAAATTCAAACTTATTGAAATCCCAAACCAAAATCTTCTTTTTTCTTCATATATATAGGAAGTAGAAATGAATTATGGGTAACCAAGTGATTACCAAGTGGTTAACTCAGTTAACACAGTGTTAGCTAACCAATGCGTTAAAATGCTTTTGATCAACAGAATTTAACCACTGCATTAGATAATCACTTGATTGGTATTTAACACGTCGTTATCCTTAACACCGTGTTAAATTTAACCACCTTTCGAAAAACCGGGCCCTTGAGAATAACATCTGTCTAATTTGTTATTAAAATATCAAGAGTCCGCAAAGTGTCAATCACTAATTAACTTTGTAAACATTGAATCGTTAGAACCTACAAGTATGACAAAACAATTGTTGAATTTAGAAAGTCAAGTCTATGAAAGTTAATTATAAAACAGTCAATTGTGCACTGTGGTCATGAATGTTTTGAAGAGGTTCTAACCTTAAAAAGAGTAGATACAAATAAGCAGTGTATACTACACGTGTAATTTACCTGAATGTTTATTTACTAACAGATAGAATATCTTTTGAAAAAAGGTAGAGAAAGTTTCTTTACTTTTTCTTGCACAATCTTCCTATCGTATACAGAAGAGGCATACATGTAGACTAACTTTTATTGCATTTTATTTTATTTTTGTAAGTTGATTTTATTTACTATTCCATTGATGCTTGCAAACTAGTACATGCATCATTAGAAAAAAAATAATGTAAATAAAATTTGAACATGAAATCTTTGAATTGAAAACTGGTTTTGTTGTAATAATTTTCTACTTTGCTAAATTTTCTAATTTTATACTATAATATACTTAACTTAAGGTGGGACGCAGGTTTACCCCTTAAAAAAATCTCACGAGAAAACATACCCTGACAATTTACCAAATCGTTTCTTAGGATTTATAGTTCATTATATAAAATTTTAATCAACCTTGCCAAAATATAAATAAATATTTCTTTTCTGAGTAGTTTATTTACTTGTATGTTCTAGATCTCTCGATTTGCTTTAATTTCAAATGTACTTTTCCAATTGACATTGACAACATTACATATAATTAAATGGTGACCATTAGTGAACTGCTGAATTGTATGTTTCGTTTTTAAATGATATTATGTTTTGTAATTATACATAATTAGCTAGATTGATGCTGCCTATGTAGCTAGTTTAATAATATGCTTTCATGGAACTAGAAAGGTTTTGCTCGGGAATGATTCTAAGAAATAATTACACGCCTAATGAACTTTCAAGATACAAAAGGAACTAGGCCAGAAAAAATTACGGCTGTATAAATTTTTCATCATAAAACTGCTTCATCTACTTTTTGACAAAGATACACTGCCATTTGGTTAATAGAAAAAAAGAACACTATACACAATTTAAACTTCTGTATAACAAAACATTTTAAAAAATATGAAGAACATTCAATGTAATTGCTTTAACACATTGTAGGTTCCAAAGAGTATATAAAAGAATTTAATGGAACCTTTTTTTTTAATTACCGTTAGAGATAAGTGGGGTACCTGTGAATTTTTACATCTACCAAGTATTTTCTCCTCTATTGTTTTTTAAAGCAAACCGATTGCTATTCATAGCTCTATAGAAACTGACAGGGCTGAAATCTACACGATCCAGCAGTTCTAACCTTTTAATGGATCAATCGATACTTTTAACAACCAAAAAAAAAAAAACCCAAACAATCACGGACTGCACTAATTTACGTTCGACTCGAATGCCCATACATATAAGCAAGACCATTTTGTCTATCTAACGCACTAATGCACATAACAATTATCCAGTTAATTAAATGAAGTGAACATGAACATATAATCAAGGGCTTGTAAGTTTGATGTATATACATGTAATGATTTCTGAAAACCATTTAGACACAATTTTCCTCAATAAGAAGATATACATGTACCATTAACAATAACCAATTTAGCAATCCGTGGGCGCTGCCATACTATTTAAATCATTCCCTTCCTGCTGGGTTATCTTAAAGCATCTAGGAGAGGGCAGCTCTAATGCTGGCGTCGGTGAGACACATTGCATTTTTACACAAGCATAGTAGCAAAGTTAAATGTCATCATCAAAACTTGAAATGAAAGCTACGAAAGCCCAGAAGGCTCATTCGAGATTCGAAATACAAGATTCAAGATTCGAAACACGATTCATGATTCGAAATACAAGATTCAAGACCTAAATTGACCAATCAAATCATTTATCTTAACACCTGTATCCTAACGACACCAAACTGCTCTAAATAAAGATCATTGGTACATTCTAGTACATGCAAATAAGTGTTATATTATCCCTGATATAATGGTCATAATGGTTATATAATGGATCAATTAACTTTGATAAATCATTCCACACAGAATAAATAGCTAAACTGATGATAAAATCGTGCACTTTGCAATTTTTACTTGTCTTTTGTATATTCTCCCCAATTTGTTTTAACCCTGAGCTAGTCGTCCTGATTGTGTCAAACGTTTCGTTAGTAAAGAAAACTTGTAAATTTTGTATTTACACCTACCCAATAAATTCAAAATTTACAACATGACATCACTTTCAAAATACGCTTCAAAATGAAATGCACCCTTTATAACAATATGACAACAGCTTTGCAATATCACATATCCTGTATCTGCAATCACTTTCAATTATTCCCCTGACTTTTAGGACATTTGCTTTGCCTGTTACAGTCACTGGTCGACCCGAAATTGGTGCATCTTTGACGGATTCTGTGCCAGTCAGAAATTTCTTTTTCCACCTACGAACTTTCTCATAAGATACCTTATCAAACTCATCATTACCGAATGAACGAATTTTGTGCAAACTGTTTATAAGCTTTAACTTCTTCAGTATTTTCCACCTGATTCCCAACCATTTTTACAACATTAGTCAACGACTGACTCAAATGAAATGAGTTTAAAGTTTAAAACTATGCGGAGCTGAAGGTTCGTGTTTATACCGTTTGAAAAGTATTGAATAGAGCTACTCAAGTTTATCATCATCCGCGAAAGCGTTATCGCGTTGTGCTACAATACACATTACACTTCGAACAGCCTTCGTAAATGGGAAGTGACATGAGAAACTTAGAGTCATCGCGTTATCACACCATTGTAGGATCTTGCGCTGGTTGCGATGAAGGGGTGTGCATTTGAGATCAAGCATCCCCTTTCCTGCAATGTCGTTTTTCCTCCAAATGATAAATTGTTATATGTATACTATATTATACACTAGTGTCATACATGTAGAGTAATATCTCAGCTTTCAAAATGTATCACAATTTTAATTGTCTTAAAGGGTTGGGATCAATACATGTATTACTTGCTCTGGCATAGCGCAAAACAGTCTACTCAAGTTACCATAAAACCTTTGATGCCTAGAGTGGGCATCTCCAAATCTGAGTTAGACTTTTAACATATGAATGCAACACCCATTTTTCTCTCTCTCTATAATCTCTTTTTCTCTATTTCTCTCTTTTTCTTTCTTTCTCTCTGTCTCTGTGTCTCTGTCTGTCTCTCTCTCTCTGTCTCTGTCTCTCTCTCTCTCTCTCTCTCTCTCTCTCTCTCTCTCTCTCTCTCTCTCTATGACAATATTTCTACTAGCTCAATTAACTTAATTAATTTATTTGTCCGTACAAATGTCATATTTTCCCGAACAAATTCTAATTCGTCCGAACAAATACCTTATCCCTACGAACAAATAGATAATTCATTCGAACAAATACTTATTCGTGCAAACAAATTAGTTTTTTGTTTGGATGCATTGGGATTTGTTCAGATGATTTATCTATTAATTTTGTTCGAAAGAATAAGTTTGAAATAACTTATTGCTAATTCGTCTGTCCAAACAAGTAGGTTATTCGTTCGAACTAATCCAAATTCGTCCGAACAAATCCAACTTCGTCTAACAAATCCTAAGTCCGAACAAATACGTAATTAGACCGAAAAAAGCAATGTATTTTTTCATCTGGCTATTCCACTCTGCCGTAATCTTCTACAATGTAATATGATAAACACCTAGTGTTTTAGAGAGTTAAAACCTTGATTTCGTTGTTAATTTTAGAGGTAAAGAAACCATATGATTTCCGTATGATACTTCATGAAAAGCTATATTTGAATGTTTGTAAAATTTATCACCATCTGTTGTCTCTCCTTAATGTCACTTCATGCCTATTTCTGTCGTATGATTTATTTCCCTCCGTCATAAAAGCACTTTCACGTATACCAACAGTTTTTTTTTAATTACAACATATGCTTTCTAGGAATTAAATGTATATTATATCTAAAACAAAAAACCTAATGTATAAATCATGTCCATGATGAAGAAATATATTGTTATACATTATAAAAATAATACACAACCGAGAAAAATATACAAAATTAGAAAGCAATTAACTAGAGACTTGTACTTTTATTTCTGATAAAAGGTATAAAAGTGAAACGTACTGAACCAAAAATATTCTATAAGAAGTTGCTACTGACAGACTCTGACGGTGAGTACAATATACAACCAATATGTCTAATCAAATGGAAATTGTTGCTTTAATTTATTCCTGGAACGGATTTTAAAAATACTTTTCGTATACATTTAATGTAAATAATAATATGACTGTAAAACAAAGACGTGTATCAAATTAACATTGAATTTGGTGATATGTTTTGTTTATGCACACATGCATGTTCTACTCTTGACACAGTTTCGGAATTTGCATTTACAAATATGTTTAAAATTTCTGGCTGGATAAGTTGGTGAACATTAAACAGTCATACAGTCTGTTTCTCCCCTCTGGAATGTAAGGCTCTCTTGCCGAAATAATAAGATTTTTTTTTTCAGCCCATACCATACATGTTCCTGCAGACAATATTTCTGATAGCTTCTTGAGGTGTCTCCTGTTATTTAATATCTAGATAATATTTTTTCGTGAAGGCTTACAGGAACACTGGAGTTTTTGTTAATTACACATGGGTTTCAAATTCTTTATATTTTTTCACAATGCAGGTTTTTACTAAACAATACCAAGTCAGCCTCCTTTAACGTAAATAAATACAGATACTTTTCAAATTCATATGCACTTCTATGAATTGCTGATGATAGGATCATAAAGTTTCCTGTAATGAAATGTAAGATAAAAACAGGAATGCCGAAGCATTCCTTAAAGAAAGTTAATTGATTTTTAATAAGAGCAGTGAAAATCATTAAGAACCGAAAGGTTTGCATGAATATTATATAGGAACAAAACTGCATTTATTTATTATTGAAATTACTTGATGTTTGTAAATTGATTATCTATTTCATTTAACAAGAGCTTGTAACAAATCTTATTTATTAATATCTTCCAACGCAGATCATGTACAATATTCACTTTTAATATGGGGATGGGAGTATGGACAGGGAGCTTTTTACTTGTCATTGTCTCTCTGTTACTGTGGTTTCATCAATATTCGTTGAAAATAATTTTATTTTGTTGTTGAGTTGATCCACTAAATTTCATTAAAGTACAATTTCTAAAAACATATTGAATGACCACGAATTAACGCTTGTAAAATTGCTTCTCCATCAGAGGTTTCACAAGATTTAACATCATATAAGGAGTCATTTCAGAGCGACCTTTCAAATATGAATAGACATAAATAGGTTAGCAAGTCAGATTCAAGCTTCAATAAACAAATTTTCAAATAGATTGATAGCTTCATCTCTGACACTGTTATGCTCGATGGTCTATTTAATGCTAGGGTAAGTTTTTCCTGCCAAAATTATGTGTAATATCAGTCCAAACTGTTATTCTTCTATGAATCATGCAAACAACAATAACAAACTAAGAACCGACAAATGCTCTTTGTCCTGACTTTGTTTACCACACGGGGCACCTGGGGAATTTAGGTTCATTGGTGAAATAAAAATACATATTCGAACTTTCAGCCAATATTTCGACAGCAGCAATTCGATTGGCTTTTTGGAAGTTCGCTCTCAGATGACTCCGTGCGGGATGTTGCTAAATCTTGTATAGTGTATCGTAAAGAAGCGGTTTAACAAGTCTAATTTTAATTAGATTTTAAAGCATAAAATGTTTATTCAAAACTTCAACCAAAAACTTGTTATAATGAACTAAAATATAGAACAGATCGTCAATTTATTTTCCAAAAAAATATTGTTGGATTTGCTTTTGTTTTATCTACGAGCGTCAATCAACAAATATGTAGAGGATGTCAATGTCTAGTATATATTCTTTATGGAAGTCATAACTATTACATTACTTTATGCACCAACATTTATTTCATTGATATGTGAAGTTTCATTCCATTTGATGAAAAGGTCTTTCTATTACCCGATTTTGAAAACAACATGTTTTGTCACCACAGAACACGGTAATGTTTAAAACGTGACGTTAAGATGACGCATGAACATTTTATAAAAATACTCCACCTGTATATCACACTTAGTCTCTTCTATCTTTCATCCTGCATTTTAAAACAGTTTTAAACCACTTGGCATCATGTTTGCTCATAATTGTTCCTGATTCATAAGTTTGTTCCTCTGTGTTTTAATTTTTTAACGCATATCTCTTCGTTCACAGTAGGGAGAACCTTGAACTTCAGATGGCTTTACTAATTTTTTCGACCAAATATTTATTGATATTGCATTTTCTTTCGGGCTGTTTGATGTCCAATACACAGTTTCCATCGCTACAAAAATGTATTAATTTTAGACACAAATGTGCAAATAACTTTTGACATATTATGTGCATCATAGTGAATTTTCACAGTTTGCTTCTCTGTGTGTTCCCGAGTTGAATGCATACTGTTGTCAATTCTTGTTGCTCCCTAACGTCCGGTGTAACGAAGAAAATTGACCCGGGTTGAAAATTGATCGGGAGGTAAATTTTCAACGTTGAATATTGAGACAAAAGATGCTGAATGAAGACCCTGGTCCGTTGAAAATTGACCCGCATCGTGGAATATTGATCATGAAACCTGTTTTTAATTCAACAAGTAAAAAAAAACGAAAAAAAACCAAAAAACAAAAAACAAAAAACAAACAAACAAACAAA
>WFKH01003881.1:35828696-35842223 GCA_016163765.1 Magallana hongkongensis | reverse complement strand
ATATATATATATATATATATATATATATATATATATATATATATATATATATATATAACAAATAAAACAAAAAGTAAATCTTAACTTGATCAAAACAACAGAGAAACAAGGCCAATTAAGATTATGAGTTGATGTTTTTTTTCTTCCTCATGTTTAGATACTGATCAATTTGAATAAGTTTCTTTATACTTGTTTATGTTTTCCATAACTTCAAAATAGGTCATGAATTGAGTTACTATTGCTTTACTCTCTAATGTTCATAATCAAGTTTCTGGTGAATTTCAGATTATCCTGGATGGTTTTTGCCACTTTAATAAACATGAAAAATCTGCTGGTCATCTGTACATTATTTGTATTCTGCCTTGCTGACTTTTTCTCTCATACCAATGATATGGACGATAATGGAAATGAAGATAGTGATAAAAGAATATATGGCAGCGGAAGTTTTATGGGTGGTTCAGGGTATTTCCATGCAGTTGGAGGTCAAATAAGCGATCCCTCCAGTTTCGGAACTGGTGGATCCCCATTCGGTCAATAGGCAGATATGAATTCGACAAAGATATCCAAGACGTCTATGAAGACATATCAGGATTGCATTGGGTTATTTTGAAGCTGAAATTGGTAGTCTCAGCGTTGGACTTGGGAACGATCTAGGGAGACCTGTGGTTGATGAATTTTTAGATGTAATGAACATTTACGGTTTTTTTTTAAAATTAAAGTGGTAGTCAAAGAAGTCAAGAGGTTTCTTTTTTTAATAAAATAGCTATGTGATTAAATAAATAGCATTCGAATATCAATAAAAAATAACCTGTAGGTCGAAAAAAAAAATTCACATCATTTTGATATATTACAGCATTATAGATAAACATGTACATGTTTCTTCTTTAATAAAATAGGCTGCAACCAATGATGACAACATTAATGCCGAAAAGAGAGGTGCATTTCTTATGTCTTTCTCGATTGACACAGTATGTAATTGTATGTATTCTTTATAAACATGTTGAAAAAAGTTAAGTATGCATTGGCTATGACCTGGAAGATATTTGGAAAATAAGCATTTTTTGATGATTGTGGGTCATTATGAACAATTACACAATTTCATAGTTTTTTTTTTCATCAGAAATTAATTCTAATTAACAAATGTGTTGTCAGTATCGGTTCGTCATTTTAATTTGACATTTTTCATTGACAAATCAATTATTAAGATATTGATGGACATACAAAAGTCTTTAAATGAAAATCGTTGGTGGTTTAAATTGTAATTTTCAAAAATGTAGATCACCTTTGTAACACTTTTTTCATAGCATAATCTAATAATAACATTGAAATAAAAAAGTACAAAGATAGAAAGAGATGAAAAACGCAAATTGAAAACTTTTTTTTTAATTGAGGAAGTCATATATTTGCATGTCCAGGGTCTGTCGTCATGATTTATACTCAAATGTACTTTTATCAGAGACGTTAACATCATTTCTAGGTAATAAATGCTGCCCGATGAAGTAATTTTGGTATTTTTTTAAATCTCGTAAGAACTAATTAAGATTTCATTGCCTTTTTTGAAATAAAATTGTTTTATAAACATAAATCAGAGTACTCTAGTGGTGATGTTTATGTAGCAAGCTTGAGAATATACTTCTTTGAACTAAAATTTTTTATTAATGAATTCTTCTCTACTTGGTATTCATTATAATTATAGAAAAGACTTTAACTTAAAATGAATTTCAAGATACAAGAGGGAACAGGATCAGAAAGAAAAACGAATTTCCTACATCTATTTTCTGATCAAGATATGGTACAATTTTTAAAAATGGTAAAAGAACAATATACACACATGCAAAACAATGTACATGTACATGTATTTTACAATGTATAAAAGTTTCAAGAAACAGTTCATAATTATTTTAAAAACAATTTAATAAATATGTTGCAAAGAATACTACAAAAAACATTTCGTTAAACCATATTCAATTGCCATGGGAATAAGGCAAAGTATATTGTGTATAAAGAAGAACAATGTGACACAATTTTTATATAATAAAAGTTATTAGGCCTGTATTCTGTTCAATAAAAGTTCAAAAGACCAATATCCCATTCAATAATAGTTCAATGCACAAGTGGTGAACTATACAAGAATAGCCATGCATCAATTTGAAGATATATGAAAATGGGCTATTGGTGCTAAAAAAAACAAAACAAAACGATAGAAGCTTTTAACAGCACTCTTCCATTTGGGGTGAGGTGTGACAATAACGTATTCGTAAGACATCTATTATCACCTCTTTTCTTACACCCTAATAGAATACAAATGTTTTAAATCATAGAATAAGTTATGATTCAAGAAATTAATTATGGTATTACCAATTTTTATAGTACAACTAATTTGTCAATGCACCAGTTATGCAGATTCATATCGTATCCACTTTTAAAACTAATATGTAAACAATAATCTATCCATTATATTGTCCTTGTGAGAGGAGCTTCGATTAAAAAAAATTATATGGTGCTGGAATATTCGGGTTCAGTAAAAAATGAAAAAAAATCATTATAACGGTTATATAGTCAAATTCAATGACAAAAAGGACACCGCGCCGCCGACGACATCAGCAGTATCAATATCACTTAATATATTGTTGTCAATAGTTTCATCATTTAACATCCTGTTTTCAATGATAATGTTCTCTTCATTTGAGATCCATTGTTGTGTTAACATATGATTTACCTATTTTTATTCTAATGGAAAATCCTTTTTGGTTTGGTAACTCGTTCGCCGGAATGAATGTGAATGAAAGATTCGATATATTTTTTTTACGTAAAAAACACTACAATCCTGAGATCATTAACTGTTTGATAATTTTGAAATTGATGATTGGTTTAATCAAATTGTTCTTAACAGGTATAAAACAATAATCCGAAATGCATCAAGGCATCAAAAATAGTTCAATAAAGAATGGCGCCACACTTGAACCAACACAAAACCAATAAATTATTTTTTGATTTTAATCAATTTATCTGTGTGGAAAATCTTATTTTGGTTTAAGATTGGCGCCTATATGAAATCAATACAAATAGTTGAGCATATCTGTAAAAAATGGCCGATTTTGCCATACCGCGATCGGTTCTAGCACTTATAAAAGCGTCCGTAATGTTTGGCGTAAAAATTTCGAGGCGGAAATTTTAAGAAAAATGTGTAAAGAAGTGTTGACGAAAAATTGGCCTCAAATGAACGAAGTTTAATTTTTGCGGATTTACAGGGCCAAAACATGCAAATTTGGGTTTAGTTTTATCAGTTAAATGTTCCCCTTGCCAATCAAATGTCTTGCAAGTCAATTTATAGAACAGCTTTACTAAGAATAAAAAAACAGGGTCTTAGCATTTTTTAAATCTAATTGACAGTGTTTTATATTTTATTCATAAGAATTCAATGATACCAAATTAACAACGTTAGCCAGATACAATGCTCACATCTATTAATTTCCTTAAAAAAGTGTCCGTTTACATGAACAGTGCTGAATAGAATATATTATAATTAAAACAAAACGAGAAGAACCTGTTTAATTTTGTTCATATAAACCGTGAGGTGGCTCTAGTTTACCAATATATTTAGAAAATAATATTTCAATATTTACACTGTTGACAAATACGGAAGTTTATACAGTATATTAACACGGACGATTTAAGGAAACTGTACCCCCCCCCCTCCAAAAAAAGGAGAAAGGAAGAGAAATACAGGCACAATGCTTTTATTTTAGAAATTGCGATAATGTAACTACTAGTTTTGCAAAATGAGGTACTAGAATGCATGCACGTCTCAAAAAAAAAATTACTAGGGAGTAATATGTACATTATATCTAAGAAATCTGATGTAGTTATGAAATGAATACTGTTAATGTAAATATATGAACTGCACTTACGTGTAATGTCTGTTCTGCTGTATAAAAGTTCAATAAAATAATTATCGTATAAACTATACATTTTTTCATTAATATGTTATAAAATATAAGTCCAGTTTTTAACGAATACATAAAAACATGTACAGGGGGTTGTCAACCGCCTTTTTTTAATTTAAATAATACATGTATATAAAATGAATTTCTTAAGGGAAGTGGCTTAAAAAAACTGTTTATTTTTTAGCAGGCAGTTAAAAAATTGACAATGTAAGTAAATACGTTCATACCCTCTCCACGGCCCCCTTTTATTTTTTTACACAAAAAGTTCACACACTGTATTTCAGCCACATTGTACAGATAAATTAGAATACTTATACATGTACTGTCTCTCTCCCTCCCTTCCTCTCTTTCTTTCTTTCTTTCTCTCTCTCTTTTTCTCTCTTTCTCTCTGCACTTTCAAAAAGTGGGGTAGGGGTTGCAACCACTGTAGACACATTATTTATTAAATTTAATATATCTCACAATTTTACGGGAATAAGCTCTTACCTTGCTAAATAAATGAAGATGTGAATTATCGTCCTCCTCGTTTAAAACCATGCCTTGATCATGCGATCTTATTTTATTGTTTTGTTATGTTTATACATTAAACTAAAATTTAGCTCTTCTAAATTTATATGTCTGGCAAGAAGGACATTAATTTGTAGCACCTAATTATTATTAGAGAGTCAAGTTTAACAACTGAGTAAAGTAGATTTTTTTTATATATAATTCATTCATAAAGACCTAAGGAGGACCCGATAGATCATCGCATCTTCGTTATCGGACCATCGAGTCATCGCTATCGCACCATCGCGTTATCGCTATCGTACAATCGTCATCGTCATCGCGCTATCGCAGCATCGTTTTATCGTCATCGCTTCATCGTCATCGCATTATCGCGTCATTGCACTATCGACCCAAGCGTCGATGGTGCGATGATGCGATAGTGACGTATTAAGGTTTGAGAATACATTAACGTATATGCTATATGTCACAAAAACATCAAAAAAAAACCGAGGGTATGATATTTAAAAGAACTATAGTGGCCGCGTTGTTTTGTACTAAAAATCGTGTCTGGAACAGCATCCAGGGTGTGCAGAAAAAGCCGAGTGGGAGAATGTTGGCGAAAGATACTTGGTATAAGGTTGCGAAAGTGTCATAGGGATGAGGTAATTAATAAACTGAATGACTCTGATGGCCAGGACATGAAAGACACATAATTGCGTAATGTAGTTTTAAGGTGCATGGTCTAATTTGGTCAAATCTTATTTTTCTTTTTTGATTGTTTACAATGCTTTGGTTTTGCATTTCTAATGATCAACCATTTGAGTTTCAGTCGTAGGGTTATAAGCAAGATACAGAGCTCACAATTCTTTGTTAGACTCGCGCCATGTTTTTGTTTACATACAATATGCCGATAAAAGGTTTTTTTTAAGCTGATTTATCTACCAGCTTATTCGTTTTGAACATGAATAAACTGATCCTAGCGTTTGTTACACTTTTTTATAGTCTAAACCTAAAATTTTCTATTCAACATTCAAAATGTAAACAAAAACATGGCCTGAGCTTTGTTTACATAACAAAAAATTGTGAGCTCTGTACCTCGCTTATAACTCGACGGCTGACACTCAAATTTTGGCTGACTATTAGAATTGCCTTACTGAAGCATTGTAAACATTAAAAACAGAAAAATAAATTTTGACCAAAATCGTGACCATGCCCCTTTAAAGAGATTAGCAGTTTCTGAGAACAACCTCTGCTTAACTTGTAATTACAAATATAATGTCCGCAAATTGTAAATGATTATTAACTTTGTATCTATTTATTTGTTAGAACATATGACAAAACACCTGTTGAATTTGGAAAGTAAAGTCTAAAATAAAGTTAATATAAAACAGTCAATATTACACTCTGCTAAATACACGATATGATATCTTTAAAAAAAGTAAAACAAAATTTGTTACCTTCACTTTGCACAATATTCTTATACCATAGAAGAGAGATATATGCTAGCCTTAGTTTTGCTAAATTTTAATTTTAGATTTGTGTGTTTTCCGGGGTTTTTTTCTTGAACTAATTTAATGTGTTTTATTTATTACCCCATTTATGTTTGCAAACTAGTGACAAATGTATACATGTGCATGCATCAAAGGAAAAAGTTAAAGTGAATAGTAATGAAACAACATCTTTAAATTGAAGATTATTTTTTTGGTATTTATTTTTCTTATAAGTGTTCTATACAAATATACACCATGAAACAAAAACAACGTTGCCGTATTTTTTATTTTTGAAGTGCTGAAGCATTTATTTTAGCTCACCTGAGCTGAAAGCTCAAGTGAGCTTTTCTGATCACATTTTCTCCGTCGTCCGTCTGTCCGTCCGTCTGTCCGTCTGTCTGTAAACTTTTCACAATTTGAACGTCTACTCTAAAACCACCTGACCAATTTCAACCAAAAGCTTCCTTATAGAAAAGTGAATATAAATTGCAGAAATGAAATGCCAGTTCTTATTCAAAGCGGAGAAAACCTCAAAACTGAAAAAAAGGGGTGTGCATTTTAATCAACTTCTCAAGAACTACTAGGTCAAATTCAACGTAATTTAGCAGATATCATACTAATAGAAAGGAAAATATAAATTGCAAAACTTAAGGGCTAACTCTGTTCCAAATTTGAGCTAATTGCGAAAAAAATAATAAAGGGGGTATTTGATCAGTTTATAAGTTCGGGTTCGTTATTCCATATCTCAAAAACGAGGCTCTTTGTTTGAAGCAGCCATATTGGATCCATGTTAAAAGGGTCAATTTGACAAAGATCATTATTTTTTGTTGTGCAACAGTTCACGTGCGAAGCTAATCTTTTAAACATGCCAGGAAAATTGGTGCCGATTTTGTGAACTTAGTATTTCAATGCGTTAATATTTTTACTTGTGACGGTGGTTTTAGCTTGTTTTGATTTTCGTTTCATTTTCACTCATTATGCTTTTTAACTTGGGAAATCATCGCCTGTGTTTTGGAATTTTTACGTATCAAATCATACACATACTTCTGTAAATCAGGCAGCTGACTGTTTACCTGCGCGAAATTAGCAAAATCTGATGCATTAACAACATGCAAGACAATTCATTCAATTGGAAACTCGGTATGATCTCTGCGCAATGGTCGATTAATGCAATGTGTTTTGCTAAGATGCTTAGCATTTTCTTGAGTCTATTCAGTCTAAACAGACATTATTTTTGCTGATGGAAATATGTAGGTTTATGTTTGAATTAAAAACCAAATTGTGCTCTTTCTGTGTTTTAGTGTATTTTCCCTCTGTTTTAATTGTTTACAATTTTTTGTTTACTTACCATATTTGAGTGTCAAGCTATAAGAAAAATGAACCTACATGTATATGCTCTCATATATTTTGATAGCTTTATAAAAAAAGGGGAGGGGGCTGGACTAAAAATGAAAGGGAATTGAAAGTAAACGGTTTACTCATAGCTAAAATTATTAAGTTATATATCTTACATTTGATCTTATTTTCGGTGAAAGTGGTATTCCATAAAGGTACATATGTCAAAGATTAAGTACATGCAAAAATAAGTGTAAAAGTTGGATATTTATTCTTTTGTTTATCTACCGAGGGGCCATATGGCACAATAATATCCTTTAAACGCCCATATAAAACCATATAATACTTAGCCATTGTTGCCCAGGTGAGCGATGTGGTCCATGGGCCTCTTGTTAAATGAGAAATTTTACAGCAGACAATTGTGGTTTGTGTAAAAATGCTATCAATTAGTTATTTTGCACAAAGGCAGCCTTCAATTAAACTTTTTAACTTTGTTTTACCTCTGTCCCTTACGTAAATGATATTAAAAAGCAGGCGTTTCAGTATTTTCACAATATCTCAGCTTTAACAATAATGTATGCCAAACAAAACGTAATTATTCATGTACATATTTGAGTTTTTATGATAAAAAAACTAACATCATAATGTGCCAAGAAGACAAACAGCCATAACTAGAAAGCATTTAAATAAAAAAACTTGCATTTGTTTTTGTTTTGTTTTTGTTTTTTTTTTAAACAGTATTAAAATGAAAACTACTTCTCAGATTCTAACTGCTGCACGTAATCTAAAGGTGAGTAGAATATAAAAGAATTTTGTGTTCTCAAATTGAAAATGGTTGATTTAGTAAATTCATAGAAAAAAATTCAATCATTGCGATTGTCATTCTGTCATATTGTAGATTTTCCCCGGATGTAAAAAAAAAAAATCCATCCAATTATCCTGCTGAGTAACAATTGAAAGTCAAGAAAGGAAACACTGAAAGATCGGTAATTTTGTTCTTAGGTTGAAACAATATCCTTATTTAAATTACTAATAAAAAGTGAACAACTAAAATATCAATATTTTCTTTGAGAACTTTTGTCTGTTCGTAACTTTAAAACAATAACATAAGTGTTTTCTATTATATGTACTAGATTTTATCAATATTCCATTTTTGTTTATCAAACTAGTTTTTAAAATTGCAATTCTACAGCCGTCTTGAAATAGAAGTAAAGCTTACCTATGAAATTATTTCAAGAGTACGGCATTGATTTTATTTTAATTTTTCGTGTTTTATTTAGACTATAAACGAAATGTCTCTAAATAGAAATCTATTCATCGAAAAATGGGTTATGCTTAAAAATGTGTTTAATAAAATGTTTTTGAAATACATTGAGTACAACTAAGGTATTTACAATCTTATTCAAATGTATGAATATATCATAAAGGAAATTCTATAAAAAATGGTTAAAGTACATGCGTTATATAGAGAGCGTATGTTTGTTTTTGTTCAAGGAGAAATATGTAATTAGGTCCAGTGATGAGAATGTCTGCTCCGGGTCAGAAATATAAATAAACTTCCACCGCTGACCACAGTGCGTTAGATCATTAGTATGAACTTGATCGCATTTACTTATTATGGATGAGAATGTTGTAGCGCAGTTCCCGTGCGTATTAAATGGGGGTGCGGGAAACACAGCTCTCTTCCAGAGTCACCTGGAAGCTGTCTTTCTGTCTCTTTTTTTTTTATACAGGTAAGATAAAAAAAAAAAAACCACTTGCGCGCATTCTTAAAAGTAAAGTTAATACATTCAGGGGGTTCAACTTATATTTTATTTTCAGAGATTTTTGAAATGAATATTTATGTTGATAAATTTTAATGTAATTAATATGAATATTTATTGTTAAAATGTCATAACTAGTTTTAAGAATAGTCATCTGAAAACCGTATATCTGCCTCATCTTTTTATACAAATTGGGGCACAGGCTACTTACCATATAGAGGAGGAGACTTTCCAGTATACATGTAACATCTTGGCTAGGGCACCCGCCAGGTGTGGGCATGTTTTGAAACATAAGATCCCAAGGATCAATAAAATAAAATATCATGAAATCCTTATGACACATAATTATACAAAAACAAAACAAACAATACAAAAACAAGCAATGAATTAATTCAATTTTATTTTTTATCTAAACAATGAAAAAGAAGGCCCATTCATCATCAATTGTAATTACTTATCAATTTTAATAACTTTCGTCATATTTGTCATACTTGTTTTCTATATGTTTTCAGTTACTTAGATCTACAGAGGGTGTGAAATAAGATACTCTTGCTTCTATTCTTATATTTAAATCCAGTGTAAATTTCAGATTGGCCTGGTTTTGTTCTTCCACTTTCAAAAACATGAGTGTTTTGGTGGTCATGTGTTTACTTCTTGCGACCTGCTTCACTGAAGATCACTTTCCTATCATGCATTACTATGAAGATGACGATGTAATTTCAGACGATGCATGTGAAGAATACAGCGGTCTCGTAGGTCTTCGGGAATTTCAAGAGCAGTAAATTTGATGATATTTTACTTCAATAAAATGTTTGAACTTTTTTCTTTTAAAAGTTAAAAGAGAAGGAGTGTGGATATTTCTTTTTAATTTATAATAAAGTAGTTCAAATGGCTAATACATGTGTGCTTGAATAATATTCCTCTTAGCAGCTCATTACTAAATGAATAAACCGACTTAAAGATTAACGTATAAATGTACAAATTATTAGAACAATAAAATGTTTTCTTTTGTGCTTTGTGTGGGTATGAAAGTATCTAGCATTTCAAAAAAGAACATCAATCACCCAAACTTGAGTAAATTATATAGGACCCTACACTCTAGATCATTTATGTGTTAAGTAACAGATTTTTTTTATGGAAGCATAGATTGTTTTGGCTATTGCAAGCGTGATTGAATTATCATTTCGCCAATGTTTTGTGTTTACCGAGGCAATTATTGTTTCGTTGATAAATATCTCTTTGCAGATTGTGTTTGTATGCAAAAGGTTTCATTGTTCGAAAATGCGTTTTTTAAACCCTTTATATATGGATTGTATTTGGTAATCATAATATTTGGTTGACGCCAAACAAGAGTATTTTATGCAAGTACGTTTTTCTATTTGTTTTGCCCATTTCAATGATAATTGGGTCTACTTCCTTACATATGTATCAGAGTATCTCTTGGATAAGTGTGTCTTTGAGTTTGCTAGAATTGTTGTTAAAATAGATGGATCAGTTGTATTTCTTGCATTCGCCTTCTATGAATCTTTCAAATACCGAAAGACTGTGTGCATTACTATTTGTGCACTAAATACGTGTGCATACTGAAAATTGTTTGTTGGTTTTTCATATCATTAGATTGGTGTTCATGACATGTATCGTTAAAGGCTATAAAGCCGTCATCTCTTAATCTTTTGTGATAGAGACCTTGGTTGGCAAATTTGAATTTAGACATAATATGAGTTGTGATTTGATACAATCTTGTATCTGAGACTTCGATGGATGGTATAGCACCCAAGCAGCAGCCTATGATTTGTTTGTAATAGTTTTCATTGAATTCAATTGAATTAATTGTGTTCTTGGACACACTTCAATAAGAATATTTGATCGTCAGCCTCTGGATAAGGGATGTCTCTTTGTGGTTTATCAGTAGTTTGTTATGTTTCATTGACAGTGCAGAGTAACTTGTCGAATCCCATGTTGGTGTATACTTATTACATCACGTCTGCTGAAAGTTTGAGAGTTTCGATTTTGTTGATAAAATCGGTAGTGTCCTTAAGGTATCCGATCCATAATAGCCCCAGATTCATTGAATCTGGATGCATAACAGATATATATGGGCTTCATACTTAGTATACTTGGACATCATTTTCATGTTTAAGTGTCAGTATGTAAGAGTCGAATGTGTCCTAATAATTGACCTTTTCCTTTTTTTTTTTTTGAAGAGTTGCTCCCCTTTGCTTTTAATTTATAAAAATTAATTCTAAAAAAATATATACGGTATAAAATTTATTTTCAATAGTTTTTGTATTCCTAATGATGAAATGCATCTTTCCACCGAAGCATTTATTGATATTCTTAATATTTAATTTTTTATTTTAAAAAATGTGCATGTCCCCATAGACATTAATGCAATTTTCATTAATTAATTACTTCTTAGTTAATAATATTTTTGAAAATTTCTCTCGGTAAATCTTTTTCTTCTCTAAAATGCTTTAAATTAATATCAGAGTATTTAATACATGATTGGTATTCAGGGTTAGTAAAATTAAGTCCTAATATGGGTCGGATACCTTAATATACGGTAGGTTGATTGTTTTTTTTTTACTATAGGAATAAGAAAATCATCACAGTTAGCGCCTATCTTTTGTGTTGTTGTATCACACTGTGAAAAAATTGGACGACCAGGCGGTAGCTGTCTGATCCTGCATTGGTCTTTCATTACATTTTGTGTATCTTACGGAGCAAGTATCGATGACCGCATTTTAACGAGAGTTTGTTATCGCAATGAAAGCGACATGTGTCCTTATCTATTGTTCACTTAAAGTGCATTTGAGAAACTTTATTTTGCATGATTTGACGCAAGTTATGTAAGCTGGGTTTGCATGTAATGTTTGGAATGCAGTTGGCACAACGCCTCTGCGATATACTGGTCTTTGTCGATAAAAATTATTAAGTTTCTTTTATCCGCTTTTTTCATAACAATATTAGTATTGTTTCTCATAAAAATAAGTGCTTCTCTTTCTAGTTTAGAAGTATTGTTGCGTATTTTCCTGATTGCAATAGGTGATTGTTCTAATTAGGTATTGTCAATGTGATGCTCTAAGGCAGTACATGTGAGTGAAGGTTTGTAACCTGATGGTTTTCTGAAAGAATACATTGGGGAGTTTTCTACCTTATCATAATAATACTTGCATCTGACTTTTCTGGCAAACTCCTCAAAGTCATTTAAATAACGTTTTTTGATATTTCTTTTTTTGTAGAGTTGCTAGTAATTTCAAGCCTTTAGAAAGTGCAGAATATTCGTGATGATTGATTTTGTACCTAATCAAATTGAGTACATATTTCTGCGAGCGACTCTCATCTGTTTTGTGAACATTCTTCATGTGCACTGAAGTAGATTGAGATCTTCGATAATTTTTCCTATCTTTTGTCTGTCTATTTAAACGTCTTGCCATTTTGATAGGGAATATTTTGAATGTTTAAGACTTTGTAGAGAGTGTAGAGTTAACGTTCTGTCTATTAAACAACCGGTCGTGGTAATAGAGGCGAATATTTGATAAGTCAGGTTATCTCTTGACGAATAAAAACTAAAAACACGTAGTTCTAGGTACGTCTCATGCTTAAAATGAGGCTAATGAATATTTATGCCCTATTTTTAATAGGCTTATAAGTAGAGAATAACAAAACAGCAATGTGCAAGCATTATATTATGTTCTATTCTCACAATGACACCAAGTAATATTTGCTATTACTTTTACTTTAAGTGTCAATAGTAGTGAAAAAAATATGTTTAGCACTTAATACATTTAAAATGAAATAATGTTAGTTCCAATCACTTAATTATAAGCATCATACACATACAAATCGTCAGATGGTTATGCATTTTTGAGCTAGCTACCTTCAAAACCTTAATGAAACACCAAAGAAAGCCTTTTATTGTCAATATACATCTACCTTTAACTCATGTAATAAATTTTCCATAAAAAGAGAGTAAAATACATATATTATTACTATTGTTAATTAAAACGTTTCACAGAAGGAAAAACCAATTTTCCATACTAGAAAAGGTTGCCATGGTACATGTAACTACAGTCTACTTGGAAGCTTAAGGAGGATATGCGGCCATCTTGTACATTTGATGATCAAAATGTAAACATTTCTTGAACTGGCTTTTTTCTGCCAAAAACTGACCAAAACTGGTGTCAAAAGATAAAAAACAATAAATATGAGGGTTTACCTGTTGTTTGTATGCAAATTACGCATACAAGAACAGAACAATGCCTTTTTAATCATTTAGAAAAGGGTTCCTATAGGATTGACGGTTGCCATAAATGTATGCAATGCGGTATCTAGATTCATATCTCAATGAACCAAAAATACCGTCGCTGCTTAAAATTTAACTCTAATCAATTTTTTTACCTGTAAGTTTCTGTTGATAGCTGTTATCAAAACATTAAATGTAAGAAGAGGGAACAAGAGAGAGAGAGAGAGAGAGAGAGAGAGAGAGAGAGAGAGAGAGAGAGA
>WFKH01003881.1:35814975-35828686 GCA_016163765.1 Magallana hongkongensis | reverse complement strand
AGAGAGAGAGAGAGAGAGAGAGAGAGAGAGAGAGAGAGAGAGAGAGAATAATCCGTCTAATGCCGATTCAGATACTAAATACGCATTATGTTCAGTTTCAATGTCGATTCAGTTCATTTCAATTCAGTGTCGATCGGAAATTGAACTACTGAATTCAAATTTAAAAAAGAATAATGCATGGGAAGGTCGAAATATTAATTTTGACTTCAGAACGACTTTTAAATTTATGTTCGAATGTACTGTTCTTAACGACGTTAACACCATTACCTCTTAATAAGCTTTTAATAAACTCACTCAGGATAAACTGTCGGTTTTCATATTGAAAATTGCGTTTCACATAAACACTTCCTGATTACTGTATTATTCAGTTTCCATTGCTTTTATAATCAGCATGTAAGCATGATAAAAAGGCAGACTCCGTTCAAATTACTCACTGGAAATTAGTAAACGCATAATACAAAATGAATTAAACAAATAATTGTAATTAATGGTAAATATAAAAAAACAAGATGTTCGGATAGTATGAATTTGTGAATAAGGAAACAACTGCGTTTGAGTTATAATGTCTGTATTTCGATAATGCCAACGACAATTGACAAAGAAAAAGACATTGAACAAACAAAATCAACCTGTGCTAAACGATTTTGGCTTTGAACCACTGAAACAAAAACAGAATCTTGCTTTTCATTTTAATTTCTGAACTAAAAATGTCTGCAACGATACTATCACCATGAATAGTATAGATTTATTTTTTCTTAAATAAACATGTATATGACTTGATTCGTTATTTTTGAAAGTTATGCACCTCAATTATTTCTTTAATTAACATTGATAATTAAAAATGTATGAAACCCAAAAGTTGATGTAATTCATATCAACAGTAAAATGTTACTACATTTTGTTTAGGTGTCTGAAATTAAATAGGATTCCATCACTAAACGATTATATAAACAATTATCAAAATGAAAAAAAAAATATGTGTACATATAAATTTGACGTCTTAATTTTATGGGTTTATATAACTGTTCAACATTAAACTGTTCACGTCAAAATTCACTATCTTTTAAAACAGAGGATTTTGAACATGCAAAGAGCTTAGAAACGAAAAAAAACTGTCGCAATTTTTTTCGTCCGTGATATTGAGCCTTACAGACTAACCTGGTCAGACCCCCAATATCTGCAAACGTGGTATACAGGCGGTCATACTTGGAAAATTGCTGACATGAATCACTTAATTTATCCTTTCATAACCTTAAAAAACAAACATGCGTTCAAGTCTGTCCTTTGACTTCCCTAATGAAAAAAAAAATATCGCCCTTTTAAGTATATCCACACAATATGTCTTAGGACAAATCTAATCAATGGCTTAGGTTATTGCAATTGTTGCTTTTACTTAGAACTCATAAATAAGAGCAACTCATCGATGTTGTTGATGTTGTTTGCGTCAGCTGATTGGGGGTTTTAACTTTATTACGTGAATTACCTAGGAATACTTCAACCTGAACTGGACCTGCAGATGACACAAAGAATAAAGTTTTCGTCGGATACTCTGAACGTTGATTTACTGTACCGATTTTCCTCCTATCAGAAAGAAACCAGTATGAAAGTGTGTTAAATAAAAAAAAACCTAAAGATAAATTCTTTTATTCGTTAAGTAGAGTTTTTGGGGTCATTTTGTTTTTAAGGAAATATTTTAGCTTGTTGAGTTTTTGGCACATCTTAGTTTTTTTTTTAAAGTCATCGTAATACGAATAAAAGTTGTATAAAAATGTTGATATTGTTCTACAATCTGTTCTTGATCAAACCATTTCACTTTTAACACCTCAATTCTATCTTTTTGTTAAATTATTTTTACCTTAAAGTTGTAAGTAAAATCTTTTGAATAGTGGTACTATGCATGATTAACTCATTTTTTTTCTCATATTTTAGAACAATTTCTTAGTTTGTTTTAGATTAATAATTCAATCCAAATAAAAATAGTTAAAGGGAATAAGTTTAATATAACACTTTGATTAGAATTATGTCAAAGTAGAATGATTGTCATTTTTATCAAACTTAGTTCCTTTTACGTGGTGCTGAAGTCACACAGCAATTAAAAAAAATACAAAATCCTTTGAACCGATAGTCTGTTTAAAAAGAATGCAAATGTTTGAAATTATATGATTAGTTAAGATTAATGAAACTTTGTCCCTGCATGGTTATTGCAATCTAACATGCGCTCAGCTGATTTACTTAATTAAGTGAGCAGTGACACTACATAGGACAATTAATCAAGAAAAGTATAAATAATTCAATAGCAAAAATTCACAAATAATATTGCTAGTTCTTGATCCATGTAAATTATGCATCTAAAATACTGTCCCCAATCACATGCGGCTCTTCTTTGACAATAAATGTCGACTAAATGTTTCCCCTTTTCAAGTCTAATTGGCAGTGTTTTGGGTTTTATTTATATAATTCATCACTGATGTCGAATAAACAACCAGAAAAAAATACTTACAATGCTCACAGTGCGTTATATTTAAAGAAAATGTGTTTTACAGTGCTCAATATAAAATAACATAATAAAAACCAAATGAGAACAGAAAACGTATCGGCTGTGGACATTTTGTTTTCTACTGACAATGACAAAATAAATATATGCATGGCTTGAACATACATTACAATAAATCGATCAGTGATATGCTGTAACTGTTTTGCATATGAACCGTATATGATTAATGAAAAAGGGTTAAAAAGAATAGTGGAAACTTTCGGCGTATAACCACATTACAAATAATTACAACTTATTCACATTAACCACTTAAATTCATCACTATAATCCTTGTTACGGTTTGGTATTAAAGGTTTATAAAGCTTGAGAGGTAAATTGTTCACTTTTTCAATACAATTAATCAAGCTTTATATAATTTTTTATAATATATTCCATTTAAAATCAGAACATTATTAATATTCAAATGTTATCCGTAATTTCAATGTAAGATCCTTTTATATCTGATCATTTGATTAGCAACCGGAAAGCACCAATTTCTTTTTATCCGCCATATTTGTTATCATCCAAGTAACCCGACAATCATAAAATCTTCTTATCTTTATTTTTGGGGAAAAAAATAATATTTTGTGTAATATTGCTACTCGAAATTCAGTTAAGAAGAAACACAAATGCGTTTCAGGGGCGTATATTGTGTCCCGATTTTAAAACTTTTAAAAATTTTAATTTTGAGCTATCTTACTAAAATATTTGTAAAAAAAACTTGTACATTAAATTACAAAGCCGGTTCTTAAGTTTCAATAGATAAACAAATTCTAATTTTTGTTTATCTTCACATGTCAACGAAAAATTAATAAAACTTGCAGATAATGTAGTATGATATTTTGATAAAGTAAATAAAGGATTAATCTGGAAAACGACAGTTGTAGGAAGGCTAGTAGATTCAAATTCAAATGTCTAATTTCTTATTTGCACCGAATACCCATACCATCGACAGATTCTTGATACATATTGCTGTTATGCAAAAATAATCAATCTTTTGCAAAATATCTTATAAGATTTGATAATTCATTAACGTATATGCTACATGTATATTTAACAAAAAAACATCGATAAGAAATATATACAAATCATATTGGGTGTATGATATTTAAAAGGACTACAGTGATCGCGTAGTTTTAAGCGGAACTAGGTAATATCTCTATAACTGCATCCGGCGTCTGGAGAAAAAAACGACTGAGGGAAAGTTAACGGCGAAGAGGTACGAGGTATAAGGTTTTTGCGAGCTGCGGGCCGTAAGGTAAAAATAAAACATTCCCGAAGGTCCACCAATGTGCAATTGCAGATATATAAAATCAAATGATAAAGTATTCTCTGTATATTATCGAATTTGGAAGATTATTAATTAAAAAAAAAAGACAGAGGGAAAAAAACGGAAGTGGCTGGAAATGCGTGTGACCGCCAAATTCCAGATTGACAATTACAACTCATTTTATATAAAAATCAAAACAATGAGTAAATTTGAAAGTGATAACATCAAATAAACTAAGTGAAAGTTTTAGGTTTGAGGTAGTTAATAAACTATATGACTCCAATGACCAAAACATGAAAGACACATAATTGCATAATGTAGTTTAAAGAGATTAGCAGTTTTCGATAACAACCTCTGCTTAATTTGTAGGTAGAAATATAATGTCCGCAAATTGTAAATGATAATTATCTTTGTATGTAACTATTTAATTGTTAGAACATATGACAAACACCTGTTGAATTTGGAAAGTAAAGTCCAAAATAAAGTTAAGTATAAAACATTTAATATTGAACTGTGCTAAGAACACGATATGGTATTTTTGAAAAAAAAAAGTGAAACAAAACATTGTTACCTTCACTTTGCACAACATTTGTATCACATAGAGAAGAGTCATATGCTTGTGTTAGTTTCGCATAAGATTTATTTTAGATTTGAGTATTTAACATATTTTTTTCTTGAATTGATTTATGTTTTTTTTTATTTTTTACCCCATTTATGTTTGCAAACTAGAGACAAATGTATACATGCATCATAAGGAAAAAGTTGAAGTTAATAGTAATGAAACATAGCATCTTTAAATTGAAAATTGTTTTGTTGCATTTTTTCTTATAAGTATTATATAAAAAATAAACCCCATCGGTAATTTTGTGATAAGGTTGAAACAAAATCCTTACTTAAATTACTATTTAGAAGGTAACAACTAAAATATTAATCTTTGATAACTTTTGTCTGTTCAGAACTTTAAAGTGGCACGGTGACTCAAAATAGATGTTTTACTTTTTGATTATGACAACGGAAATAAGAAGAGCTATTCGAAATTTCATCATACGGAAGGTTTCACGCATAATAAGTCATCACTTATCAATTTACAAGTCATTAAAACTCATCCGGAAATTGCACATGTAAACAAACCGAGTTGTGTTGGACATTGGTTTAGTGTCACGTGATTGCGATTTCTGTCTAAAAATAGTTACAGTGGGATTGACACACAGAAAAAAGAATTTGAATTCGAAGCTATTCGATGTCTGTGGTAAGAAATATGCATTAATAGAGAATGCATCTTAATAAATATATAGTTCTTGAAGACATCGTGTTTCAATGAGAGGCTTCTGGCTCATGATGAATGCCACGCTGCAGTATTTACATTCCCCTGCGCTTGCGTGGCTATAAAGCGGAAGAAAAACTCAATATTTTCGTGTTGGCCCAACGCTTAATTCTATTTTTCTCTTTTTAATTTGATTTATTTACTTTTGAACACCGTAATTTTTCAAAAGTTCATCTTTTCATATGATATATAAAATATGTGGAAATCGTGTAAAAATTCGATATTTGCTAAATCATGGGTTTGTGCGTCACCATGTCTCTTTAAAAAAGCTAATAAGTGTTTTAACATTTTGTAAGCAATGCAAAATCACTGTGGATTCTTTAATTATACAGTACCATTCAACTAGATTTACATAAGAGAGGGATTATTTGAGAAGGAGATCTTGGTATTTTTTATGTAGACATTGAGAGTCAAGTGTATCAATTTATTCGTTTTCAAGCAAAAAGTAATGCATGCAAATCCTTGGACACATTTCAAACTGTCCTTTTTGAAAATAAAGGTCTCAAACATTCATATTATTATAAGACGGTTGCAATATATAGGCAGTGTTGGAATAGACTTTATGCCACACGTGTTTTTTTTTTCAAATTTTCTATTCTATGTGTTTGATTTTACCAACAGCCCATTCTTTTTATTAAAGTAGTTTTTAAAATTATAATTTCTACTGCCTTCTTGAATACAAGTAAAACTCATGTATGACATTATTTCAAGAGTAAGGCATATTTTTTTTCACATAGTGTTTGGACTATAAACGAAATATATCTCAATAGCAATCTTTTCAACGAAAAATGTTCTATGCTTTAATTGTTTTATTTATAATCGTATTTAAATGTATGCATATACAAAATCAAAACAAAACAAAACAAAAACAAGCAATGAATGAATCCAAACTTATTATTATCAAAACAATGAGAAATAAGGCCCATCCATCATCAATTATAGTTACTTTTCAATCTGAATAACTTTCGTCATACTTGTTTATTATATGTTTTCAGTAACTTAGATCTGCAGAGGTCGTGACATGAGCTACTGTTGCTTTTATTCTTATATTCAAATCCAGTGTAAATGTAAGATTATCCTGGGTTTTTTTCTTCCACTTTTAAAAACATGAGTGTTTTGGTGGTCATGTGTTTACTACTTGCGACATGCGTCACTGAAGATCACTTTCCTATCAATGCATGACGATGTTGGAGAAGAAGTCGACGGTCTCAGAGGTCTTAGAGGATTTCCAGAGAAGTGAATTTGATGATATTTCACTTCAATAAAAAGTTTGAACTTTTTCTTTATAAAAGTTGTAAGTGAATGAGTCTGGAAATTTCTTGTTAATTTATAATAAAGAAGCCCAAATGGCTTATAAATATATGCTTGAACAATAATCATCTGAGCAAGTCATTAATAAATGCATAAACCGACATAAAGATTATCGAATAAATGCACAAATTATTAAAACAATAAAATGCTTTCTTTTTGTGCTTTGTGTGGGTATGAAGGTATCTACCATTGTTAAAAAAAATGCATAACAAGATTTTAAAAAGGAACATCAATCAAGCAAACTTGTGTAAATTAACTAAGACTCGACACTATAGATCACTTATGAGTTAAGTAAAAGAAAATATTATTATGGAAGAATAGAGTGTTTTGGCGGTTTTTTAATTGAAATAAAATTGTATTGTGCTTAAGGCCCGCCATCATCAGGGGTCAACCTTATTTATAAGTCTAAATCTATTGCAAGCGTGATTAAATTATAATTTCGCCAATGTTTTTCTGTTTACCGAGGCAAGTATTGTTTCGTCGATAATTATCTCTTTGCAAATATTTTTTTTTTATGCAAAATCATCTTGGCAGAGTTTTAGAATGCGTTTTTAAACCCTTTATACATGTATAAAGATTGTATTTGGTAATTATAACATTTGGCTGACGCCGTTTGCTTTTCAAAACTTTATTATGCAAGAACGTTTTTCTATTTGTTTTGGCCATTTCAATGATTATTTGGTCTACTTCCTTATCAGAGTAACCTCTCTTTGATAAGTGTGTCTTTAAGATTGCTAGAATTGTTGTTAAGTTAAATGGATCACTTGTATTTCTTGCAATTCTAATCCATTAGCCTTTTAAAAATTCTTTAAATACCGAGGAACGTGTGCACTTTCTCTGTGTGAAACCTGAAAATTGTTTGTTGGTTTTACGTATGATTGGATATCAAGCACTCTATTCTTTTATTATCGCCCGTGTTATTTTCACCCTTCTTCACTTTGAAACGGTTTTGACCCGTCTTTTATTCGCCCAGACACATTTGTGCTTAAAGAAATATAATATGAAACATTTGAATTTTCTCAGTCTTTAATTGGTCAGCTGAAATGAGGGCGAAAGGGGCGAAAATAAAATGGGGGCGAATTTTTCTCAGTATACAGTTATTGTTTTCTAGGACACACTTCAGTATGAAGATTAGATCGTCAGCATCTGGATGTCTCTTTGTGGTTTAATAGCGTTTTGATATGTTTCATTGACTGCGCAGAGTAAATCGTCAAATTTCATGATGGTGTACATACTAGTTACGTCACATGCAATGAGTAGGTGGTAACTGTCTGATACTGCTTTGACCTTTCATTAAATTTTGTGTATCTTACGGAGCAAGTATAGATGACCGCAGTTTAACTAGCGTTTGTTATCGCAGAGAAAGTGATATGTATCCTTATCTATTGTTCTCTTAAAGTGCATTTCAGCAACATTATTTTGTATGCTTTGACGCAAGTTATGCAAGTTGGGTTTTTTAACTTGCGTGTAATGTTTTGATTGCAGTTGGCACAACACATCTGAGATATACTGGTCTTTGTCCATAATGTCTATTGTGTTGCTTTCACTACTGAATTCGAAATGCACTGATATTCCCGAGAATTGACCGACATTGTCTGACATCTATTGTACATTGACTGTACCTCACTGTACCTTTTACTGACTTTCACTGTACCCCACTGTACCCTACTGTACATTTCTACTGACCAGCACTGTACCCCACTGTATGCCACTATACAGTCCTACTGACCTCCACTGTGCCCAACTGTACCCCACTGTACAACACTGTACATGTCACTGACCAGCACTGTACCCCATTGTACGCCACTGTACATGGCACTGACCAGCACTGTAACCCACCGCACCCCACTGTACCATAAATTTGAAAGATAAAATCTTTCTTAATATTTTCAGTATGGTATTTTCTTCGATATTCAGTTGTATGCAGCATATACGAGGGTTGTTCGGAAATTATTGAGACATTTACTCTTACTCCCTTGGGAAAAAAGATAAATCATTGAAAATTCACCAGAAAGTAAACCAGGATACCTTTTATTAACGTGAAAATTTTGAAGTTAATGACATCATTTGTTTATTCCTGGTAAGCTAACAGACTTGCCTACATCCATTGACCCGGAGCAACCACAAACTCATCGCAACGTCATTTTAACGTTTCTCCTTGCGCCTATGTTTTAAGCACCTTACATACGAACGGAAAATATGAACTATTCTTCATTTTTCATCTTTTCTTTTTATTTCAAATTTGCAACAGTTACATATTCTCTCCATTCTTGATTTTTTGTGAAAAAAATCGAATTATTTCTTCCCAAAAGTCAACTTACTGTGAAATGTCTCTTACATTCATTCTGTATATATCTTAGAACTGTTGAAATCAGTTTGTGTGTAAAAAATACTTGATATTTAGCCCCTTTGTTTTAATTCTAGTTAAGCAATCAGTAAATAAACCCCGATTAACTGAAGGTTTTGACCCCTTTCCACCGTATAGTTTTGTTTAAGCAATTTCTTGGCCAGAAAAGGTCTTCTTCCGAGATTCCCACCAATTTGATGTATTTTCGCTGCGCCGCCTTGACGTCAAAATGCAATAAACCGTCGCAGTCAGATTTCTATTGCTCGGTACATATTTTTGTACTATCTCCGTATTTCAAATCGAACACCAGTTAAACTTGCACAAAAGTTAGTCACAATAAATAGCAAAATTAACATATATAATTTGGTTTCTTTTATCATTTATTGTAGGTCTACAAACACTTAAAATGTATATGTTTAAATTTTTTAAACTCTAAGTTTGGGCCTGCGCCGGGTACCCCGACCACCGACTTGTTTGTGTACCGTCGTAAACAAATTATGAATTGTTTTGTAATACTACTTTGCTCAATGATTTGTTTAGGTTTCTTCAATGTTTATGCCAATTTTCACTAACATTCGTCACTTAGAAAGGGAAATATTTGTGTTGTCTCAATAATTTCCGAACAACCCTCGTACATAAGAAGAATTCAACAAATAAATTCTGGTTTATTTATTAATTTTTATTGATATTGAATCTAACGATCACAAAATAATGATATGTTCTTTAAGATAATCGCCCGAGAAGATAAAATCCTGTAGCCCTTTTCACAAAATATCTTACGATTAATTTTTATCGTAAGTGAAAACTTTCGTTTTTGTTCATTTTCACGAAAAATCTTATCAGATTCTTACGTGTAAAATTCGTCGTAACTTTACGATAACACATACCCTCTCGTAAGTATTTTAAAAATGTAAAAAATCATAAAATGATGTACAATATACAAGATAAACAGTTAAATTTAACGGTTTGAGCCACACTATACCGTTATTTCGCATTATATAGCAGTAATTGTCAAAAATACACAAATAAATTCTCCAAAATTTTTAACGGGAAATTTTTCTCGTAAGATTTTTCTACGTCACATCAAACACACATTATGATTGTGACGTCATGTTTTGATTTCTACTACATCACATGGATTTCACTCGATGTACATGGTGTATAATTTCAGTTTTGCGTCCTGTTTATGAAAATTTTGGTTTACTTATATGTTTGCCCTTTTTTTATAAAAAATATCATGCGAATTGAGATCGTTGCTAGGTAAGGGATAACTCGTAAGTGAAATCTTAAGTGAAATCTGTTACGAATGCGTTCGTGAAAAGCACTTAAGATTTCTCGTAAGAGATTCTTAAGTTAAAATCTTACGCAAAATCTTAAGATATTTTGTGAAAAGGGCTTCTGATTTTGAAAACTGCATAAACTTTGTATATGTTTATTTTGTAAACCGCCGGGAATTGCATTATAAGCATTAGAAACTTTATCTCGTTAATTGTGCCTCAGCCACTAAACAACCAGCCCATTAATACAGAATCAACAAAATATATCCATGCTTGTTCTTTGTGTACACATATCCAGGGATGACTGCACACTTGATAACAACGGTACATTTTGTAGATAGCACGCAAGTTCCTTGCTCACATGTTGATTTCTTTTGATAATATATTATAAAATGTCGGGTTCAAATTTTATACCGGTAATAACGCCTACTGCAGTTACCGTATGCATCATGAATTTTGAACATAAAAATTTTTCAGTGACATATTAAACGGTATAATTAATTTTACCAAGAACAAAAAAGATTCGAAATCAAGGAAGGTTGTAATAGGCTAAGTCTATTTCTTAAAATACTAAATACTTGCACGAAGCATAGTTTTCGAAAGTGGGAGGGGGGACTCATCCGAAGAAAATCTTGACAAACAACAAAAAAGGGGAAAATCCACCAACCGCCCGCCAATCATGAAAATTTTTAATCGGGGGGGGGGGGGGGGGGGGGTTCGCGTATACACCTAAAACTTCAATTTCACTGTAATTTTTTATATGTCTGCTAGTCATGTATGTATGAATAATAATCAATTTTCGTAGGAAATAGAGGGAACATACTTAGTGGATGTTGATATTTTCTTAAACATGTTAAGCCTGCAATGAATGATGGCAACAATTTTTGCTGAAGTAGGAATTCATTTCTTTATTGCCCTCCTTCTGGAATGGAATTTTCGGTAGTATAAATGAATATTTGCTGTGACACTTAAACTATTTTTTTTTTTTAAATAATTCTTCTGATTTGATGACTGCAACTAATTTAAGAC
Organism: Magallana hongkongensis; assembly: GCA_016163765.1. Taxonomy (NCBI): domain Eukaryota; kingdom Metazoa; phylum Mollusca; class Bivalvia; order Ostreida; family Ostreidae; genus Magallana; species Magallana hongkongensis. The sequence goes on along the minus strand of WFKH01003881.1, from coordinate 35,817,595 downwards.
ATTAAAAAGTTTCCTCTCCGAATACAAAACTTGCAGACATTTCTACATTATTTTTGAATAATAATGTCCATTTATAAATTCTATGATTGTTATCAGGACTTCAAAGTAATAAAATGGATGTCAGTATCAGATCGACAATTTACATTAACAAAATAATGTTTTGATGAAGAATCAAAAGTTCTTAGATGAAGGTCGTTGTTGGTTCAAACCACAGTCTCAAAAAATGCAGATCACCTTTGTTACAGTTTAAATTTACATTTAATTATAATGTAACATACTCTAATACAAAGATAGAAAGAGATGTAAACCGCAAAATGAAAACATGAATAACTCACATAATTGTATGTTCTGGATCTCTTGATTTGATTTATAGTCAAATGTACTTTTCTTGAGACGTTGACAACATTACTTATCAAAAAACACTGATCATTAGTGAACTGTTTTCTTTTTTTAATCTCGGAAGAACAAATCATTAAATTGCGCTTTTTTAACCAGAACAACAATCTTAATAGTATGCTTCATTGAACTGAAGATTTCTGCTAATATGAGAACTAATTATTTAAAACAAAAATAATGCATAATGAAGTAATAAGATACAAAAGAAAATAAAACCAACCTACCTTTGTGTTAACTTTCTTCATTTACTTTTTGACGTAAAAACTTAATTTACAAAATGGAATAATAATCACACCTGTATCAAAAATATTTTTCGCTAAGAGCCAAGAAACATTAATTAATTGTTTTCATTTAATAACCCCAAAGGTTCAAAACAATCTTTAATTTTACTTGCGAGTTTTTTTTTTTTTTTGTTTTGTTTGTTTGGTTTTTTTTTTGTTGACAATTTGTCCATTGTCAGAAAAAAATATCACTCAAGCAACATTCAAGTAACACTCGAGTAACTGTTAAGTACTTGTACGTAGATGAATTATAATGGTTTCGTTTTATCCTACATCACACATTCACCAGACGTTAAGCATCAGACATTCACCAGACGTTAATGTATGAGTACCTGCTAGTTTTGTTTGCTGGTTTTGTGGATTATCTCTTTGATTTTGATGATACCACAGCCTGAACGAGACCTGCAGATAACACAAAAACATAGTTGTCGTCGGCTCCTTTAAACGCTGATTATCGTACCGATTTTCCACTAAGTCGAAAAAAAAAAACACTGTGAGAGTGTGGTGAATTTAATAAAAAACTATTGCTTGATAAAAGGAAAAATCCGGATGTTGTTTTTGAATTAGATTTTTGGGGGATTTTCTGTTATGACGGGAATGATTGAGTTTGTTGAGTTCTGGGTATTTCTTAATTTCTTTGAAAAGTGTTTGTTATACGAATGATAAGTGCAAACTGTTGTTGATTCACCATTTTGATTTTTTTTTACAAAGTATATATGCAACATCTCAGCTCTGTTCTGTTTTGCTTATTTTGTTTTAACCTAAAAGTTGATTTGCATAAAGGAAAAAGTAAAGTATAAAAAATTATCAATATAAATAATTTGAATGTAATACTTGTATGAAGCCTGTTTAAAATTGAAAAGTATTTAATTGAGAAACAGTTTATCTATTAAAAATTGATATGTAATATAATGATGTGCATACGTAAATTATTGTTTAAAAATATTTTTCTAATTTTTGAGTTAAGTAATTTTATGCAAATGAAAAAAAAAAGTTTAAGAAACTTTGAAAATTACTAAAAATGATATTTCAACTAACTTGGTGCTAAGATGGCCATTAAAAAATTACAAAATCCTATGAACTTTTAGTCTACTCTAATAGAATGCAAATGTTCTGAATTATATAATCAACTAAAAAAAAAAGCTATGTAAGTGGTTTTATATTGCGGTTGTAACATTTGATCAGATGATTTACTTCATGTAGAGAGGAGTGACACTGCATCAGAAAATTAATCAAAGAGAAGTTTAAATGATTCATTAGCAAAAATTCAAAAATGAATATTGCAAGTTCATGATCTATGTAAATTATGCGTCTTAATTCCTGCCAAAAAACGAATTGCTGCTCTTCTTTTATAATAAATTTCCACTAAATATTTCCCCTTGTCAATCAAATTTCCCGCAAGTCAATTTCTAGAAAGAAAAACTAACTAAGTTTAAAAGAACTAGGCTAATAGTATTTTTCAAATCCAATTTTAAGTGTTTTACGTTACAGAATTTACTGGTACCAAATGAACAACTAGATAAAATGCTTGCAATAATCACAGTTCTTAATTTCAAGAACATTTACAAGGCTAAAAAGATAATACCATAATTAAAACAATTTGAAAAGAAAACCAATAATAAACCGTTGTTATTAATAATTAGTAATTAGTATTAAATTATGTTCATAATCACCGCGAGATGGATTTAGTTTACCAATACATTTAAAGATATTCAGTATTTACACTGCTGATAAATTGAAAGATACAGAAATGTTAACAATATATTAACACGGACGATGGTAATAAACTCCATTCCCCTTAAAAATTAATAAAGGAATAGAAATACACAAACATAGCTTTTATGATAGGAAATGCGAGAATGTAACCAGCTTTGCAAATTGAGGCACTAGAATGCATTCTAGACTAGAAATACAATAACGAAATATATATATATATATATATA
>WFKH01003881.1:35791626-35809128 GCA_016163765.1 Magallana hongkongensis | reverse complement strand
AGAGGTCGTGAGTTCAAGCCCCGGCCGGGGCGGAGGTGGAGCTCCAATATAGTGAATTTCCCTGTTCTTTATGTATATCTATATCATTCACTACGGGCAGATATATGTCAGTTTGAGAGTTATTGCAATGTTTGTGCTTATTATATGTATATATCAATGCAATGTGTATCGTTCCGATCCTCTCAAATTGTCGTTTAACTGTATTCCACCTGTATCTCAAACGACCGTGTAGTGAGCGACCAGCGCGCTAGGTTCCGTTCGTCATCGAAAGTAAGATTTTTGTCTTGCTTAGATGACAGAGTGGTTGCGTGGTGGCCGCTCATTGCTAAGAGTGTGGGTTCCAGAGGTCGTGAGTTCAAGCCCTGGCCGGGGCGGAGGTGGAGCTCCAACATTTAATAGTGAATTTCTCTGTGCTTTATGCATTTCTATATCATTCACTACGGGCAGGTATATGTCAGTTTGAGAGTTATTGCAATGTTTGTGCTTAATTATATATATATATATATATATCCCGTAGAGCCACATGTCTATATCTACTCACGATCATACCATGATCGACACTTAAAAGACCGAAATAAAGTTTAGTCTTCCTTAATGTGCATTTTTTAGAAATGATCTGGACGGTATTTATAATGCTGGGTATTTATAAAGATCACATAATTGTTTTCAAAACTTCATAAATTATTTTATAACTAGAACAAATGCTGAAACCTAATGTTAACATACATAATAGGTGTATGTAGTTAATAAAAACAAATTACAATTAGCAGTCTTAATTCTTTTAATTTTTTTTTTAAGAAGATTCCTTCAAATTCAAAATTTAAAGAAAACTTTCACTATTAGGCATACAATGGAGTTCACGTAATATTTATCATTTTAAAAAAATCTTGGAAATCTATTCGAAAAAAGAAATGACATTTCTTAAGTTATGTGCACGATTAATTAGCATTTAATAATTATTTATCAAATTTATGCTACTTAAATTACAAGCTCTACACTATACGAAGGTTGTCCGAAAAGTTCGTGGACAATCACGTTTTCGTCATTTTAAATGGGTTTATATATACATATTCTATATCTAAATCTTTGTTATAAAATTTCAAATTAAACTGAAGTGGTTTTTAATGTCTTCCATAGAAATAAACTACAATTTTATTTTATCAGAGGGTCGCGGAAGTACGCACGGACCAGCGTAAAAACTGTCCAAACTTTGTATGAAAGGAAGTGAACATGAAAAAATTAATTGTTGCTTAATAAATTTTAAAAGCCTTTTGAAACTTAAAAATGAGGTCTGTAACCTTTTTGTTTATTTCTATCATGAGATTTTATCAATTTAACACTCTCAGTGAAAGGTTTATGGAGGTACTCCATTTTTCCCCAGCATGCATCTGTTCTCTGACGTAGATAAGCCACATTGCTGCTGGTGACTGGGTCAATGTTAGAACTAGGCCAACGTTTATACAGAGTTGATAAAAGTTACGAAGAAAAGTTATGCCTGGATGTGAAGCGAAATTATGTACTGTCATGAGAGGACAAGGATTTATTACATTTCTATAAATGAACCTTAGGTAACTATATACATGCATGATTTGTGCAAAAAATGAATAGATAATTTGCGAAATATGAGACCATTGCATTCCAGATGTTTGTACGGAGATGTGGCAGTCAGTGTTTACATATATAAAATGCTGTTTGTAGATTTCAAATAAATATAAAATGTAATTTCATTTTCTTTGTGGTTTCTTACCGTTACTTTTTATTTAAATGCTCTAGAAATCTTTCTGATTTGTATTTATCTTAGATAAGATCTTGATGATACGTATGCCGGTTCGGTTTATGCTGTCAGAAGAATAACAGATGTAACACACTTTTTAAAAATCAGGATGCTGAGCAATGCACCTTGTGTGCTCATTTATGTAGCACACATTATACAACACATTAAGAAATTTCCGAGTGCAAGAAAAAATAGGTCACAATAACACCGATCCAGGGACATTCCATTCTAGTTACATGTCACATTACCTTCTGGTGAGGATGCATCATTCTGAGATCCAAAATCTTCCTCCATAAACCCTGTTTTAAAATGACAACTCTTTACATGCATTTCAAGTTTCAATTCACATGTTGATGATGGCATTTTATCTCTGTTACTAAACGTGTGTAAAAATGCAATGTGTCTCACTGACGTCAGCATCGGTGCTGCCCTCTCTTAGATGCTTAGAGATAACCCAGAAGGGAGGTAATGATTTTAACAATATGGCAGCGCTCATGGATTGCAGGAATTAGTTATTCTAAGTGGTATACCTTCTTACTGAGGAAAGCTGTGTCTAAATGGTTTTCAGATATCATTATACACATCAAACAGACAAATTTGAACCCTTGATAATTTTTTCATGTTCACTTACTTTAATTATTGTGTTTTTAGATGTAAATATTTAAAGTTTTTATAAAACATTTCAAAACTTCATAATTCTCTATTGTGGTGAAGTCTGTATTGTGTACGTCATTTTCATACTTAATTTGAAGCTATTTTAAAACTAGCAGAGGACTTTTAAAAAGTACTACAGCAAGAACATGCTTTAAAAACGCCTGTAAAAGCGACGTCAGCTGACCGCACGGAACAGCGCGACATCATACAATTGTGTCGACTGAGGCAAAACACCAATTGAAACAAAACAAACGATGGAGGAAACAGGAAAAACATCGAAATAGTTCGAGTTTAATTATCCACAAGTGGCACAAGCGATATTTTGATAATGGCGCTGTTATTTTGAATAAAATTACATGTGTCCACAAACTTTTTGGACAACCCTCGTATATAACAATAAATTAAAAAATGAAGTTTAATCGAATTGAATGACAACAAAGAAATTCGTCCAATAACTAGAAGTTTCTATTTATATAGAGCAAGGATCCTTATCAATGACTTGTGAACAAGTGTGGTTTTTCGAAAATGATTAACAACACAAGCTGTTAATAAACCCCGATTATTACTAAATGACAGATTTATGTTGGTGCCGTTTACTTTTTTATGCATTTTGGAATGATTTTTAATTTTAAACACATTAATCATTTAGCTATGTCTTTGTAAGAAAATCAACAAGCACGCGAGCCGTTTCCTTGATTTTTTAGATGTATGTGATTATAATGCATAAAGAAGAGTTTTGGTCTTTTAAGGGCTGGAAATTAGCAAATATAATAAATAAGAGTGGCATGGATAACTATAACTCGACAAAAATTGCTCTGTTGCGTTATGTTTAGTGTCATGAAGATAAAGATTGCATGATCAGTATGGCTAAATCCTGTCAACCTGTATTACAGTACCCGCAACGTTATTTTTTACAAGATAAGCGATAGGATAGGATTCACGCACGATAGGATATGATTAACGCACGATAGAACAGTATACACGCACGATACGATAGCATTAACGCACGATAGAACTGTATACACGCACGATAGGATAGGATTGATACACGATAGGAAAGGATAATCGATGTTCATGATAAACGTATAATCGCTTTAAACGATCTTCATGAATAACCTGATAATGGCATAATTTGGGAAAGAATACGTACGAATAAATATTTACGTGGAATTTCTTTTTAGTAACAATTACCGAGTTGTAAATGATCGCTGCATCATTTATAGAATGTATAAAAATGACCAGTTAATTTTTTTTAACAAAAATTATGAGCTTAAATGATCAATAGATTTTCTTTATTGTTAACATTGCTTTCATTACCGAACACCCTAACCAATCGCCGCGAATATGCAGCCCGAGATCAAATCACACAGAAAATAGCGAGTTCAATTATAAAATACAACTCTTGTTTAAAGTAAATATAAAATCTATCATAAATACAGTTCTTTCTATATAAGAAAATGATGCATTAAAAACGAATTTTATAAGATACAAGTTAAATAAATATTTACGCAGATATACATTCCGCGTACGATTTGTTAACATTGTTTTCATTACCACACACCCTAGCCGATCGCCGAGAACATTTCAGCCCAAAATCAAATATCACACGGAAAATAACGGGTTCAATTAAAATACAACTCTGGTTTTAATAAAATATAAATTATATTATAAATACTTTTGTTTCTGTAAAATATGATGCATAAAAAACGAATTATATTTCATAAAAGTTAATGTTTACGCAGGTATACACTTCGCGTACGATTTAATATATTCGATATACAGGTAAAAATGTTACCTTAGAACTTCGATAGTTTACATTATTGTTTTATTTCCAATGCTTACAGATATGATTTACATGTACATGTCATATTGGTTAATTTTGATGTAAAAAATTAAGAAATTCGTATCATGATAGAATGCTGGATAGGAATTCTTGTTCGATAAATTTTCTTATACGGCGCACTGAACGACTTAAATTAACTTGCTTATGAAAAGGCACGAAACGATTAACACGATAGGATAAACGGAAAAACTGTTCAAATTGACCGTTAAACCTGATAGGATTAACGCACGATAGGATAGGATTGATACACGATACGATAGGATAGGATTGTAAAAAATAACGTTGCGGGTACTGTAACTTATTTTATTTCTGATTTCAAAATGATGTAATTACAATTTTATTTTAAATTGAACTCCACCACTTTGCCAAAGTCAATTTATCTCTAATTTATTTGAATCTATTTGAATGTATTTGATAAAAAATATTTGCACTGTATGTAGTTTAGAATAAAGAAACACATTTTATGAGACATTTTATAGTTTAACATATAAAAAGTAACGACAATTTATCTAGACGTTAAGGAAGAAAATAATATTGACATTAATTATGTTAGAAATGTTGTTCCTTCTTCGGTCTGCGGCTTTAGAGATAAAGATTGAAAGCCTGTCGTTAATGGAAGTTGTGGGGAAAAAAATGGTCTTTATAAACTCGTTCTTAAATTAAAGATAATATATATTTAAGGAGAAATAATCAGATATTAATTTATCACGCCGCACCAACAATGTGTAACACTACGCATTAATAGACGATAGTAAATCACTCAGAGAATTATTTACATTTGTACACAATTTAATCAATAAGCATACGTTGTCATAAGATAAAACAAAGATTCGTATCAAATAAAGCTTTGATTATGTGATATATTTCGTATATTACATCGTGTTTTGTTCCTGACATAGTTTCACGATTTACATTAATTTACACGTATGTTGGATGATTTTATCTGGAGAGGGTTGATGACAATTAAACAGTCACATTAATATTTCTTCCATCCTGAATTACCAAATCCACTTGCCGATATAATCAAGTCAAAGATAATATTTTTCACTGGCCCCTTAAAACGTTGTTGTGTCGTACTTAAAATTATAAAAATAATCATGACATCATTCTTTTTGAACCTCTATAAGTGTTCCATATGATTTTTAGTATCAGATCTATTATGGTCAGAATTTGACCAAAATAGTAAGCTAGAGGTGTGCTTAATTACATTATATAGAAGAAATTCAAGAAACATCAATTAGTGTGTATTTAAACTTTTATTGATTGGTGCTTGGTCGTGGAATTAAAAAAGCACCAATAGGTTGCCAAGCAGGGCAGACTTAATATAAGAAATGATCTGCTGTTTTGTAGATACCTCAAACAGCAATTTATTTTAAAGGTTTCATTAAGGCCGCCTGAACGGCATGTTTAATTATGAAGGACCCTACACACCAAACAGTAGACTCTGAAATAAGAGATATTAACAACGTTTTTGTTGAATAGGGGGACGAATATAAGACTTGAAAACTTGAGATTTCCATCTTCCTGCCTCCCTAATAGAATCTGGGTCACATCCTTGCTGGAAGGCTGTGGTTTTAACCCCTATTCCGAAGGGATGAGTCTTCGATCTACCAATATGAAGTCCTGAAATATTGATAGTTTTAGTCTAAACTGCTGTGAACTGATATTTAGCTGATGGACTACCATAAAAGACAACTCAGCTAAGGTCGGTTTGAAGCTTAATGCCCAGAAATATTAATGCAAGGTACTGAAGGTCAACAGTAAGAGTGAAGCCAGCCTGAATGTCAGTAGCAGTGAAGTGGAGAAGGTGGACAGCTTCATGTACCTGGGCGCCAACGTCACCAAGGACGGCGGACGCACAGCCGACGACAGGAATAGAATAGCGATGGCCGGGGCATCTTCAGAAGGCTAAACAACATTTGGAAGGTTACTAACATCAGCAGATAGGCCAAAGTCTCTCTTTTCAAAAGCCTAGTCCTCTTCGTATTGTTATATGGATGTGAGACATGAAAACTCACAAAGACAGAGGAAAAGAAGATCGACTCCTTCCAGACAAAATGTCTAAGGAGGATCCTTAAGGTCAGATGGCAACAGCACATATCAAACCTGCTTGTACTGGAGATGGCAGAAACATCTAACATCAGCGGAGAGATCAGGAGAAGGAGATGGAACTGGATCGGCCACATATTAAGAAAAGATCCAGCAGATGACTGTGCTGTGGCTCTAGGGTGGACGCCTGAGGGAAGAAGGAAGAGAGGCGACCAAAAAAAAAAAAAAAACAACGTGGCGACGGATCGTGGAGCTAGAAAGAAACAAGGCGTAATGGAACTCCTGGAACACAGCGCGCGGAGAGGCTTCAGACCGCAACATGTGGAAGGCAAAGGTCCATGCCTTATGTGCCTCCTGGCACAGAGAGAATTAATGTTAAGGTAAGGCTACCATAAAAGTGTAAAACAATAAACCACTGATTCGGGGTCTCACATACAAAAATTCTAACATATTTTTAATTTGTTAATGGTTACTACTTCATTTCTCTATGAAAATGGTGACTTCAATGCCCTACTGGTCAATCTTTGAATGCCATATAGTTAAATGCATTTTGGACGTATCTTAGGAAAAACTACTATCTGATCTTATAATGATGTTAGCTATACTTTTGCACTGCGAAACTGTCAATTCTCCAACTCGTAAACCCCCCAAAAAGCGAAGATGTATGTGGATTGAAAGAGGTGTTACTCGTATAAATTGGTACAAACTGAAGGTAGGATTTGCACTTTTTTGCACAATAAGGAAGGGGTAATTGGTAGTATTGATTCTTTCTTCCCTAATAGTCTACTCAGGTTCTCTAAGATTTTAACCACCAAAAGTAGAGTGATTGCGAACAGGTACATATGTACAATCTATCCGTTGATGATGAAAATACCATAAGGTGTTTATTGATATTTATTACGTTTATATATTATCCTCGGGATATTATCCGTCCTTGACAAGACACCAGGTGTTGTCTGTGCCACGTTTAACAGGAATTATCATCTCTTTTTCATGGGTAGGAGCCTGATTTTCCTGTATCTGTATTAAAGAGGAGGCAGAAGGACAATTTGCTGGTGACTACTCTTTATTAATAAATCTTCATTCCCAATCAAAATTACAAGAATGAAATTTACTATATAAGTATAATTAAATGACAGATATTTAATACAGAAAAGTATAAAAATAGAATAGTATATTTTTTTAAACCCCCTGAATCATTTAACTTTAACTTTTATAATGTGCGCATGTATATATATTTTATCTTACCTGTATAAAAGAGAAGATAGAAAGACAACTTCCAGTTGACTACTGTAGAGCTGTGTTTCCCGATCCCGCATGGACACTGCGCTACAACATTGCCCACCTAATAAGTACATGCGATCAAGTCCATACTGATATCTGAGGTACCGTAGTCAGTAGTAGAAGTTCATTTATATTTCTGACCCGGAGCAGACAGGCTCATCACTGGACGTTTTTATACATTTCTCCTTGAATAGAAACAGCATAAGCTATCTGTAAAACAAATGTACTTTAACCAATTTCTGTAGAATTTCCGTTATGATAAAAACCCTTTTAGAGATAAATATGCAATAAACTGCACAAGATGCTAATGTTCATTGGTTAGAGGCCACAAGTTTGGAAAATTAAGTTAATGTCTGAATTTCTGAAATGCTGTTATCCCTATATGATATGAAAGCTTGGTATTTTTAGAGAGAGAGGCATCAACAAGTTTATTCACTTGCAAATGCTCAAGAAATAGAGACCATATACACAAATCCTCCCTCAACTCTGCAGACAACCTTATGTGAATATGTGCCCTGAAGCCATCCTCATAGCATCATAAAATCTGCGATTGAATGCCCCGCTTGACCTAATCGATTAATCAAAGAAAGGTGAAGTGCCAACTAATGATTCTAGTTCTCGTTTTCTTTGAAAATAGTCTTGAATGATTTGTTTAATGATATTAACTTCTGACTGAGAAATTACTATAAGCATACTGATTGTATCAATCTCTAGATCTAGATGCTAATATGTAAGGACAAAAACAGGGCCAACAGTTTTATTTTCTGCTAATGGAATACTAAACTCAGAACACATATAGTAACTCAGGCATAAGTTTATTAACAATTGTTTCTTCCAAATTTTCCGGTTTCTAGTAAGCCATTGCACAAATGTAGCAAAAGTCCCCCATATCCTGCAACTTATTGAACACCCCATAGGTTAACACTTGTCTAATGTTAAAAGTTAGTAATTTAAAAACCCTAATAAATTAATACCACTTGGGTTAACAGGAGTAATCTAAAACCACGTTTGATGTCTACCAAGCAACGCTTCCTTTATAAGAGAAGCTAATTTTTTCCATAACACTGCCAAAGGAAGAGCAATGTACAGAACACAATTCTGAATGTATAAAATAATTAGTACGTTTAAACTTTGCTTCCCATTAATTTTTTTTTTAAATAATGAAGTATTTCTAAAGGAGAAATACATGCATAAGGAATAAATCACATTAATTATGATGAAATTTCATTTCTGTGTGAATGTATGTTGCATCGCTTCAGACTTAAGTCTCATTTTCACAATTTACAGTTTCATTTTTTAATTAAAAATGGTCGCAGATTAGCCAAATACTTTATAATTTGAAGCTAAATACATGACATAATTATTTATTATTATTATTAAAATTATTATTATTATTTTTATTTTTTGTAAATATTTGACTACATCTTTTTCTTGGTAGTTTAGTAAACTCGATAGAGAATTCCAGTTTTACACTTATTGATTTATGGAATAATATTTATCTACGAAATAAGCATAACGGATATAATATTGTTCACAAATTTTTTTTAAATAGTGTAGCTTTGTACCAACAACTGTAAGTTCTGAAACTTTTACCATATGCCAAACACTTCAGGGGCAAAATTTGTATGAAGTGCATCAAACATTAAAATGAAAAGAAAAATTACGAGCTAGTAAATATCAAAAGGTTTGTGAGAATGTAAATTCCACCATGAAAGAATTGATCGATATACCATATAACCTTTTTTGGCTTTCTTTTAATAATCGGTTATATATTTCCGAAATTCATTTTCAGTATAATTAATTTACTGCATTTGTTTCTCCGTACGCGTCGAGGTGAATATCTAATTCCTTTATTGATAAAAATTGCCAAATATCAATTGGACTCCTTTAAATATGATGAAATCTTGTTTTAAAAAAAGCCATTGGTATCACATACTTATCTTAAGGTTGTGGGTGAGATAGCTCCTTTATCAAATTCCTGACAGGAACTGTGTCCCGAGGGCTTGCCCGAGGAAAATAGTTCCTGTGAAGGGTTAAATAAAACAGCCATTCCATTTAAGCCATTAGATAAGTGCTTTATTATACCGACATAAATATATTTTACTGTAATTTATATCATTGCACTAACAGCTACGGGTAACTGTTTTGTTATAATGTATATATTTTGCTCAGTTGTAATTACCATGGAAAAAATCAACATTTTTAATTTGAAATCATATACATTTTTTATTAACATTATTATTATGTTTAGTACTCGTACTTACTGCTCTCAATCTTTTTTAACATCATTGTTTGTTAAACCCTGAACTGTTAGAGAATGTCAACCATTCAAATTACCGGAGACAAAAATGAGTGTTACAGTTTGAGTGATGGCAAGATAGATAGCACATTTATTGCACGGAATATAATTTTGATATGCGTGAACAAGCTTTAACTTTGAAAAATATGCAATTTACCTTCTAAACTTCATATAGAAAAAAACTTTACAGAAAAATAATACATTATGATAAAGAAATAAATATTAGATTGCGAATCATGTACATTATATTTGTAATATATAAGGTTCATCTGTATTTTGAATTGTAAAATATTATTACATTTAAGAACACAAACTTTATCAACAACTTAAGGCACTAAGAAGTCAAAACATTTCAAATTAAAGTGCACTTCTATGAATTATTGGACTAATTTCATGAGATCATAAAGTTTCATTTTCAAAAAATTTAGATTAAAGAACGAATGCCGAAACAATGATTTACGTTTGCGACCAATGGTACTCAATAAGAAACGAAATGTTTTCATGATTGAATAACAAAAAAGTATATATTATTACTGAAATTACTTGACATTTGTAAATTGATCATCAATTTCAAGATGAAAAGTGCTTTGCAAATCGTATTTGTTAATATTTTACCGTAAGTTTTCGAATTGACAAATTGCTGTCAATCAAATTAACCTCATGTCAATTGCTGTTGATATTTGCCAGGGTTATCAGAAAGTAGGATCATGATCTTTTTTAAATTTCATATGCAACACTAAGCTTGTTATATATATAATTAAGACGAGTATTATTACATAATTTGACTAGTATTACTTGTTCTAATTAAACAAGTTCTATCAACCCAATGTAAAAAAAATGAAATCAATTTATGTACAAAAGAAATAATAACCTAAAGCTTAGAATACAGACCAGTTTGAAAATGACAAAAATTACTTATTTGTCAATTAAAGCAGATAAGTGTTCGGATTTTCGGGTAGGGGGGCATTGACGGGGTGCTTTTTACCATTGAGTGTATCTCTGTTATAAGCATTTTTTGACGCCATTGCCCACACTGTAACATTTAAGGCATCTCGAACTAATAAAATATTTTGCAATGAAAAATATATTTCGTTTCTTTCATTATGTATCAAGTGTATTATATTTTCAATCTTTTATCGTTCAAGTAGTGTTATTTATCTTGATTTTTAATAACAAGAGTCTAACATTATCATGGCATTTAAATTAAAAAGGAAATTCCCTCCATTTCTTTACGAAAATACATCAATACTGTTCAAATTATATTTTTAGAAATGCATATTAAGGCTGATACTTGTAACATGTAGTTTGCACTATACATAAAACAATCCTGGGAACATAAAAGGGAAATTAGAGGAAATAATATATTTAAATACGGAAAGAAATAACAAGAAATATTCAGCATGCAAATGTTGTCACAATGACCATAAAGGTTGTATCATCTTATTTTGTTGCCGTCAAAAATATCAACACATTTTATATGGTATATAAATACAAGATTTGTATATGGTCAATATAGTTTTCGAAAATAGAAAAAATATCCCCGTTTGCATTGTATTAAAACTACAACGTAAATACTTCTGCAATAAACTATAATTGTTCATTGACAAGCAATACTATATTGAAATGAAAAGAAAGTTACATAAATTTCTCAAAAAAAATTAAAGCAATTTCTGATGAAAAAAAAATGCTAAATCAAATGCAAACATCTTAACTTCACATAAGGCTGCAATGGTTTCCATTTTAAAACAAATGTTCATTTGAAATCCGAACTGACTTCAACTAGGCCTTTTTCAAAAAGAAGACCATTAAGAGTTTTGGTAACGGAAAACTTTACCTTACCAACCAGTGATTAATCATATCTTACAAAATTAACAGATTATAATAAAAGAGTTCTTTATACAACAATACTTACCATGCCAATAGGTTAATTTGAAATCAATTAATTTCCATTAAGTACATTTTATGAAGATTTTTCAGTAAAGCCTTTTTACTTGAAGAAAAAGGATAAACTAAGAGTGATATAAAACTTTGAATTCTAAATATATGTGATGTTTAGTTTCATTTTCAGTTCGTTTTACTGTAAACAGCATTAAGACATTTGATTAAAAAATGTGAGTGCTGTTGATTTACTTAGAATTCAATATTTTAATTAATACTTGTAAAAAAAAATGCATTACATTGAACATACTTTTTTTTCGGCAGAATTTGCTACAACTAATGTTTAGGGTTAATGAAACAATTATAAATTTACTTTACAAACATAAATAAAACAATTTCGTGACAGGAAAAAAATACATTATTTGATATATAGCCAAAGGGCATTATTTGAAAAAAATAATTATCCAACATTATTCGGCTCTTTCTCTAACCTTTCAGAATAATAAGAAAACAAATTTGATAATTTACACATTAATTCCAAAACGCCTAGTAACTATGGATGCAAATGAAAAAAAAACCCAAAAACAAATAGCATTCATGTACATGCGTGGGTTTAATGAGATAAATGAGAGAATACGTTTTGGAGACGATTGGACAGAAGGGGTTAACTTTTAATTAGAGACGTCCAAAATAATTTTAGCAAATAGTATAAAAGGACATCACTGGTTATTCCAGAGCATTCTTGCGGCCGCACGGAATCAAACGGTGAGTTCATTAATGTTATACATATACTTAGTTTAAAATTACATATATGATTGTTTTAGTTACCTTATGAAAGTGCTTAAAAGACGCCATCTCTTAAATAATGGAATGTTAATGTCATATTCATATCATAGTACTTAAGGAATACTGAAACTAACCGAAATGGTCTCACAGACATCGATTAAAATAGTTCAAGTATTAAAATATGGATTGATGGAAAGTATTAAAAATATTAACGCATATGCTACTTTAAATGTTACCATGGTAAATATTTAGACAAAAGCAGGAGGTTGGAATGGTGGTGCTCAGCCTGACTTCAAGAGCGCTGGATGGTCCTGGCCATTTTTAGACTATCGATCTCCTTTAGAATAAAATATCTGTATAAAGATATAGGGAAGTAACAAAATTTAAAAGCTCCAATTACAATATATAGGATTTTTGTTACAAAATAACAGTTTATATCTTAACAAATCATAAAAAAAACTAAGATAGATCAGATGTGTGATTGGTAAACCACCCATCCTCCTAAACATAATGGATAAATTTGTATACATTGGAAACAGAAAATGACAATGGCAAGATTAGTTTAATTGACATTGCCTTACAGTGTATGTTCAATGTGCTTTCAAAAGCTTACATTGAAAATACTATGGGCTATGTTTATTGTAGAATACATACATGTATCATACTTAAGCTAACAACTATGATATTTTATAATCCCAAGTCGCAAGTTTGGAAAAAAGGACAAACATTAAACTCGTTCTGTTTTAATTTCGATTAGTGTCATTTTCAACGTAAACAAAAGGTCAATACGGATTTTTTTACATTGAAATTGTAAGGTTTTTTTAACAGTTACATAATTATAGATTTGTAAAAGAAACATGTAATTGTTTTATTTGATAGTTTTATTAGTTATTATTTGATTGTTTTATTTTTTGGTTTTCATGTTATAGATTTCCAAGTAAGCAAAGATGAATTATTTGGTGATTGTGTGTGTCTTAGTCGGATCTAGCATTGCGGACGATTATTCTACACCTAAGTATGGATACGGAGGTGGTGGATATGGCGGATACGGTAGTGTTGGACATGGACATGGGCAAGTAGGTCATCTACTAGGAGGGAACATCTTTGGAAATGGTGGTGGAGGAATGGTAGGAGGTGGACCTGTAGGTGGTGTCGGAGGACCAGGGAGTGTTGGAGGGGTTATTGGAGGAGGGACAGGAGGAAGATTACCGGCAGCAGGTTAGACTTGAAGGCTTATATAATGAAACATGATTTTGAATACAGCAAAACTCGTTTATAGCGAATTTCAAGGGATAGAAAATACTTCGTTATAACCGTAATTCGCTATATGTGTATAACGAATTTGTAAGAAATCTTATAGCAAATTTGTTAAAAAATAATCAGCTGACAGTACTTCAAAATATCCTAGGATATAAAATCAATATCACCACCATTTACAAAGAAATGTCAATAAAACCTTTCACTTCATTTTTTTTTATTTTCTGTATAATATTTGAATTAGAGTATTTTATATATCTATCTTAAAATTGTATGTATCTTCAGTGAAATTTGTAATGGAAAATATTCGTTATATATGGCAATTTTCTATAGGTTTATATAAGAAATTTGCCGGGACTTGAAAAAAAAGTTCGTTATAGCCGTAAATTCGTTATATTCGTATTCGTTTATTCGAGTTTTGCTGTAACAATAACAACTTATCTTTGTTTGAGTATATAATGATAAATTTTCATTGTTTTAGGTTTTCCTAAGTATGGATCATGTCCATTTAATTCTGTATTTGATCCTCTCGAACTCGGCCCATTTTGTTCACACGACGATGACTGTCACGGAGTGCAGAAATGTTGCCCGGTCATACTCAATGGAAACAGATGCCAAATTCCAAGAGAATATCAGAAGCCAGGATCCTGCAACACAAACTATGATTTAAGTGGGTGGGTGCGCAGAGCATGCAACGATGACACCACATGTCCATATGGCAAATGCTGTAAACGATTTTCAAGTGGTCAAGTTGACACATGCACATACCAGTTCCCAGGTCCTATCCCAGGTGGTCACGGAATCCCAGGTGGCCTCGGTCCTGTCTATCCCATCCCACATCTACCCGGTCAAGGAAGTCACGGATATGGACCTACATACCCCAAACAGTCGAAAGTCTACTAAACAATATTGATCCCAAATGTTTTTTCTTTGTTTTTACAAATAAAATCGTTATTATGCATCTGAAAACTGCATTGTTGATTTTTTTTTAATTTAAGGAATTTCAATAGAGATCTAAAAGAACAGGGGACATGGTCACGGTTTGTCTACAAAGTTTCATATTTCATTTTTCCATATTTAATCCTAACTCTGCTTCACCGAGCTATTTTTAAAGGCAAGTCAAATTTTAAAACATGGTACATGTAGCTCTATTGACTTTTGGGAGAATTAATTCCGATATAGAAATTTAATCAACACTCTTGTATGTGACGGTTGCAACCACTAAACAATCTACGGAAGACATAAATCTTGCTTTCGATAAATATGTTGCTAAGGACAATTTTCCATGGTAACGGAGACCAAAGTTAGAATGATGGCAAATCTTAGCAGATTTAACGTAATGTAGAAAGTTACTGTAGCTTATTGAAGTTATGAAATATAGAATATATATTACAGGGCATATTTTATATCGGATCCTATATTATCCCGAGGTCGCTGTATCAGCCCGAAGGCCGTCAGGCTCGATGGTTGATATACAGCAACCAAGGGCTAATATGGGATGCGATTAAAAAATACCGTGTCATGATTTTTATTATAATATCATATACTTATAGAAAATATCAAAGAAACAATTAAAAATACACCATGTGATGAATGATTGTTGTAATCAAATTGCTCTTTGTCTATTGTTGTCTCATAAACTTTCCCGTCAGTTTTCACCAGTTGTTGTTATACCAAGTTGTCGTCGACGTAATCATTTGACCTCCATATCGGAAATTGGAATTGAACGACACATATCGAATTTTACGTCATAATAGCCGATAATTAACAGAAAAGGGCGTGTAATAACAACCGTAGATTGCCGGAAAGGGGTGATTAATAAATTTTATTATATACTTGTTATAAAATACAGGGGTTTTGAACCTGATATCCTGATATGAACAGAAGCACGCGTCTTTATCACCCCCCCCCCCCCCCCCGTATCATCATACTTTATTTAACCGTTTATCACCCCCTTTATAACTTCTTTCTGTAACATCTTTGCACTTTTTATTTCGATTACCTCGGATCTTATTCTCTTAATGTGCATATCTGAAGTCGAAACAAGGACGTCATGATCTGAACGTTTCAGTATAGATGACGTCACAATACAGTTGAAGGTCGAAAATACGCGGTTTGAAGATAGTAATAAAGTACTTGTAAGTTTTTTTTTTCCGACGTGAAAATGAAAATTAGCTTTCTAAATTCAAATATATAATAAAAACAACAATACATGTCAAAATCTGTATCACAACCCATATCAACCCTCGACCAATAGCAGCCCTCTGGCCTTCTGACCTCGGGCTGATGTTGGAATCTCGGGTTGATATGGGATGTGATACAGATTTTGACATGTATTATTATTCTCCATTCATTTCACCCCCTAGGGTTTATTACACACGGGTAGGCAAATTTTCGGTTTATATTGCACAGGGCGGAAAAGGTTATATTTTGTGTAAGCATACGATATATTAAATTAACCAAATCGCCAATTTTCAAAAGTTCGATAGACGTTGGTTGGTAATCAAATAATCAAAGAGTGCTACAATGGAAACTGGATTTTTTTTCAAAGCATGATTTTGTCGTATCTTTTAAATACCATAGAAGTAATCATTTAAACAAACTATAAATCCGTTGCTTTTTTCAAACGTACATGTTAGATAAAATATTGAACCGATTGATTTAGTAACAAGGTGAAAATCAGAAAATCAGAAGAAAAAATTGAAGAAAAAACATACTGATTTTGAAGAGTGAAAATTCTTGTCAAATACAACACAATTTCAACAGCCATTCTTTTGTAAATCCTAAACTTTTTTTATCACATGTATTCAAATGTATTCAAGCATTATGCAGCAACTTAAAACTGTCATTGCTAAGAAAATGTGTGGACCTGAAAAATATCATTCAGGAATTCATCGTTGTACAAAATGAAACAGCAACGGTCATTTATTTTGCTAAAAAGTAGATTGACTTGAATTGAATTATAACATAAAAACTTGAAGACAAATTTGGTCATCCCAATCAGTTTATTTTGAAGTATCATGTCACAAAGTATGAATACGTACAAATCCTTTTAGAATTACGTTTTCTCAGGGGCGCAAACATTATAGCATATTGTACACTTACTATTGTAGTGCTATTGTATGGTTATTTTCACTTTCAGATCACTAGGTCAAAAACCTACTTTTTATGCTAATGACCTCTGCATGTTTATGGAAAACTTTCACAGACATTGTTACGGGTTAGAATAACCCTAAATTACAGCAAAGATCAATCACAAAGATTAATCTATTAACTTAACAGTTTATATATATATATACACACAGACAGATAAAGCATATCTTTTACAACATTCACCATAGCATAGCATTGAAATCTCATACCATAGCATACATTCTCATTCGTCATATCATACCATAGCATATCATACCATAGCATACAACATGGTTTTGACTCGGTTTAAAATGTTTTTAATAAAAATAATGAATGTTCACATTGCAGATCAGTGGTAAACTTTGGCTTCTTATCATTTTACTTTGAAATTTTTGGAACTCTTCTGTGTATGGAGCCGTTTTTGTTCAAATATTATAGCATACCATAGCATAGCATAGCATACCATATCATTAAGCCCTTTATTTCAGTTTCTCATAGTATAGCATACAAATCTCATAGCATTGCATTGAAATCTCATAGCATATC
>WFKH01003881.1:35778160-35791526 GCA_016163765.1 Magallana hongkongensis | reverse complement strand
CATGAAATGACTGTATATATATACACAACTTACACTAAGAATCCTAATATTAGAGTGTCTGTTACAATCTGCTGAATAGATCTCACAAATCACAACGTCCCAGTAAGTAGGTAAGTGTTCACAATTCAATGTCTTCGTATAAAATCCAATGAGAGTATTTTTTTTAATGAGCACTGTTTACAGGTTATTTATACTAAAATATAAATCTAGCAAATTCTAGAAATTAAATGTACATGAAGTTACATGAATTACCTGGACACTCAAGCATGTTCTAGAAAGAATAACTGACCACTTTAAAATAGTCCAGAATATTCTATTATACAAACCTACTATTATACCGAGCGCAGCGAGAGGCGGGCGAAGACCGCCTCGCGAAGCGAGGATTAATGGTAACACGTATATATAAGAAAATCAGTGAAAAATGAAAGTTGAATCAGGGGTATTAAGGCCAAAAAATTTTTCTTCCAGCCCTGGGCGCCGCCATATTGGCCGCCATTTTGTTTTTAAATAATTAGTTCGGTCATTGATTGACTGGTCGACTTATCGATGTTTATTGCTCCTAAACTCGATTAAAAAAGTTCCAGTGTTTCAATAGAAGGTATATTAAATTAAAAGAAATTAAAGAGCAAACCAGATAAGTTTAAATAGTGCTTCAATCAAGTATCACTCTGCATTAAAACAACGATTGCGCAGTATATAGGTATCAAAGTATTCATGACTAATTTGTCAGACTAACAATTTGTACTCATCAAGGTCACAGCATGGCTATCTGGTTACAATAGCCCGCGCCAGCGCTAGAAATAAGACTTCACACATTAATAGGTTTTGTATGCTGAACCACATTTTATTGTACATATTTTTTGTACATACTGTGTCCGCATTTTTTCTTAATTGTTTCTCTCAACTCATTCTATTAAAAAATGAAATCAAAAAGCAACTGGCTGGACAATAAAAAGAGCAGGCAGGGTTGAAAATTTAAACTGAAATTGATTATATGTGTGCCCCAAGGTCTTTCTGTGGCAGCTGAAAGAAAAAAATGCAAACGTTCTCGAGTTTTTACTGTTTGTTCTGTGTGCATTTTGTTGCTGTAGCTTGGATTTTTTTTTTAATTATATCTTTTTTGTATTAAATGTCAACACCTTAACATCCATAAGGATTTTTCTTTCAAGATGGAGACTTAGGGTATAGTGCTTTGTATTTTGTATTTGGATCAAATTTCAACAATGTCCCAAATAAATTTCCTTTATGCAAATTTAAGATAAAGCCTGTTTTGAAAAAAATGTGTGAGGGGGGCATGCCCCCTCCCTACTGATGCAACATCCGCGATTTATACATATAGATATAATGTTTGTCAACACAATCTATTTATGGTTCACAAATTAATATATAAGGTTTACTACTAAACTCTCAGTGATATAAGAAATAAAACGCAAGTGCGTCTTTATTTCAATACATAGGTATCTGCCCGATTTCCTATACTTTCCGCCAGACAACCCGCGTTCTTGGTTAGCCCGTTTTGTAAAGTTCTTTTCATAAAAACAAGAGACGAATTAGCTCATTTTTTAAATTCAATATTTGTCTAATTTAAATTTGTATGTAGATTATAAATGAATTCCCGGTAAATACATTTGCCTTTTACGCAATTATTCAATAGTATTTCATTGCAAGTATATTTATTTAGATAAAAACTCCAACTGACGTTGTATCCGCCAAAACGTGTCCACCACCTTACTCTCATTTTTGCTATTTCAGGGTGGTTTCTCGAAAATGAAAGTATGTTTTTTAATTAATTTCACAATAAATAAAATGTGAAATAGTATAAAAGAAGTAAAAATCAAAAAAACTGAATGAGAAAAATTCAGTTATAGTTTACGAATATCATCTAACGCGTGCTGAAGTACTAACGGTGTAAGCAGTTACTCTGTGCAGGCGTATCGTAATTTTTTGGCAAAATGTCTTTATGAATATAGATAGTTCATAAGGCTAAAAACCATGTGCTATCATCATTTGAGAGTCAGTTACTGCATAAATACATGGTAGGTCGACTAAAACACCTAGTACATAAATGTATTACACATCGCAATATGTACATGTATATGCTTCTTTACATATAAAAAACACAGCGAAGCTCACTTTATTGGAGTTCCGCCTCCGCCCCGGCCGGGGCTTGAACTCAGGACCTTCGGAACCCACTCTCCTAGTAGTGAGAGACCAGCGCTGTAACCACTCAGCCATCTAGATGACACCATTTATGCCAAAAAGAGATTATTTTACATGTATTTTATTATTCATGAATAAATGGATAAAATTATGCATGAATTGGCATTGGGTCAAAATTTTAATCACAAAACTCTAACATCCACATTCTACAATAAGAAATGCTGCAATTTTTAAAAATGATAAATAATCAATATTCACAACCGTAAAACAAGGTATTTTCATGAATAACACACACTGAATAGAAAACTATTTAAGCAAATTACACATTTTTAAAAAGTTGATTATTTTTTTTTTAAAGCAGATAGTGTTAGCAAAATGCGTGAACATGATAATCAGCATTTGTTTGTTTGTTTGTTTGTTTTCAATATATTTGAAAAATCTGCAAACAAAGTACATTTCTATAATTAATTAAGCATGAATCAATGGTAAACCGAAATGCGTATAAACCTTATTTTTTTGTACCAAATAAGAGTTGCCTGGTCAATAGCTCAGTTGTTTAACTTTGAAAAAGAGAAGGAAACTATTATCAAACCCTACATGTGGTATATATTTCCGCCTGTTTCCTTTTTGAAGCAATATATAGCTTTTCATATTGAACAGAACTTTATTTCATTTTACAACGATTGATAAACAAGATCTACAACTTATATTGATATCTCTCGTTGGCACGGATGTTAGCGCGAGGGAGTCATTGATGTGGGAGGGAACCGGAGTACTCGGGGAGAATCCACGTGTCCAAGCGGGCGACCGCCATACTCTATCACAAACAACCACTGTCGATCACGGGGATCGAACTCGGGTCGCAGCGGTGAGAAGCAAGTGCATTGTCCACTACGCTACATGAACACTCATCGCTACTTTGACATAGTTGCACAGCTTTTCATATATGTAATTAATTTACATGTTTACTGTTTTGAACAATCATTTGCTTTTTTAAGTGCGCAGGTGTCAGTATTTTGTTTCTATAGAATGATGAATAATGATTATTCACTTTAATTGACATGCATAACAAAAACAGAAATTTTGCAAAATGGCCTTTGACATTTATAAATCTCTAGAAAGTATAATTGTAATTTACCAATCAGTTTGATAAACCTGCAGGGTTTTTTGTTCACATTTAGTAACTAATGCACGTTCCTGACATTTTATTAAGTTATCAAAACTTTGAGCAACATGGTTATTTTTACTTGAGATATCTAATATGATTTTCTTTTCTGTTGTATCAACTGTTATATCCTATTTAATTCAAAATTAAATTTTTACCTTTTGGTTATTAAAAAACAACAACTTGAAGGTACTTGAAAATAGAATATTATATTATGCTCAAGAAGACTATGTTATACGAACTTACCATTGCTACCAATTAAATCTTTATATATTTTATCAATGACAATTCGCCTTGGAAAATCAACGACATTTCTTTAGTCATATGCACGATTAATTAGCGTTTAAAATTCATAAGTCTACTTTATGCTGGTATAGTTACTTACTTTACCCCACTACATATGATAATAAAAAAAAATTAAGATTGAAGTTTAATTGAATATTGAATAACAACAGAGAAATTAGACCACGACCTAGATGTTTTATTTACATAGAGCAAGGATCCTTTTCAATGAATTATTAAAAAAGTTTGTTTTTTTTTTATAAAATGATTAACAACATAAGTTATTAATAAAGCCTGAACATTTTTAAGGGACAGATATATGTTGGTGCCATTAACGTGTTTTAGGTTGCATTTTAGAATAATTATTTGATTTTAAACACATTATTCATCTAGCTCTAACAAAATCAACAAGTATGCTTTAAAAGAAAGTATATGGCGACCGATTTCCTTGACTCTTTGTTTACATGTGTGTGACTATAATGCATAAAGCAGAGTTTGGTCTTTAAAGGGCAGAAAATTATTAAATTTAATATATAAATGCAGCATGAATAACTATAACTCGAAAGATATAGTTATGACGTGTTATGTGTTTAATGTCACGCAGATGAATGAATGCAGGATCAGTATGATTGAATCCTGTCAACCTGTATTAATTTATGCCCATCCATTGATCTTAACGATTACCAATAAAGTCTGGTCAATTAATAATCTCCTTTTTTCGTTCCATATATGAACTGCAGCTTGTTATTTTTTCTCCGTAAAAAACAACTGAATAGTCATTAACGAATTATTGTCATTTATAAATGACTAATCAACACTTACTACAAATGAACTACATCACAAACAGGGAGATCCCAGACAAAGACAAAACTTAAACTTATTAAAATGACTTACTGAACAGGCACAAAGGGGTCTTTCTTATTAGTTAAAAACACCTGAACAAATTTGGAGATCACCAGGTAAAATATATACAAAAATAGTAAACAACAATGGCAGGGTGATCTCCCTTTATATAAATATGGAAAAATAAGGGTGTCATATACAAAGTTATGCCATAAATACTGACAACCTTGATAAAACACTACGTAATCATAACCATGTATTTTTGATATTGGCACAATATATTATGACTTTTAAAAGTGTAAAAAATATTTGGGACGGTTAGATGGGGATTGTGGTGGGTTTAACTTTACAAAGCAACCAATAACTCAGGGTACATAAACACGTCCTTCTAAAACTTGGGTAAAAACACAAGTGATATCCACGTGATCAGAATACTTGAATTTCATTTGCTAATGACAAGGTACGAGCACAGAAAAATTATGAATAGGTACAAGATGGACCACTTAGGCTCAAAATAACCATGAAAGCCGGAAACTAAGATTAGAATTTCTCAAAATAGAATTTGCGATACATTGATGACAGAAAAAAAATATTATTTAACAATAATATTTTATTATCTTATTTCTTTTTTGGAATGATGTTATTACAATTTTTTGAAATTGAAATACACCACTTTGCAAAAGTCAATTTATCTCAAATTTATATAAATTTATTTGATTCACTTGAGATAAAATATTGCCAGTGTATGTAGTTTGGGATAAATTATGATAGATGTCCCAACTAAGGCCGCCTGAAAGGCATGTTCAATAATGAGGGCTTGTCCGGGGGGAATAGTTCCTGTCTCGGGTTTGATAAAAGAGCTATTCCACTTAAAGCCAAAGATAAATGCTTTATTATACCGTAGGTTCAAACAAGCTTTAACTATGAAAAATATAATTTTTACCTGCTGAACTTCATATAAGAAACAGTTCAACAGAAATGAAGTACATAACGATAAAGGATATATGTGTTTGTTATACATAGAGTCCATCTGTATTTCTAAAAATGAACTAATTCTATCAACAGAATATAGAAATCAAATTGATGGGTGTACCAAAGTAGTCAATACAAAAAATGATATAACAGCTCGAAAATGACAAAAATTTCCCATTTGTCAATTGACGCAGGTATAATGAAGGATTAGTTAATATGGTATTAGGATATTGACGGGGTGCTTCTTACCATTGAGTGTTTCTCTAATATAAACATATTTGACGTCATTCACCACATTGTAATATTTCAGGTATCTCAAACTAACAAGACATCATGCAATAAAAAAAAATCCGGTTTTTTCTCCATGTTTAAAGTGTATTGTTTCATTTTTTTTCAAGTAGTGCTCTTTATCATGAATTTTAATGACAAGAGACTAATATGATTATTTCACTCAAATTAAAAAGGAAATTCCCTTCGTTTTCTTAAAAAAATATATTAATACTAAAGTGATATTTGTTAGTTTGGACTACTCATAAAATTATTATGGGAACATAAAAAGGAAATAAGAGTTAATAATATATTTAAATATTAAAAGAGATAAAAACAATACTCATTTCCATTGAGTAAAATTATTCAGTAAAGCCTTTTTTACTTGAAATAAAAGGCGAAACCAAGAGTGATATAAAACGTTATATAAATATGTAAAGTATAGTTAAAGAATGAATCCTCCAAACACTGGAATCTCGCACTTTTTAAACACTCAAATTAACCGTTTCAAACAAATACATTGTGATATTTTAGCTAAAAGCTTCAAGGATGGTTTGAATGGAAACATTTAAAAAAATTGTCAGGGAGACTGTCATTATAAACATATTATCAATTAAGTAAAACTATATACTTCAGTGCGAAATCCCGACTTCGCTGTTCCGCCATGTAGGTCATTGTCACAGGATGAATCTCTGCCATTCAGTCAACTGAATGTTAACTGAATGGTCTGGAAAGGTGACTGAATGGCACAGCTATGCCATTCAGCCACCTTTAAGTTACATTTCAGTCACATTTCAGTTGACTGAATGGCAGAGTATTATCCTGTGTGTATTATTTGAATAAGAAGGCGGAGCTTCAATCAAGCGTTGCGATAATATGCATGAGTATATTAGAGTGTGTTTACTAAGTTTTTTCCAGTGATTCCCAAGAAAGCAATCTTAACAAAATTACACTTTTTTTCGGGGGGGGGGGGGCTTCGGAACGACAAAATATTATTAAGAATTTAGATTTTGGAATTTTTAAATTTGTGTTTTTAGTGCTTGACATTTATACATCCTATATATAGCACATGTTTTAATTCAACTCTTATAATTTCCATAAAATAGTTGAATTAAAATGTATGCTTCAATTACAAAACTGGAATCTGTAAACAGAACGCCTCACGAAGGATAAAGTGCTTTTTATATTTCCCAAAATCATTTTTTCCTCAGAGATAACTAATTCATTAATTCTTATGACATTTCCGCGTATTTATATGATTTATTTTATTAAGAATATAATTTTGAAAAATCAAGGTGTTCTGACAAATATGCAGTTGAAATGAATAACGTGTTTTGTATAAGGAATACATATTTTTAAAAAAATGTACTTAAATGTCAGCATCATCGCTACTGGAAACATCAGTGGCAGTGTATTTTGCACAGTTCAGAACACTATCGAGCATAATTTGACTCTGAAGTACTTTGTCTGCGTGTCTCTGATGTATGTACCTCAGTACTGATGCAACCTACCTTTATTACAGAGACATGTAATAGTTTGCACCTTTTAAATAAAAAAACATATGAACGCTTTTTTTTTTTTAGACCGTTTCATTTTTTTTTCATGAATGCGAATCATTAATATAACTGTTTCAATGGACCATAATTACGACAACTTGAAACATTAATGGGCTCATATAGAATATATGCTCTCAAAACGAGGATGTGGCATAACATCTATGGGAATTTAATGTAAACAATTGTACTCCTGCTATATTAATCGAGACAATGCCTAATTACAATGTAAGGAAGTAAAAAGTGAAATTGAAAGTAAAAAAGTTCAATCCCCATGTTTGAAGGAAAGGATGGGGCAATAATATATAGAAAATCTTTAAATTTATTCTTTTGCAAATTATAAGGGGCCGATTTTTGACGTTTAAAGGATTCATTCTTTTAATTCAAGTTTTGCCTATAAACAGCATTAAGGCATTTGATTAAACAATTAGATGAAATTATCGATAATTTTTATTGCAAGTTAAGATATGTCTACAAGTTTACAAGAAAGAAAACAATTCCTTATTATATTCATATGTCAAGACTTTACTTTGGAACCATTTTTAAGTTAGGATTAGTGGTAACTTCATATTTTGTGGATTTTGTGAGTCCCAATCTCCAAACGAAAACGTCCTCAACAAATTGTAAAACACAATATTTATTATCAATAAAAAAATCACAAGAGTTTGTCTACAAGAAAATGTAAGAGATAACAGTACTGGCCGTCCACAATTGACCACTACAAATATTAATCATTGTACAGTAAAAACAATCACTCTGACCAATTTTATCAAATGTTTTAGATATATATCCAAAAGTGTCCTACGTAAATACCTGGGTTTATTATTGTTTTTGTGGGAGGAATATATAACGTTCATTTGCGTGTTTTTTATTTACTTTGATTTCAATATTTTAATTAGTATTTGTAAAACATGCATCAGAATGAATTATTTTTTTTTTTTCGACAAAATTTGCTACAACTAATGAATGATTTAGGTTAATGAAACAACTATAAATTTACTATGCAGCCATAGATAAAACAATTTTGTGACAAGAAAATTTAAGTGCATTATTTAATGTAAAACCAAAGAGCAATTATATTTGAAAACGACATTATCCAACATTATTCGGCTCTTATCCAAATCTTTTAGAATAATAAGAAAAAAAATGATATATTGCACATTAATTCCAAAACGCCTAGTAAATATGGATGCAATTAAAAAAAATAGTATTCAATTGCATGCTTGGGTTTAATGAGATAAAAAAACCCAATAGATTAAGTTTTTTGGAGACGATTGCACAGAAGGGGAAAAGACGTCAAGAGCGATTTTAGCAAATAGAAAAATGGATATCACTCTTTATTCCAGAGTGTTCTTGCGGCCGCACGGAATCAAACGGTGAGTTTATTCATTTTATACATATACATAGTTTTAAAATACATATATAAGTGTTTTGGTTACCTTATGAAAATGCTCAAAAGGCGCCATCGCTTAAATAATGGAATGTTAATGTCATATTCATATCATACTACTTAACTGAAACCAACCGAAATGGTCACACAGACATCATTTGAAATAGTCAAGTATTTGAATATGGATTGGTGGAAAGTATTTAAAAAATCAACGCATATGCTTCTTTAGGCGTTACCAAGGAAAATGTTTAGACAAAAGCATGAGGAATAGTGGTGCTTAGCCGGACTTCAAGAGCGCTGGATGGCCGTGGCCATTGTTAGACTATTGATCTCCTTTTAAAGAAAATATCTGTATACAGATACAGGAAAATAATAAAGTTTAAATCTACAATTGCAATATATAGAATTTTGGTTACATAATAATAGTTTATATCTTAATAAATCAAACCCAAAAAATTAAGGAAAGATCATATGGATAATTGGTAAACCATCCAATCTCCTTAACGTAATGGATAAATTTTTATACATTGGAAACAGAAAATGACAATGGCAAGGTAATTTTAATTGACATAACCAAACAGTGTACGTTTAATGTGCGTTCAAAAACTTACATTGAAAATACTATCATAAAAAATGGGTTATGTTTATTTTGAAAATATATACATGTACCAAACTTATGCTAACAACAATGATATTTTATACTCTCAAGCCGCAGTTTGGAAGAAAATGGACAAACATCAAACTTGTTCCGTTTTAATTTCGATTAGAGTCATTTTTTATGTAAAAAAAACATGGTCAATACATACGGATTCTTTACATTGAAATTGTAAGGTTTATTAAACAGTTACATAGTTAAAAATTTGTAAAAGAAACATATAATTGTTGTTTTATTTGAAAGTTTTATTACTTATTATTTGATTGTTTTAATTCTTTGGTAAGATGAATTATTTGGTGATTTTGTGTGTCCTGGTCGGGTTTATCATCGCGGACGACTATTCTACACCTTAGTATGGAAAAGGAAGTAGTGGATATAGCGGATATGGAAGTGTTGGACATGGACATGGGCAAGTAGGTCATCTACAAGGTGGTAGAGGTATTGGAGCTGGCTTTCCTGGAGGGGGACCCGTAAGAAGCGGATCTGTCGGCGGTGTCGGTGGACCAGGGAGTGTTGGAGAAGTTATGGGGGGGGGGGGTATGGTATGGTATGGGAGGAAGTAAGATGTCACGGTCGATGAAATTAATTTTGATTTTTAATGACAATAAAATATCTTTGTTTGATGAAGATAAAAATCGGCGATTATTTTTGTTTTAGGTCATTCAGAGTATGGAGCATGTCTGTTTAATTTGGTGTTTATTGATGAGCATGAACTTGGTCCATTTTGTACACACGACGAGCAATATCACGGAGTATAGAAATGTTGCCGAGCAGGTCACGGTTGCAGATGTCAAATTCCACGAGAATACCAAAGACCAGGTTCTTGCAACACAAACTATGATTAACAGGGTGGGTGCGCAGAGCATGCAACGATGACACCACATGGTTCTATGGAGGCAAATGCTGTAAACGATTTTCGATTGGTCAGGTCGAATCATGTACTTGCCCATCCTTTATAGGCTTTTACCATGGAATCCCAGGTGGTCCCGGAATCCCAGGTGGCCCCGGTCCTGTCTATCCAATACCACATGTACCTGGTCACGGGAGTCACGGATATGGACCTACATACCCCAAACAGTCGAAAGTCTACTAAACGCTTTTGATCCAAAATCTTGTTTCTTTGTTATAACAATTAAAACCGTTAGTCTGCATCTCAAAGTTGCGTCATTAATTAATTTTGAAATATCCTCTAAAGAGAAATCTGATTGATATCTTAAAGGAACATGGTCACAATTTGAGAAGAGTAGTTTCAGGGTTTTTTTTTCCAATAATAATCTTACTAGTACTTTAATAAGGTATTTCTAATGGTACGTTCAATCCCATTTGTCTAATAGTAAGAAAGATAGGAAATCATATGTCTTCGATATATAAACTACGCTCGTGCCATTGTTATCTAAACGTGTTCTATACTATATTTCTGTTTGTCGGTTAGAGTGTTTTTCACATAAATTTTTTAAATTAAACCCTAGTTTTACTTTTCAACAATTTCATTTTCATAATCAAACGAAAATCCCTCACAAAATGAGTAACTTTATGCACAAAGCAAAACATATTTGTGTCAGATGAAAAAAATATAAAATTAGGAAAACTGAAACATGTAATTTCTGAAAAGCGAATTTATTTCTTTAAACGATACGCAATTGAAATTAATAGAAATGCATTTAAAGTAGTGTGTGCTTTATAATGTTAATTAATGCTCAAAATTGTTTAAAATCATTTTATATCAGTATGAAAAAAAATTGATAACAAATCCTGTACAAAATTCAAATGCAGCG
This sequence comes from Magallana hongkongensis, assembly GCA_016163765.1. Taxonomy (NCBI): domain Eukaryota; kingdom Metazoa; phylum Mollusca; class Bivalvia; order Ostreida; family Ostreidae; genus Magallana; species Magallana hongkongensis. The sequence goes on along the minus strand of WFKH01003881.1, from coordinate 35,780,464 downwards.
TTAAATTTTAAATAACTCCTAAACGCACATTAAGCTCTGAACATTATGACATCTTCCATATCAACATGTTTCGTTCAAATTGTAAAACATTCGTATAAAAATATATATATATAATGCTTACAATATCTTTTGTCTACTTTTTGTCTACTTTATGAGCATTATGACATAGTTTAAGACATAGCTGAAGTGTTGAATGAATTTGTTTCATAATTGGTTGATTGGTATCTGCAACCGTGTTGCCTCCTCACACCATAGTAAGAAGGAAATGCTATTTGACATATAAACATGCAACATAAGTAAAGGTTTATATGCGGAAGTAAACAACTACCCGTTGAACTACAGTCTCAACAAACATTAGTGATAATATCATTTGTGTTTCCTTACTGAAAATCAATGTCGTGTAGGACACATGTAGGCAAAATTCATTACAATTAAAACCTTCAATCACAAAATAATGTTAAAATTGAACGAGATTTTTAGTAGGGATCATTTTGAAATTCGTTTGTGTATTACATTTTTTTTCGATTGAACAAACTAGGAAAAAACGTTTCTGTGGGAGTAAAAAAAAGTTTAGAATTTTTTAAAATAGATTTTCTATCTAAATTGAAATATGACACTTATATGACGATTTTAAATTAATATCGTTTTAAAATATTACCATGCCATCGAATTCGTTTTTAAGGGGGGAAACCTGTCAAAGTGCAGTGTTTCGTAAAGTTTCCTCGACTTTGCACAAAAGTAGTGTGTAAACTCTAAAAAAAGGGTTTGAATACATCATTTCGAGGCTGACTTATGCACCCAAACAACTATGAAAAGTGTGCTACACATTTCTAATGATTCAATACTTCAAAACTTAGGGACCAGGACTGGTTAAATGCATTTTCAATGATAGAATTAAATACAAAATATAAAATGATTTGTTAATTAGCAGAAACTTAAACCCTAACTAATCGAACCATGTAACTATAACTAAATTGAGCTAATATAAAACTCATTGAGGTCTTCCGTTTCCAACGGAAGACCTTATAGTGATTGTAGGGTTTTTCTTTCTTTCTTTCTTTGTTTCTTTCTTTCCTATTATTTTTCCCCCTTTTTTGTTGGCAGAATATCTCAGAGATGACTGGATAGATTTTTCTGAGATTTTCAGGAATGGTAGACGGTGACAATACATCGAGGGTTTTTTTTTCTTCATTTTTTCAAGGTTCATTTCCAGTCGTCCGTTTCAAGTCCCACAACAGAAAGCTTGTCACTTCAAGTTGTCAGAAACGATAAACACTTGAACATTTAAACTTTGTGGGACGATAGACCTATTTCTGTAGATGTGTTTAAATAATTTTGTTTTGTTCGTCGTAACGTCCGGTCTTTACTGGATGTACTTCAAAAATCATTTTTTTACATTTTTAATTTATTTTTCATAGAATGAATATATTAACATAAATCCTTACATATGTCATCTATGCGTTGTTTTATAAAAAAAAGTTCTACTTCCGGTGAGTTATCTCAAATATCTCAGGTAGCTTTTTTAAAACAGATCTTGTGCCCCCGAGATCACAGAAACTTTAAGAGATCAAGGCACGAATGGATGATAGACATTTGTTTGAAGATGTGGTTAACGGGTTTCATTTTGTCGACCGTAACTTCCGGTTCTCACCGGAAGGGTTCAAACTATTAAGTTTTTTATGAGATTAACTGTTCTTCTTTTACAGTTTTAGTTAGCTTGATAAACAGTAATGTGCGATAGGCAAATATACAAAAAATACTAACTCTTATTTTCTTTGATCACTTCCGTTTGTCCGTTTCCTGTCCCGGGACGAGAAAACTATTTTTAACGACATCTCAAAACTGACAGAAACTTGAACAACCAAACTTTGAGGAAAGACAGACCAGTGTGTGTAGATATGTTTACTATGTTTTGTTTGACCCGGCGTAACTTCCGGTCGTCACAGGAAGTACTCCAAAATTTGACTTTTTGTCTTTTTGTTTTAAATAGAAGTAATTACTGGGAATTTCCTTCACAGTATATATTATATCCATTTTCTTTTTACAAGAGAACTGCACATTTTTTTACAAATTAATACATGAGGAACGGAAGGCCTTTTTGTTGCTATAGCAACAAGAGTCTATTTATAAAACTGTTTACATCCCCAACATAAATTTGCGCATGTAAAATAATGTCGAAAACCGTATATGAGCATCTTTAATTATTACAAAGTCAGCCACTACATTCACCGTATTAAGTATGTATTGATGATATACAATACTATACTATACTATACTATACTATACTATACTATACTATACTAT
>WFKH01003881.1:35722671-35744808 GCA_016163765.1 Magallana hongkongensis | reverse complement strand
ATATATATATATATATATTAATGCATGGAAGGATGGATGGATGGATGTATATAACGAATGAATGAATAAAGAATTGATTTATTCAATACATTATATTCTAATTCAATTTAAATGTTTCCTAAGAATGTACATCTATTTAATACCGGTATCAATTTTTCCAGTGTCAATTCTGCAAACTGCTCTAACATCAGTAGGGATGTTAGTGATGCGAAAAAGAAATGGCAGGATTTGAGTAGCCAAACAAAAAAGAGAGAGGCAGAGAGAAGGAGAAGAGTTGGTGGGACAGGAGGAGGTCCCAGTATTGAGGATGATTTAAAATCATGGGAACAGAAGGCATATGTTTTAATTAAAACCAAATACTGAAACCTAGTGACAGTCTAAACAATTTATTTGTTTCAAACATAATTGTTACGACCATGTTAATTATTCATTTATTAACTTCTTGCATGTAAGAATGCATGCTGTTAAAATTAATTTGTTTTAATATAAGCTTTAAATAATAGTAATGATATTAATGCTTTGTTGTTACATGTATTAAATTATTAATGCTGTTATTTTTTCATTCATTACATATTATGATGTAAAACAAAACATCCCTATATTTGAAATATTAATTAACACTGGTATTAAGATTTTAACTATATTGCATTCCATTGCAGATTGTTGGAACGATGTCTAGGTCATCAGTAGAGTGGGTGCAGGGAGGGGTGGATACCTCTGAAGCTTCTCAGTCTTGTACTTTTGGAGAATGGTACGAACTACATGTTTATAATGTAAACAAAACTTGATATTGCTTGTGAAATTATTCTCATGGCATGATAGTATGCAAATTTTAAAAGAAACTTGACTTGTTCATTTACCTTTTTCAGAAGCAGTAAATGTGTTAGAGGCAACTCCTGCCTCAACCTGCTGTCAACTTAAACCCTCTTTACCAGGTATGAATAAAATGTACTGTAACTCTTAATTAATGATTCTCTGGTTTAATATGATTTTCTGAAATTAACTGCACATTCAGCTAAGAAATGGTTCTGATGATTGATCACTCATATATGCATTAACACCCCCCCCCTTTTCCTCCCAAAAAGACAAGGAAATTGGTATAAAAATTGTATTTATTTATAAATTATACAGATTTATCCTATCTATCACTTAATTATTAAGGATTTAATTTCATTTTAAAAATGTGAATCTTTTTTTTCTCCAGAGAGTGCTTGCTCTGATTAACAGGAAGTGCAGTTTGAGACAGGTGATTTAAATGTTTCTACATCTTGGAATGTATACTTTGACATGGAAACAATATTACAGCTAGCTAGTCCAACCTATGCACAGTTAACAGTGAACTCTTAAACTTAAATAATATTATTATTGTACCATTTGACCAGTAGGGTCAATATTGTTACCTCAGGGTATATGAAATATATTATTGATTCCTTGTTTTGCAGTTAATTTTGCTAACCCTTCATCAGAGGTAAACTCTCTGGATGAACACTCTTCAAGAAAACTGCAGAACAAGATGAAAAGGAAAAGACCATACTGTAAGTATAAAAAATTACAAACACAAATGTTGTGTATTATTTTTTTTTATTCTTTGGAAATTTAAACATGTAGTCATTCCTACAAAATGACTTTTTTAAATCAGGTAATGGTGATAAGGAATCTGATAATATCAGAAGAGAATTCCTTGATGGGGAAAAAGAGAAGAACGGGTCTCTGGAAGAGTATAGAAAGAAGAAGATTGCTCTATATGAGAAGATGGTACAGCAGCAGAGTGAGATGCTTGAGCTACAGAAGAGGAGTACAGCAGCTTTAGAGATCATTGCATACAAATCTGCACACTCATTGCAGCCTTCATCTCCATTTTCAGTTTCTCCTGTGATACATTTTAATTCATAGAGTACAATATTGAATCATTTAAATTTGTGGGGACCAGTGTTTGTGGACTTTGGGTTTTGCTTAATTCATTATCTATCTGATAATTTATCTTATTCATATAATTAATATTCATTGTTATTTTTTGTAGATGCGTCAGTAAGAAAACTCTTTGAAGTTTTGTTTTTGTCAAGGATGTAAATTTGTGAGGGAGGGTTACCCATGAATACCACAACAATTGAGCCACCACGAATTCTTATGATTCCACAGTATTTAACATGATTCTTACTCTTCTTATTGAATATCTCATTTTTCATCCCATGCCATAACTACATATGTAGCAGCAGTATCATTATTTGTAAGTCTCCCTACTATAAAAGGTACATGTTAACTGGTTCTATTATATATGTGTAGATTATGAATAACTCTTAATGTTGATGAACGAATAATAGATTTTTTATTAAATAGCGAGCTGCTGATATTTCTAACATCACACTCTCTTCCTGTATGCACACATTGTATTCTGTATGAAATACTGCATTTATACAAGAATCTTTTTTTCTGTCTATGTAAATGAAAATATTTGGATGAAAATTTACAATGATTTTTAATTTGTGATAATAATGCTTTAAATACAAATTTTTAAACAGTTTATAATCAGGAAAAAATGAAATATATGAAGAAATTCATTCATTTCATATAAACTGAAATAATTATCATTTTAAGGCAACAAACACTTTGAAACATTTACTTATAATACTATCATACTAACAATTCTTACTACATGTACATGTTATTGTTATAAACTTCTATCAATATTTATAGCTGTACATGCATATTATTAAAGCTGTTAAAGATTTAATGAAATTTGTCGGTTTTTTCCCTTAATTAACAACAACAATCCAATGTCACAGCTCAACTATACAATTATAATTTACAGATAATTCTATTTCATTCACTAAATCAGAGAGAGAGAGAGGAAGAGAGAGAGAGAGAGAGAGAGAGAGAGAGAGAGAGAGAGAGAAGGATCAAGAGATAGAGCAATAGTAAGAGAGAATGAGAGGAAATTGACATAAAGACATACAGACATACACCTTACATGGTGTTACATGTAAAAGAAATAGAATGATATTAAAGTATATTTCACAACTATGTTGAGAATATTTACATTTACATATTCATTTCATATTTGAATTTATATGAGCATAATTATCATTTCAAAACATTCAGACATTTGCTATTTTCATCAACTAAATATCATATTTTCATTTCATTTGATATATGATATTAAGACAAATTGCATGATCAGATTCTGTGTGAGGATACTCACACATGTACTATTTTTTACACAATGTCATAAGAAATTTGAGGAATAATGCATGAATTTATAGATAATGTTCTTAATTAAAACCTCTGAGTAATGGTCTGTCTCACCCTGAAACCGTCATTGCCATTTCCTCTATATACAGTGTTGTTGTGCAGAATCTGTATGGGATCATCTGCAGCTTCAAGAGGGAGTCGTCCATTAATTGCCATATTGTGCAGTCTTAGGCAGCATTCAATCATTTTGATGCATTTAGGGGCGGTGAACTGAAGACTTCCTCCAGTTTTATGCAAGCATCTATTTAAAGTAAAAAGAAAAAAATTATGTTCACATGGAATAGTTATAATTAACATGTCAAGGATGAATCTTGAGGTGGATTTAATTCTTAATTAATTCAAACTGATATACAAAAAAAAAAAAAAAAAATGAACAAACCTGAATCTGCACTTAAGAACCCCAAAAGCCCTTTCCACTGTGTTTCTGGTTGAGCAGTGGGCTTGATTGTAGTTCTCTTCTTTGGTGCCGCTTGGTTCATTGAATGGAGATAACAACCATTTTTTAAGGGGGTATCCTGAATCTCCCAAAATCCAGGGTCCATTCAAAGTTTCCATCAGTTGAGGTACAGAGGAATTGTCAATATAAAGGAATCATGAGTTGATCCAGGCCACTTCACAACAACATTGGTAAAACTGAAACGAATATTAATCAAGCTTGATTAGTTAAACCGAATTATTTTTGCTATAGTTTTTTTGGACTGAGCGGGTGGGTGAGTGTAATATGACTTTATTGGAAGTGGACTAATCTAATTAAAATTAGATTTTTGATCCGCTCCAAATAGATCGCTACACATGCACAAAGATCTAATATTAATGAGATTGGGAGTGGGCAAGTGGGTTGGTGAAATCTTTCTCAAAAATTGTTTAAAGAGTAAAAGTTATATGCAATGTATGATTTTAATGTATATTTTTAGTCAATGAATACATGTATTTACCGAAGGTCAGCATCCACAACTCCCTGAACATTGATGGAGGGAAAACCCTTTCGGCAGATGAAGTGGGGTTCATCATCTCCTGACATGCCTTGTATGGGTATCAATGTACCATCTTTGGCACCTACTACATTTGGGAAATGAGCGATCTTATAGAACCCATACTTCACTCTCTTTAGTTCCTCCGGTGTGCTTGGGAAAGTTATGTTGTTCAGCTGCTGACATAAAGCTAGGCAGACAGAATGCAATATCATTGATGAAGATGGAACAGAGACTCCATGCAGGTCTGCCACTTCAGACAAGTAGTCTCCCCTAGCCAAAAATCGAAGAGTGATCAACACCTGAGAAAAGAGACATTTACACAAATGTTTTAGTGGGGTGTTACAGATGAGGAGGGGGAGGGGGAAAGAGATATGAAAGAATTCTAACTAAAGGCAATTTTTTTTAATCAGTTGACCTTAAGGTCAATGGGCTGGGAAAAAAAAAATTTACACAAAAAATGTCATTGGAAATAAGGGAAGGTGGTGATTTTCAGCTATGTAAATACATGTACGTGTACATATAAAATATCACTTTTGGACAGGAAGGAGTAAAAATTTGGTTTTTTTAACATTATGTATACTAAGATAGTTGCATCTGTCTACATGTAAAATACATTTGAAAGAAAAATTTGGGGTTTTATTCAAAAAATGGGTTATATTTTATTTATAGTCAGGTTGCTTAATATAATGTTATTTCATAAAATCAGACAGCAAAATTGCTGCAAATTCATAAATTTAATGATTAAATTGATTAAAACTGTTTTGAAGTATTTATTCTTATCCCAGTAATTAACTATAGCTTAAACCTATTAGTTGTCATCAGGATAGGAATCCTACTTTCTAATTAAGCCAATTTACTCAAGTGATGGCCATTCTACACATTTAAGAGGGAGTTTACTCCCCTTCATGTACATACACTGTACCATAGTATTATAAAAGTAGTATATAAAAATAATTGTTTACATTGTACTTTTTGTTGCAACAATCTCACGAATATGAAGATGTATATTGATGGGACAGTAACTTTTTTTTTAGCCTAATGGCATGGGACACATGGTTTTTTTTTTTAATCTGAAAGCCATGGGACATGTCAATTTTTTTAATGAATATTTTTTTTTAAACCGGTCCCAACATTGTGATAAATTTTGCCTGTTCCCTAATAATAAAAACATAGGCTATCATTTGATATATAGATAGTTTAAGGCTGTGCTTAGCCTACACTTGTAGAAATATATATTTGTAAGCTGAGAAATGAGAATATAGAAAAGAAAATACATTAATAAACTCTTCTTCTTCTCATATTTTTGTTATTAGTAGTGAGGTAAAATGATAATAATTTTGGAGTTGATAAAGTTGTGATTGATCAATACTGACAGGTGCCTGTTTATTTATATTGTTGAATTGTCTTCCCAATGCCACATGGGGCGAAATTACAGAGGACCGAAAAATTTGCCAGTACAATTTCACTACGAGCCGTTAACTCTCTATAAAATTGAGATAAAAAATAAGTTTAAATCATAAACTTACTTGGATATAAACAGGAATCGCACATGATCTAGAGGTTGGATGCTGTACAGTATCATTTACCAAATCAGTCAAGAGAAGAATTTCTCGCTGAGGAAAACGGTATCGTGCAACCAAATCTAGGTCCGTATATCTATCTAGTGGGTTAATTCGGTCCCAAAAAATACGTTCTCGTCGCAATGCACGATCGTTTTCAAAAAGCAGAAAAAAGGCAGCCATTTTTGTTGTCAATTAATAATCTTACGACAAAATATTTGCACTTAAGTTTTTATTTTTACACTTAAGAGAGGGTATAAGCTCTCGTAAAGTTACGACAAATTTTACACGTAAGAATCTCGTAAATTTTTCGTGAAAATGAACAAAAACTTAAGTTTTCACTTACGATAAAAATTAATCGTAAGATTTTTTGTGAAAAGGGCTACAGAACTGTTTAAATTACCGACATTTTATGTTTACAATAATCCAAGCGATAAGCGCGTGCTTTGATCATTGTGACGTCATGAAAAGTTCATACAGAATTGAACGTTTTCGCTATTCTATAGGTTCATATAAGGAAACATATTTGCAAATGAAAAAATAACACTGTAACACACACAACTTACTGAAAGGTTACATGATGAGTTTTTTTTATGACGTCCCAAAGTTGAAAGCTGTTTAAATGCAACGTCACAAGCCAAAATCAAAGCTCACGCTTGTGGCTGTTACAGTGGTTCTTCCGTTTATTTGAACTTACCCTTAGGATAATACAGTGATTTTCAGGTAAAAAATTACATCTGCATACAGGCAAGAAGTTTTTAAAAAAATGTAAATATAATGAGTAACGCGTTCGCAAGTTTCTTTTCCTATAATATATGTATAATGGGTTAAGTCATGGTGTATTTCTTCTTAAAGTAGGCTTAAATAAAAGTTTAGCAAACATTACAATTAGACGAGTAAAAGCAACGCATCACTATGACGTCATGATGACGTTATAGGTGAGGTAATCTTAAGCTAGCATCAAAAAGAAGCAATATTCACACTTCCACATCGTTATTAGTGATGCAGTTGCTATTTTCTCGCAGCCAATCAGAATCACGGAAACTTTGTCAGCCATTACCTCCGACAAACTCAGCTTCCGTAATCACGGTTATGCATCGGAATGTGAAATAAATACACAAATTTGTGTGTTATATAAGTGATTTTTTTAATCACAATAGTTAAAACTTGTTCGTGGGGAACATGCAACAGTGACACCAGGTACCCAGAGAGAGTACAAAACATTAGATTCATCCCATTTCCCAAATAAAACCACAAACCAGGCTAAATATTTACGTTGGATAAAATCATGTCGACGACCGCACTGGCAGTTCAATCAGTCCAGAATCAATTGCCATACCTTTGTGTGTTCTAAGGTCAGTGGATTTGAATTGAATAATTGAAAAGACAAAAATATCCTAGCAAAAACGCCAACTTTTTAATGTAATCAAAGCTCGAACATGTCATTTTTCCCTTTCATGCAACCTTTTCTATCTGCTTCAATATTATTGTTTGAAATTGATGAACAGTACCAAGCATTTTTTACATTCACTGAAGTAGTTAGAATAAATAAATGAAATTTTAAACCGAGTATATTCTATACAATACAAGAGCTCGTACAGTGTAAACAAAAAAAAAAAAAAAATCTGATATTTATTAATAAAATAGTAGTTGAAACGTGCAAAAGTAGGCATGGACGAGCTTGATTTTCTAATCATTTTCCATCTTAGAATTTCAATATATTTTAAAGTACGAAATATATATTTTATTGTATCAATGTATTTCATGTATTGTACCATTTTGTTGACCCAAATTGGTCCAACTCCTGTTTTTTTTCTGACCCTTTACCTACTGATGGATCCCACATGAAGACAAGGCTTCACTGGAAATTAAGGAATAAAGTGTAGGGTATTTTATATATCTAACTCTAATTGAATCCTAAATGATCACAAACTACTGTATTTTTTATAAGCTGAGTAGTGAAAACTTGTGTTTTTTGAGCTAACCCTTTATTATAAATGTATTTAACTATTAATGATGTTTTAGTGTTCAGTACATGTTCATTACTCAGTGTTCACTACAATGTGTTAACAGTATTTACAAAAGTATTGGTAACTTGCTTTTAAATTTAAATTAAAAAAACAGATCGCAATTGTATTAAGTAGGCAAATTGTGATTCTACCCTGCATGTGTAATTTTGGTGTTTCTGTAAATTTATAGAGAATATAAGCCAAGATATCAAGATACCGGTACATCCATACATCAAGATGGAAGTGTCTCCAACACAGACGGGATTACGGATAGCACCAGCGAATGCCAACAAATTTTAAATGCTGAAGGAGGTTATTTAGTGTTATTTCTTTTGCATAAAAGAAACAACATAATATTTGTAAAAGAAAGACAGCTTGAGTACAGTACCCGCAACGTTATTTTTTACAAGATAAACGATAGGATATGATTCACGCACGATACGATAGCATTAACGCACGATAGAACAGTATACACGCACGATAGGATAGGATTGATACACGATAGGAAAGGATAAACGATGTTCATGATAAACGTATAATCGCTTTAAACGATCTTCATGAATAACCTGATAATGGAATAATTTGGGAAAACACACGTACGAATAAAGCTTTATGTGGAATTTCTTTTTAGTAACAATTGCCGAGTTGTTAATCATCGCTGCATCATTTATAGAATGTATAATAATGGCCAGTTAATTTTTTTTAACAAAAAATATGAGCTTAAATGATCAATAAATTTCTGTATTGTTAACATTGCTTTCATTACCGAACACCCTAGCCGATCGCCGCGAATATTGCAGCCCGGGATCAAATCACACAGAACATAGCGGGTTCAATTATAAAAATCCAACTCTTTTTTAAAGTAAATATAAAATCTATCATAAATACATTTCTTTCTCAAATGATGCTTTAAAGCGAATTATATACCATACAAGTTAAATAAATATTTACGCATACATTCCGCGTACGATTTGTTAACATTGTTTTCATTACCACACACCATAGCCGATTGCCGAGAACATTTCAGCCCAAAATCAAATATCACACGGAAAAAAATGGGTTCAATTATAATACAACTCTGGTTTTAATTAAATATAAATTATATCATAAATACTTTTGTTTCTGTAAAATATGATGCATAAAAAACGAATTATATTGCATAAAAGTTGATGTTTACGCAGGTATAGACTTCGCGTACGATAATAATTCGATATACAGGTAAATATGTTACCTTGTTCCTAAGAACTTCGATAGTTTACATTTTTTTCCAATGCTTACAGATATGATTTACATGTAATATTGGTTAATTTTGATCTTAAAAATTAAGAAATTAGTATCATGATAGAATGCTGGATAGGATTTTACAATTCTTGTTCGATAAATTTTCTTATACGGCGCACTAAACGACTTGCAACTTTGAAATAAATTTACTTGCTTATGAAAAGGCACGAAACGATTAACACGATAGGATAAACGGAAAAAACTGTTAAAATTGAACGATTAACCTGATAGGATTCACGCACGATAGGATAGGATTAACGCACGATAGAACAGTATACACGCACGATACGATAGCATTAACGCACGATAGAACAGTATACACGCACGAGACGATAGGATTGATACACGATACGATAGGAAAGGATTGTAAAAATTAACGTTGCGGGTACTATAACATACAAGACTAAGCATGAATGGGATATCTTGTAAAATTCTCTCTATAAACATATCTTTTGTTGTATAGATTACAAAGTCACACCAGGGTGCACCAGTCACAAGTAATTGTCCTTGCACCTGAATAAAGTATTCATGATTTTTATCAAGTGCGACTTTGCCATTTTGTTCTATGAGCATAAACTTGTTAATTTCAACACATGCTTCAAAAATCAACATATATCTAGCTATGTATGGACACTTGATTTCAAGTAATCGGCACTCACCATTTTCTCAAATTTTCCCATCTGGTGTACCTGCCAAAAAAAGGATCTTCATTATTTACAACTAAACCACAATCATGAAAATGTGAATTCACTGCTGACTTTTTTTGAGCAAATATTTCTCTGGCTTGCTTTTCTCTGCTCAACCCATATTCAGTTGCTGCTGTTTTGAATTTTGAGCTGCTCTGAAAGAAAGAATTTAACAGTGCTTCATTTGGGTGATTCTTTCTTTTGACAATGCGGTGTATCTGAGATGCATTTATTCGAATCGCTCTGTATTTAAACCATTTAGGATTTTGAGACTGGTTTCCTGTATATTTTTCTAATTCCTTAGGTATGGGGATATAAGTTCCTCTGTCAGCCAATCGTTGTATCATGGGAGTAATTTTACCTTTGATGCTAGAGGAAACATAGTGTTTCCACAGTACATCAATATCCATTTGTTCAATTGTGGACCACATATTTTTGACTGAAAATTAAAAAGAAACTATAAAAATATAAATAAAAAATAACAGATACATATGTACTTTTATGTGTAATGTACAATATACAGGTACAAGCTAATCAATATTATTAAGTTTGAATTTCAATTTTTTAAAGTTTGTGTACCACAAATGGGGTTAAAATCAATTGGGTTTTTTTCTTGCAGATTCATTATGTTTACTGAATGCTGCTGCACAAGTGCATGAACTACAAGATAGGCTTAATTCAATATTGGAAACCTTTCTTCAACAAAGAGTTTTGAGCCACAACTTGCAGCTGCAGTTATCGGCAACATCTCAACCCTCCAAAGATCCAGAACCTGATTTAACACTTCAGAAAATACTTCAACTAGAGAAAAAAGTTCCAGGATTATTTCTTCATTATACTAATTCAAAACATTCTACACTTGTTACATTGTTAGAGTTTCTGACATCTCAACAGTTGCCAGAATTTACAAAATAGAGAAAAGAAGTCAAGTGGATGAATCTGGAAACACAGCTCTTGGTAATACTAATGCGACTCAGACATAACGTTAGTTTTAAAGATTTAGCTGTATTTCTTCCCAATCTGTCAGTGAGGTATTAAATGCATGGATTGATCATATGTATATGATGTTAGGTGCAATACCGATATGGCCTTATCGAGATGAAATCATTAGAAATATGCCACTACAGTTTAAGTCTGAATTTCCAAGAGCTCTTGCTATCATTGACTGTACAGAGTTGAAAACACAGAAACCTTCATCTTTGAAACTGCAATCCCAAATGTATTCGGATTACAAATCAAGAACAACATTAAAAGGACTGATAGCTTGTGATCCAATGGGAAATATAATCTTTGTCAGTGAGCTCTTTACTGCTTCTATGTCAGATGTGACTATCACAGAGAAAATAGGATTTTACAAACTCCTACATCAACTTATGGTTGCTGGCTACATTCATCAGAGTGACTGTATCATGGCAGACAAAGGATTTACAATATCATAACTGGAATCTTTGAAGTTCTAATCTAAACTTGCCATCCATTGTGAAAAGTGGTACACAAATGTCTCAGTCGGATGTTGACACCACTCAAAAAATTGCAGCTCATCGCATACATGTGGAACGTGCAATTCGTAAAATAAGATCTTTAAAGATAGTTTCAAATTGTATTCCGACCAGTATATTTAGATAGATCAACAAAGTATGGACAGTGTGTGCCTTGCTTACACTTTGGCAAGATCCAGTATTAAAAAAGAAGTAATTAATTCACAGGTTTTTCATTTTCTGTTGTACAATGTAACACACCTGATAGCTTAATGTTAATCAACCAAATCTGTTGCTTATTTTGGAGACTTTTGATGTAACTAGTCGTTATAATGGTGATCCTTTCACTGATCTCAGTAAGTGGAGCGACCCTTCGGCTAACTCTGGAACTCTGTTTTAAGTAATAAAAAAATTATTGAAGATATATTTCCAAAGTATTGCTGATTTTGAAATCATAGAATCTTAGTTTTATACTGATGATTAATTTTGACTTGTAACATTACATGTGTAAGTGTATTTTGTGCCTTGACTTTGTTTCTTTTGGTAGTATGGGAACTTTTTTGTGGATTTCTTTGGATCTTACAACTCTAATTGATTTACAGAAGCAGGATTGATATTGCTTCCTCTTATGAAGTTCCACTGTTGAGGAAGGCTTGTACATGCCTGCTCGGCAGGTACTTCTTTAAGTCCTAGCAATTTAAACTGCTGGATACACTTAACCAGGCCAACAATGTGGGAACATGTGCCAGAGACCCTATAAGTGTCAGGTTAGAATGGCATAGGCATTCATTACTGGTATATGTTATTGTAAAATGAATTGTTTTAAGTATATAAATTGTATTTTATTTTATTTATCGGTGTGCTGTTTTTAGACAGTTTATTTTTAAGCTATTTAAAGTAGCCAATGCTTTAATGTGCATGATCATGTACATGATAGTAAAACATTAACTGAATGTTGATGATTTTATTCAACTTCTTATTAGGCTGATATACCATTGAGAACCTGTTTAAGAAGGGAACACACTAATTAATTGGATTAAAGTTTATAAACAGCTGTAGTAAACATTAAGAGCGTTTGGAAAACAAATTAATCAATCGAATTCATGCACTTTTCAAGTAAAGACAACAAAACACTTAAAGATAATTTAATTTTATTAAATTAACAATAACGTAATACATGTTAAACGATATATTTTACCCGGCTGTGCATGCACAATATGCATCTTTCACTACAGATTCTGCTGAATCAACATGTAAACGATGCGATGACTCTCCTTTCCTCATGCTTCGGTAACATCTTGCGGCAATAATTACAGTATTATCTTCGGGGGGTTTTTTTGGGGGGGGGGTTTTACAGTCATTTTATGAATGTAACCTTCCCTGAAATAAATGAGCCCTTTTGTTTGACTTTTCTGCGATAAATCAAAAGAAAAGGAACTAAAATTAAAACTATTCAGTACAAGTTGCAAGTCGCCCGCCATGTTGTTTACAAAGTTTGTCAGCGCTGAGGTCACGTGAGTTTGGTTGCTATTGGTGGGCCGGGCGTAGAAGCGTGAATATGAAGTAAAGGCTTCACAATATAGAGTCATATAATTTTATCATTTGAAGACCTATATCTACATGTAACAGCTTGATGTAGATGGAAATTCCTATTCTTTTATATTTACATTCCACATATTTTTTGCATGTAAAGTGTGTGGAAAACTACTGCAGTTATAACACAGTAACAAACACAGGGTACTAAAAGGATAAATGATTAGTTTTATTTTGACATCACAAACGTTGAACTCCGTTTAAGTGCAACGTAACAAGCAAAAGTCAAAGTTCACGCTTGTGGCTGTTACAGTGGCTCCTCCAATAATATGAACTTACCTTTGGATAATACAGTAATTTTGAGGTATCAATCACATTTCCAAACAACGCAAAAAGTTTTGTAAAAAAGTGTAAATATAAGCATTAAATCAATTTTTTATTCATTTTCGCGTTATTACGTTATGAAAATGATTTTTTAAATAGTTTAGTTGTATTCTGGTTAGGGTATATATTATAAAGGTATCAAATAATAATGAATGACATTGCATTAAAATAATGTTAACTATTATTTCTTCGAAAAAGCATATGGAATCTAAGTTACATGTAATTCCGCGAAATAACTAATCTAAGTTAATACATGTATTTGTACCTATACAAATATAAAAACAACCAAACCTAGATCAAAAAGAAAACACAAGAGATCAGAGACATTTTGTCCGTAAGTTGTATTACGTAGATTTACACATTGTCGACGTCATGACTGAACGTTTATTGTCGCGTAAATGTGATCGGAAAGCATTGCAAACAAATTCAAAATAGAAGAAATCTATGAACTCTTACCAAGTATTTTAGTGTGATAAAACTGAGAATTGAACAAGAGAATTATGGAATAGATGTTAACTTTAATTTTAACCTTTATTATGCTAGATTGTTTTGGACATTTTCTAATCTAAACAAAAATACAAGGCTCGCTCCTAAGAAATGACATACATTTGTATTTTTGGCTTGCAATTGACCAGACTGTTTTCCGTAAAACACATCAAGAATACTAAGGTAATTCTTAAAAAAAAACCAGATTGTTTCGTGCAGCAAATAAAGTTAATGATTTCTAAAAATTTTAAAATTGTCGCATATTTAATTTCATGAACACAAAGAAATAACACTGTGTCTAGACGACAACTTACTTTCTCGATCATCCCCGACCAATCACATACCCTGGTAATTATATGCAAAGAAGTTCAACAAACTAACCTAATTGATAGATTCTCATACTAAAATTGACTCCGGAAATCAGATTTATTTATAAACAAGTGTCCTTTTCAAATCAAATAATTCTACTGTCACATAAACCGTACATGTATTTAAATTATAAACTTTTAAAAACTTATGATAATACGCACTAGATGTATTTGATTTCAAATAAATTAAAAAGTATTTTATCTAAATATCCGTTAGCTAATGTCTTAGTTTTTCCTTTCTTCTTGTGACGCTTACATATAATGAAGATCAATGAAGATCAATATCATCTTAGGCAAATCAAATGTGACCTGTTTTATGTTAAGTCATTGTCCCGTGCCGTGCCAAATCAACAATTGAAATTAAAAATAATAAAAACAAACGCCTTGAGATGATATGATTAATTTTTTGATAAATACAAACATCTAATCCAATAAATAACTGATTAGAAGAACCACAAATTGATCTCTTCAAGTACATGTTTGCATAAGTACTTCTATTCAAAACAATGATTTGATCTTCAAATTCAAAAGAGATCAATTTTTAGCCGCTTAAAAATATACCAGGGACACCCGTTCGATGGAACAGAGTGTTACATGATCAAAAAACTCTTATTTTTATTCGAAGCCCAAAAACTGCCGCGTAAAGAAATGAAATTGTTTAGAATTTTTTCTTCACTTTATAACGAGTAATCGACTAAAAAAAATTTAGTCGATGATCGGCGTGACCGAGCGATAGTCGAGTACTCGAGTACTCGTTGACATCCCTAATTTTTATTGATGTATAAATAAGTTATATTCAAAGCTTAGAAATTACGTGAATACTAGAGTGAAACTTGTTCAGTTTTGACGTCAGACTACTTATCGTAGACTTCTCTTGCTGGGTTGTCCTTGTCAAGTGACAGATGGAAGACAGGACACTCTGCTGCTGATTCTGAAGCCGAGTTTTCATCTGAACAAGTTCTATGACAAGTTCTTGCATTCTTCCTTCGAACATCTGAAGCTGGGAATTTGAACGAAAAACATAACTAGAAAGCTTTTGTGTTTGGTTGATAAGACATGTAATTTTTTTTTTTTTTTTTTTTTTTTTTTTTTTTTTGTAGAGTATACGTTTTAATAGCATTTGTAACCTTATTACATGTACTACAAACGAAAATATCTAGATATTTTACGTTAAGTAAAAAAGGAAATTATAATTATTTTTGGTCTTTCTGTAATTGTTAGTGTACAACTTGTCATCGAAATGTGCTGTTACCAACATTAGAACATAGCCTGTCCCACAAAATACAGTTTTCGGCTTGACAACTATAAATAAAAAGCATATTGCTGTGGCCTAAAGTGTTTTCTGTTTAAAATTATATTTGACCAGAAATATAATCTCAAGTACATTGTACAAAACAACGCAGATGTAAGATTTCAGTCCTCATAGCTATAAATTTAGGATTTAATTCAAACCGCGTGTAGAATGAAACGGTTGTGATGTATCTGCTCAATCGGATCTTTGAATTTAGTAATTTATTATTGTTATTGGAATTATCAAAACTGCATTTTTTATTCGCAAGTTTATTTCTGGATCGCAAACGTATTTCCGAATCAAACATCTCTAACTACTAAAAGATATAGTAGTTATTGTATTACATGTAGTGCCTCCATCGCATCGCCTATAATTTGTTTGTAAGAACGTCCGTTTATTTGAAAAAAAAAAAAAGCAGGTATACCTCTGAGAAAGAAGATAAGTTCAGAACTGAAGGGTCGGGGTAATTCTAGAATATAAATATTTACTACATATGCTTTCGCAACAGATTGTGATAATTCGTCAAATCCCATGTTGGTGTACATGCTGATCATATCATAAGTAACCAATACGACACTTGATTGGTACAATCAGGGGTTCGATTTTTTTGTATGAAATTGGACATGTCTTTGATGTATGAGTTTTGTTTCTGTACGCGTATATGTACTTGATTTACATGTTTGTAGCATTCATTTGCTATTATTTAACAAAAGAAAGCAGGTGTCAGTGCTATGTTTCCTTAGATCCATTCATATTCATATAGATAATTTACTTTGATTAATCTTCGTAACAAACGAAGTCATTGCAGGAAATTTTTAAAAAAATGCAAAGCGCTTTGAGATGTATTTCCTGGTAATGTTATTGTAATTTATCAAACGATCTAATTTAATATACTTCCCTTTTTCTTTTAAACAACTTATGCATTTTCCTATCATATCATGAAATTTAGGAGGATGAAGACGGTGCAATGTCAACTCATTACTCAATACCTATTTTATTTTGTTATTTTACTTAATCAAGTTGTCTTTTACAATATATTTCAATTTCATGGTAACTTTCTTGCCTCGAAAAGGATATGTTTTGAAAGAAATTACCCCCTTTCAGGCATTATGACTTTTAAAAAGAATTCTATCATATAATTTACTTTCAAATTTTATTTAATTACATCTAGGAATCGATTTAAAGATCAATTTTTTACTCAATATCATAATTCTTCGGCGGCGTGGAAGGGCCAGATAAAAAAAATAATAATATATCTTATTTGTTCGGACGAATTAGTTATTTGTTCGAACGCCTTAGGATTTGTTCGGACGAATTGGCTATTTGTTCGGACAAATTATGGTTTGTGCGGACGAATAAGTTATTTTCGGACGAATTAATTTATAGTTCGGACGAATTAGGATTTGTTCGCACGAAGTTGCTATTTTTTCGGACGAATTAAGATTTGGTCGGACGAATTAGCTATTGTTCGGACGAATAAGTTATTTGTTTATAAAAACAGTATTTTTGATGAGTAATTTAGACAATCTGATCTGGAGATGATGTAGATAAAGGGAGGGGGCTGTGATCAAGCCACCCCTTTCCTTTAAATGATTAATTACTATATACACATAAATATTAAACATATACTAGTCAATGATATTTACAAGGGCGTCGGAACAGGGGCGGCGGTCACCGCCCCAATAATTTTGCCACAAAATGATTTTTTTTGAAAAATTAAGACTCAATTGAAATTTAAGAACGGCGATCTGTATTCATTAGAGCGGAGATGATAACGACGATTTGTGTTCAATAGAGCGGCGAAATATGAACTGTATTGTTTACACAAGCAAAAGTGGGGTATATATACCTGTTTCTGGCGTGTTTTGGCAATTAACAGTGCATTAGTTAGATAGGTTTGACATTACAAAAATATCGTTCTCCAGCTTTGATCAATAACAAGTTGTAAGTAAGAAACAACTAATATTATATAATTTATGAGCTATATATAATATATTTAATATGTCAGCACAGGATTAACGGAAATCCATTTAAGTTTTTTGAACGCTCTTGAAGTGCAACAGAGACTGCTAAGTTAAATCAAATTTACGTATATTAAATAGGACATAATTGATGCTTATACATTCACATGCGCAGATTCAGAAAATTTGTCCAGGGGGGGGGGGGGGGGGGGGTCTCTGATTATTTATACAATATCTGCCATAGTTTGCTGACAAAATATAAGCTCAAAAATCTATCACAATTCTGCATGTCGGTAAAGGGTGGGAGTAATATTCTTGTTCTGGCATAGCGCGAAATTGTTTTTCATAGTTACTAAAGAAAAAACCTGCGTTGCCTAGAGTGGGCTTCTCCATGCGCGGATTTAGAAGGGGGTCGAGGGTGGAGAACCTCGGACCTCACCCCTCCCCCCTCCCCCGGCAAACAAAATTATCTTGCAGATCCTCCAACCCGGGAAAAAGTTCTGGATCCGCACATGGTCTCGTAAACTCATTTAGACTTTTCACATCTGCGTATCCATGATTATGACATATTTTTTTCTTTCTTTCTCTCTCTCTCTCTCTCTCTCTCTCTCTCTCTCTCTCTCTCTCTCTCTCTCTCTGTTAGTATAATTAACTTATTCGTCCGAACAAATCCTAATTCGTCCGAACAAATAACATTCGTCCCAGCAAATAGGTAATTTGTCCGAACAAATCTAATTCGTCCTAACAAATAACTTATTCGTCTGATCAAATAGGTAATTCGTCCGAACAAATTCTAATTCGTCCAAACAAAACCTAATTCATCCGAACAAATAACTTATTCGTCCGAACAAATAAGATTCATTTTCTTTTCATCAGGACTATTCCACGCCGCCGTATAATTCTATGATTAAAAAAAAACTATACGCTTCAAACTGCGGGTTTTTTTTAATTGTAATTTGATCAACAAGTGACAGCATAAAAAAAACTTCATTAAAGTTGTTTTGAAAAATTGTATAACAACGTTATTATGTGCTATAAAACATTTATAAGTTGCATTGTCTCTTTCTTGGCATGCAAAGAAATGAAAAGATATAAACTTACCTGCCGCTTTCCTGGAATTATGATTTTGTGACAGTTTTTGTTTACATTAAAAATTACAAACATTATGAGAAGAATAAATTTCAATGATTTACTATTTAACGCTTACGGATTAAATATGAGTAAATATGTCATTTTATATTATGAATCACTCGAAACTGCGCATAAATCTAAATGACAGAAATTATAAACGTTGAAATTCCGGAACTTATGTTATTAAAATCAGAAAAATTTGACAATGTTAAATTAGAATATGTCAGCCTATTAAAAATTAACTTGACAGTTTTAATGGGACACACAAATCAACGAAGATGTATTCTTTAATATATCCATGGAATATACACATAATTTAAACAACTTGACGTATGCGACATTTATTTTCTTAATATTTACACTAAGTCTTGCAACTTAATGCTTTCCCTTTTAGAATTTACAATATTTGATCTATTCGCTGTTATTTCTTTACAACATCAGACTCGGTCAAAAGGTGGTGTAAATAATCTGGGTCACTTTTTTACTCTGTATACAAACTAACAGAGGTATATGCTTACTGTCAGGTGAAAATATCTAAAATGATTGGATTACTATAAGTAGGGGTAACTGATTTGTCATGATTGTTTTTAAAAATGAGAGAGAAATCTCTCCTTTTCTTTATTTTGAAAACTAAACAAAACTTAAAAATAAAAAAAAAAACATCATTATTAAGTGACAGATTTATTTTGGAGCCATTAATTCTTTTCAGGTTTTTGTTAATAATTATCTAATTTTAAAGGCATTAATCATTTAGCTCTTTCTTTGTTAGAACAAAAATGTGCATGCTTCAAAAGAAAGTATTTATCAAGTGGTTTCCCTAATATTTTTTTACATGTATGAGTGTTATGCGTATAGCACGGCTTTGGTCTTACAAGGGCGGGAAACTCACAAATACAATATATAAAAGCTTTAATGAATAACTTTTACTCGAAAAAAATTGCTATTGGATGTTATGTTTGTAGTGTCATGACGCTGAATACGATTGCAATATCATTGTGACTAACTCCTTCAACCTGCACTAACTTATTTAGGCTTCCATCCGATTTTTTTGTCCATTAAAAAAACAAAAAACAAATACACATTATCTCTTGTTTCTGTGAATTTATTAATGATATTTGATTAAAAAAATACCTCCTGTGTATGTATTTTCAACTTAAAAGAAGCACACTTTATATTTCAATTTTTACACATAAAAATAGCACGATAGTTTGTCTTGAAGTTTGGAAAGTGTTAATATTCACATTGAATAATTCACTGGTCTGTGGCGTTAGATATTGAATGCCGGTTTAAGTGTTCAGTTCAGTACAGTTATAAACTTGTCCATAAATATCATTTGTAACGATAAACAATCAAAAGTTCATTCATCAGGCAGCATCAACAATGTGTAATACTACGCTTTAATGAGAGCAGTGACACTCATTTAGGAACATAAATTTTGCATCATTTATTAACAAAAATGCACATATTTATTATAGAAAAAATAGCTGACGTCCGTATATTAAACATCTTTTTCATGATACCCGCGCACTTTACAAATCTTATTTAAAGATATATTTCAACTTTAGTTCTCGAATTGACAAATTGCTGTCAATCGAATTAACTTTTCGTCAATTGTTTATGCTATTTGCGAGGATAATCAAAAAGTAGTGTCACACTCATATTTTCACTGTTTACATGTTTTTATATATTTTCATTCAGTTTCATATAAAGCGTTTATTTCAATATTTCAAATGAACATAAAGATGATTTTATAACTCTAAATCTCTAATGTAGCCAGCTGTGTGAAATTGTGGGATATGTTATGTTTTTCATTCTGTTTATTTCTAAAATCAATGGTTTTTAAAAGTGTGAGATTCCTAAACTATTTTATAGCAAAGACACATGTAATAAGCAAATTCTTTTTATTGTGACATTTGGCAATGTTTATTTATCCTAAGTCAATTTTGTGTCTTCTTACACTCATTTTCTTTGATGTTGCTAATTTCTTTGTTATCCAATATGTTTGAAGCAATTTACTGTCTAAACACCAGGTGTCATACATAGACTCTTATTTACTCAAGTTGAGCCCCTTTAGCAAAACTGTAGTTCCTACTTAGTGTGAATTATCAATACGCGTTAATCGTCTTTTTACTTAAATTTTTCTAAACATACGCATTGGTCAGTTTTTCAAGAACTAACTTTTTTACGACAGGCGAGAGTTGGGCTATGCGCGTCACTTACTTGATTGCGCTCTTTTAATAAATACATATTTTCATCGCCCGCTCTCTGCCTCTTTTTCAAGATATGTAAAATTATGTATTGTACATTTCATATTGCGTAAACTATTTTATTTTATTTTATCATCAAATGCAGTATTTCAATCTAAGTTTTATTATCAGAAAACTCAATACTTTAATTTTTTTTTTCGTTATATTATGTTCATTGATTTGTATGTGTTTATAGGTAGCGATACTGTTTTATAGCTTTTTATGGTCGCACGCATTTTAAAATTATTTTTTTTTATTTCAAAATTTTAGTTTCAATATATAATTCCGTATAAATTGACTCGGTTTCCTTAAGAGCCACTCGGCACCTCTCGGCGCTCGATGTACTTAACGGAATCAGCCGAGGTTTGCCGAGCGAATTTAGAACAATTAGAACTCTTTTATGAAGGGAGATATGCTTTTTGTTATTCGTTTGCTAATCGTTCTAGAAGCAAAGATGACGTGCAAAAATCCTTTTCTTAATACTGTGTAAGTGTTTAAATTTGTTTTAACATGAGTTAACTATTATTTTCATTATGATTCTGATACATATTTAGATCATACAATTTAAGATTGTGCGATCATTCATTTATAAAATTTCTAATGTAAACAATGTACTTTCACTTTCATTTTCACTGACATCTTACAAAATATAATCTAATGTATTTTTTTAAGTCAAAAACTTTTATGATCTAATCAGTTACAGTATCAATTTATTTGTTTGTAGTATTGTTTATTTTGTAATTAACTAATGGTCTCATTTTATTGATCGGGTTTTTATTTCATATTGTTAAACGAGACCGGGTTGTTTTCATTATACATGTTTTTATGACTAACTCGATTGCGCTCTTTCAATAAACACGTGTACTTACTGCCCACTCTCTGCCTCTTTTTCAAGCTTCTCGGATACAACCTATTTAGGATCGTCCAATGAAGTAGAAATTGTCTCCAAAAGGATAGGGCAAACCAAATTTACACCCTAACCGTGTGAGACAGTAGGATCATGTTTGTTTTTAAATTTTCATATGCAACATTGTTCGTTTTAGCTCACCTAAGCCGAAGGCTCAAGTGAACTTTTTTTTATCGAAATCGGTCCGTTGTATGTCGTTGGCGTTATCGTCGTCGTTTTCGTAAACTTTTCAAATTTTCATCTTCTTCTCTAAAATCATTAGTCAAATTTTAACCAAACTTACAAAACATTAGAAGGTGAAGGGGATTCAAAATTGTTCAGAGGAAGTACCACGCCCTCCTTTAAGGGGGATAATTTAGAATTATTTAAAATTTGTTAGTATTTTTCAAAAACTTTCTTCTCAAAAACCATTTGGACTGAAAAGCTAAACACTTGAGTAGAAGCATCCTCAGGAAGTGTAAATTTAAAAGACCATATTCGATAAGGTCCCATTTCTGCCACACCTCCCCCCCCTTTTTTTTTTTTTTTTTACAAATTTTAAAAGACATCAAATTATACAGATTTTTCAATAAAATATAGAAGTAAAATTTAATA
>WFKH01003881.1:35693090-35717671 GCA_016163765.1 Magallana hongkongensis | reverse complement strand
GAAAAATAATGTTACTGCAGATTATATGTCAAGATCTTTTAGCAATTCAACAGAATGGAAATTAAATGAAATGGTGTTTAATGAGATTTGTAACACATTTTTTTATCCAGATATTGATCTTTTTGCATCGAGGCTGAATAGACAATTGGAAAATTACAATTCATGGTTTCCTGATCCTCATGCATTTACGTCAGATGCATTTTCTATAAATTGGTCAGAATTTATACCTTACATTTTTCCTCCTTTCAGTTTGATTGGGATAATTCTACAGAAGTTACAGGACGACGAGGTGAGCAAGGCCATTATAGTACTACCGAAATGGGCAACACAGCCATGGTATCCAATGTTATTAAATATGCTAATAGGAATTCCAGTTCGTCTTCCTATAATTCAAAATCTACTTCGGTTAGTTCACAACAATCAACTTCACCCTCTCAACAAGAGGAAAATGTTTCTATCCGCTTGCGTAGAATCAGGAATAAACTCAAAAGTAGAGGCCTTTCAGAAAAGTCTATTAAATTCATTAGAAATTCATGGAGACCAAGTACCAATAGAAAATACAACTTTATATGGGCAAAGTGGAATTTTTGGTGTAATCAAAGGGATATCAATCCCATGCAACCAGCTTATAATCAGTTAGTTAATTATTTATCTGAATTGGCGGGAAATAATTATTCATACAGTACAATTAATGCATACAAAGCTGCAATAACGCAAACTCTCTCTGTTTCTGGAAATTTTTCATTTCATAACAATAAATTGATGGTTAGATTTATGAGAGGTGTATTTTTGAATAATAGGCCTAAACCAAAATATACTTCAACTTGGGATGTTGGTAAGGTGTTGAGTTATTTAAAATCTCTGTACCCTTTGGAAAATTTGGATTTGAAGAATCTTACATTGAAATTGGCATCTATAATAGCTTTGACCACAGCTCAAAGAGTTCAGACATTGATATCAATGAACATAAATAATATGTCTGATCATGGTGAATACGTGGTGTTCACTATTTCTGATTTACAAAAAACTTCAAGACCAGGTCATGATATACAGAAAGTTAAAATCAGTTCATTTTCAGACAAGAGTTGTTGTGTGTTACACACGTTAAGGTCTTATCTAGAGAAAACAAAAGAGATAAGAAAAACAAACAAATTATTAGTTTCATATAAAACTTTTAAAGAGGTTTCAACCTCTACAGTTGCTCGATGGTTAAAAGAAATATTGAAAAAAGCTGGTATTGATGAGAAAATAATTTCAGCTCATTCTTACAGAAGTGCTTCTACGTCA
This sequence comes from Magallana hongkongensis, assembly GCA_016163765.1. Taxonomy (NCBI): domain Eukaryota; kingdom Metazoa; phylum Mollusca; class Bivalvia; order Ostreida; family Ostreidae; genus Magallana; species Magallana hongkongensis. The sequence goes on along the minus strand of WFKH01003881.1, from coordinate 35,716,384 downwards.
GCAGCTTTTGCTGGTGGTGTACAACTTAAAGATATTTTGGAAACTGCAAATTGGTCAAACGCTAAAACTTTTTATACATTTTACAGGAGAGAGTTAAGCAATAATTACTCTGATACCATTTTGAGCTCATCAAGGTGCTGACTGCTGCATTTTCTTAGAAAAACGGTCCGATATCATCGATGGATTACATGTATTTCCCAGATTAGTGTGATGACTAGACTTCCAGATCATTTATGGTGGACAAACTTATGGACAATGTGTTTAGTGAAAAGTGATTGATATTATGAACTATGATGTTTTTGAGGAACATGTGATATTATATTTTCTGTATTGTGTGTTAACAAGCATAAATATTATATGTTATAATCATTTGAATCTATGTGTACTTATTAATAAATGTATTTGTTTTCACATTTTGTTCAGTTATTTAATTTTAATTTAATATTGATCAATTTTTTCTAAATTTGTTGTCTTAATTTCTTTAAAGATTCCATTTAAACCAGAGTTAAGCCTGGAGGCTCAATGAGGGAAAATGGAACCCTCATCCAAGCATCCTTTAGGATGTGATGGATGAGGGTCATTTTCCGAATTAGCCGTAAGGCTACGAGAGTTTAAATACCCTCCCATTTATTTCTTTTAAAAATATTTTATTATCCCACCACTAAGACAACAAATTTAAATAAAATTGTACGGTACTTTATTATTTAACACGCTTTAAATTGACTCTTATTGTGGCCAGGTATCGCCTTATATACCCTTGGATGAATAGTACTCAGTAGTGATATAAATAGTTTTTATTTTGATTTCTTTAAACAAGGTACACGTGGACTAGAGTCGCACGATATTCCATTTAAACCCTCGTAGCCTTACGGCTAATTCGGAAAATGACCCTCATCCATCACATCCTAAAGGATGCTTGGATGAGGGTTCCATTACCTCCATAAACCTTTCACTGAGAGTGTTAAATTGAGAAAAGTACTTTCTCTTCACGATTAATCCATTAATTTTTTAAAAGAAAAAATGTAAATATATACAAAAAATGCTCTCTGTTAGGCTTTTTTGCGGGTTATGAAGGCAGCTTTCGCTACAGAAATGATGATGAAGGTGTAAAGGTGTAAAACGACCTTTTAATTGGCGAGCAGCGTTTCGACGATTCTAATGCAGATAAAAGTAAATAAAAGCAAGGATGCCGTATACACTGTCAAGTATTGTACATATATTATCCAAAAACCCAAAACCTGAATTAAATAAACACTTAAACGCTCCTTATATTTACTTTGGAGTAAACTTTAGCACAGAGTTAAGTGTCTTGAAAAATAACCTAAGATCGTTTTAATTTGTTTTTGTTCTTTGTTTGAGTAATAAGTATTTGTAAAGGTTAAAAAAATGACGCTGATTGTAAAATCTCGTGAAATTATATGTAACAGACAACATTCAATTAAACTTAGTAAACAAATGTGTTGAAACACAGTACATTTCATATATATGCATACAACCGTTTTCTTGTGATTACCTAACTTAGGTGTTACATGTAATAGAAGGTCGCGGGGAGGGGTTTGATCAAATGTAATAAAGCCCGAAGGGCTTTATGATGGATTTGATCACGCCCGACCGTATTTGATCACCTCATTATATTCAAAGAATTATTCCTTATTCCCTATTTATTAATCAAAATTATTTTATGAATATCAAATATTACAAAATTATTTTAGTTTTCCGATAAGCTGTGTTTCGAAACCACAGTCGATTTATTTACTTTTTGGCCTTTAAGTAAACTTAGAACGAGCTAACCATTATCGCAAACCGGAACCATGCCAGATACATATCTCCACGGCGAATCATTCAGACCCTCCCATGTGTATGTCGATCCCTGTTTTCAGCTTCTTTTAGTCTAGCCTACTTTGGTCTTTCAGAAAAATTGAGTTGCTATGCATTAAGATTTCAGATCTACATTTTGATTCCGCAGGTCATCTTAATCTAAAAATTCCAAGGTCAAAAACAGATCAGGCAGGGCACTCTACCAAAGTCAAAATAACTCATCAACCACCTCCCTTTTTTTCTTGTCAAGCAGGTCAATACATATATAAAAATGTAGGCCAGAATATGCAGGCACATTGCTCATTCATGTCGACACCTCCCATTACATGTTTTCAATTCCAATCAATATTGCACAAAAACACTTGATTTTCTACAGGTCCAAGGCTATTACACATCACACAGCTTTCGCATGGGTATGGCCGCAAAATTAGCAAAACAAGTGTATCAGTTTGCCAGATAAAAGCGAGGGCAAGGTAGATTTCAGACTCGTATCTAACATATATTCGTCCAGGATCATAAGTCACCAGGATAACCTCATGACACAATCAAAGCCAAAACAATTTTTGTTTTTTTACTTATATTTTTTCTTCGTCACCCCCTTTTGAAAAATTTTCGGTTTAAAATCTCCCAATTTCATATAAGGTTTAGACCAACTTTACACAAGATGTCCAGGTGTTTCAATCTGGAAAGTCGGATAATCTATTCCTTATTAGGCGGGAATAGAAGCCGGACACACCCCAGGGGGTATAAATTTTAACCTGCCAGCCAGAATCACCTCAAATGGCGTACGAGGACTGTAGTGGCACCAAGAAGAGGAAACTATTGCAGCTATGGCATATAGTTTGTTTCTTCCTAATTGGCTAATTTTCTATTTAGGGTCAAATGATCTAACTTCTACCGATATAACTTCCAAGTCCTTTATCTAGATCAGCATTGTGTTAGGCCAAAGTGCATAGTACAGTCATTTCATGCATATCTTTTACAATGTTATGCCATGCTATGGAATGCTATTTTGATGATATGCTATAGATTTTAATGCAATGCTATGAAATTTGTATGCTCTGCTATGAGAAATTGAAATAAAAGGCTTAATTTTATAATATGCTGTGGCATGCTATGTTATGCTATGAGATTTGAACAAAAACGCCTCCGTATACAGAAGATTTTCAAATATTTCGAAGTCAAGCGATAAGAAGGCAAAGTTTAAAACTAATCTACAATTTGAACATTTATTCTTTAAAATGAAATCATTAAAAAAATGGTTAAAATCATTTTGTATGTTATGCAATGGTATGCTATGGCATGATATGACGAATGACAGTCTATGAGAGTCTATGCTATTGTATAAGATTCTAATGCTTATCTGTACAAGGTGCATTGTACAGATGCCATGCACTTTGGCCTAACACCAGGTGGTCTGGTCTTGTTTTCAGCCCAGACGATATTGACATTATGCACCTTTAGAGGATGAGCCAAAAACCAATAAGAAAACGGTTAGAATTAACAAATTTATGAAAAAGTTCATGGGTAGTGAAATGCAGGAATGCTCCATAGATACTCCATAGACCATGGCTGTAATATTAAAGCCACAGAAATGAATCTTTTTTCTTACTGACGGCACCCACATGTCTAGTCTTGGACACCAACTATTTTTCAGCAATTTGCAAGCAGCAATGCAGCTTTTTTCTTTAAAACAGCCAAATTAGCTACCCTCAAAAATAGTTACCGAGTATACAATGCAAAAAGCACTGCATGAACCTAGGGCTTTTTGTGACACATTTTTTTTCCTTTTTCTGTTCTGTTATAATTTTGGGCAAAAAGCCATCATTAAATGGGTAATAATGGAAACCCCACGATCCCCTCCATAGTTAAGATTTATTGTTGTCTATGTGAAAGGAGTAATTTTGTAGGGCATTTTTCAATGTCTGTGAAGGGACTGGGGAGTTCACTGTGGTAGTTGATCAGTATTCCTGCTCCAAAACTTGTTGTCTCCTCCCACTTGCTGCAGTGGGCATATTTTATGTATACCCTCAATTTGGTGAGAGAATAAATAGGTCAAGGGTCAGGATTCACTACATATATGTATGTAAAATTATCTGGGGAGGGGGGCTAGCTTGGTCATTGCTGGTGCTACATCCAGCTCCTAACCAAGGGAGGGGATGCTACAGGCTGGTGCATGTTTCCTGGGCAACGGTAGGGCTGTCTTTCATACCAGGTAGCCCTCAGGAGACGGACGAGAAGAGCAGGCATCACTATTTGCCTTAGAAAGTGGTGACTCGTTCAGGCTCCGGGCACCTTTGCTTACATAGGGCTCCAAGCGGGTCCCCTACATTGGGTAGTTTATTTGGAACACTGGTTTCTCCCCAGATCCCGACAAAATTCATTATATATTATGTGACCTTATCCAATAATCTCGTTGTAGTGGTTGTATTGTTATTTTTGCTCAATGCTTAATAAATTGTGTGTATGTAGAAGTCTTGCTTATCTTATAATTTCTACCTATCATAGCTATTTGAGGTATTAAACGGCCATGTTTATCAATATCTGTACAGATCAACACATTCACATAAATAGTAGCCTACTAAATAGCTCTCAAATTAATAGAACAAGGTCTATAACTAGTATAATATTATTAAAACAGATTTAAGGAGGCCAATTTTAGTTTTCATTGCACATGTATTTGCGCATTCTAGAAAAATAGAGTGTATTCATACCTTCTATGAAATCGTTTTGATACCATTTATTAAATTGAACATAGTAAACAAAATACAGATTAAAATATTTAGATTTTTTAAGGATTTTTTTTATTTTTTAAAGGATTTTTCTGCTGTTCGGTAGGTGAGCGTTGCCATTAAGCTTTTATGACGTTATGTTTAAATAAAGCTTTATAGGAGTATGTTATAAGAAATAACATAAAAGAAAAAGTAAAAAGTGTACGCCTTTGAAATTTTACACACAAACTAATGCTATCTTCTGGGTTATTTTTCTCAATTTTTGAATGAATCCATTGTACCAATCTACATTTATAATACTTCAAAATTAATATATAGCAAAATTTGGTGCATTTTGATATTTTGAGATGACCACTAATAACGATCAGACGGTAGAATATGGTATTGTTTACATATAAGGTAGAAAATGATATTGCTAATCACATATTACAATTTAAAGAAAATTTTAGTATTTTTTTTTAAATCTGCTTCTAAGTGCGGAAAATGACGATTTCCTATATATTCCCAAAGTAAATGTACCTGTACTTTGAGATGGTCCCTAAATAGAACCAGAAGGTAAATTTTTCTTGAAACTTTGCAAATATACTAGAGTTGTTGTATTGTTGTGTTGGTTAAAAAATAAAGAGTTTTGCTATTGTAGTTTTTACGCAATAAAACCCAAGTTGGCTTTCTTAAGTGAAAAAAAAATTAAATAAAAATCATATCTATTGATTTAACAATTTAGGCTTTGTATGGAATATTGATTGGGTCATTTAGTTCACTATCGCATCATCGCACCATCGACGATTGAGTCTATAGTGCGATGACGCGTTCATACGATGACGATCATGCGATGACGATGAAGCAATAGTGCGATAGCTCGATGACGATGATGCGATGGCGCGACAATGCGATGACAATGGTGCGATGGCACAATGAAGCGATAGTGCGATGACGCAATGGTACGAAAGCGATAACACGATGGTGCGATAGCCATAGTGCAATGATGCTATAGCGACGACACGATGCTCTATCGTTTTCAATCGCGCTATCGTCATCGTGTCATCGCGCCATCGCTCTATCGACTTTCTTTAAAAGGATTATATACCTAGCAGCCATTGCACAACACGGCGTCGATGACGAAAAGCTAGAATATTTCTTTGATGGATACGATTATGACTAAATTTTTAAAAAAAAATTGATCGCTCAATAAAATAGACTCATTTATTTTTTTTTTTAATTCATCATTATATCTAAGTAACAGGCACGTATTTTCAGGAGGAGGGGTGGAGAAAGACTTAAGTTTGTTTTTGTAACAGGTTTTACTTGGGTATTACAAATAAAGTTCGTTGAGACTTCTTACAGCATATTGATGAATAAATTCATTACTGAAAAAGTGATGTAAAAGTTTGTTGATGTACATACATATAAGCCCTGCAAATATATCATAAGAAAAAAAAATCATGTATATTTATTTTCTACATGATTTCCATTTAAATTTGAATTAAAGTATAATATTAATATTTTAGCAATATTATTCTTTATATTATGTACACTAGATTTAACCTGCGCAGGCACAGGTTGATCGAGTTAAATGAACAGAATTTGAAAAAAGGAAATAATTAAAGTTTTGCCATACCTATGGCCTTTTTACTACCCTTTCTCCACAAAAGATTTTTCCATTAGAGTTTATTAGCAAGATCGTGGAACTCTGGGAGTACTTCTCCCCTGGGTTGGATAGTTTTCACACCCGGTCTGATATTCTTTTCATGTGGTTCAAAATAGTTAGTTTTGTTTAAAATAGAAAGTTTCGTATCTTTCGATCGCGTTTTTTCACAGTTCAAGACACAACTAATTTAAAAATGTGTTCCAAACACTTTACATGGGTTTGACTACACCATTGCAATATAGTATTTTAAAATAATGCGGTGTGCAGAGATGAGTTTTATGTTCTGAATTGTTCTGTGAATATTTCTTTCAAATTAAATTTTAAAAAAATATGGTATGACTAGCTAAACCAATCCCCACTACACCCGCAAATCCAAAGTTTATGCGTGCATTTAAAGACATTGCTAATGCGCTGTCCAAGCTTTAGGAGGGCTGTTCGAAATGTAATGTGTATTGTACGATATCTTGAACATTACATCCCTTCAAATCTCCGGGGTTTGAAATATATAATTTAGGTACACCTCTAAGGCACTGTCAAATGGTTTATTCAAGGGCTTGTCGGGACCTTTAACACCGACCAGCTAAGAGTTTTTTAAGTTTTGTAAAAATTGAAAAATCACACGAGGCTAGATCTGGAGAGTATGGTGTGAGTGGCAAGACGGTAACTATCCAACTTCAAAAATTTCTTCACAAGCTCAGATGTATGTGATGGAGAATTATCCTGAAGTAACCGAACATGCCTAAATCCTAACACAGGACGTTGTTTATGATTTCATAATATTTTTTGATCTTTTATAGTATAACATTTCGGTAATACCGACCGTAACACTTTTACCCTGGGCATCGGAATTTGTACGGCAATACAATCACATGAGAAGAATATGCAATAAAGAACCTTCTTTGTGTTTATGGTTCTTTTGGCAACAACAGGTCTCCTACCGTGTTTAGTTAGCCATATTTTTATTCAAATTTTCCTACTGGTTCAAAATAGTGAACCCATGTTTCGTCACCAGTAACAATGTTTGCAAATTGTCTTTGATTGAATTTGGGAAATTTTTTAGCAATTGCTTAGTGGTTTGTACTTGTACCCGTCTTTGGTTATCTGTCAATATATGCGGTATCCATCTGGCAAAAATCTTTCGTACTGTCATGTTGTAAATTTTGAATTTGCTGGGTGGGTGTAAATACAAAATTTAACATGACTCGTAAATGTTGTATTTACACCCACCCAGTAAATTCAAATTTACAACATGACAGTACTTTCAAAATACGCTTCAAAATGAAATGCACCCGCGATAGCAATATGCCAACAGCTTTGGCAATATCGCGAATCCTCTATCTGTCATCACTTTCAGTTATTCCCCTGACTTTTGAGACATTTGCTTTGCCTGTTACAGTCACTGCTCGAACCGAATTTGCATCTTTGACGGACGGACTCTGTGCCAGTCAGAATTTTTTTCCACCTACGAACAGTCTCATAAGATACTATATCAGACTCATCATTACCGAATGACCAAATTTTTTGCAAACTTTATATAAGCTTTAACTTCTTCAGTATTTTCCACCTGTTTTCCAACCATTTTTACAACATTAGTCAATGTCGGACTCTAATGAAATGACTATAAGTTTAAAACTATGCGGAGCAAAAGGCTCGAGTTTATACCGTTTGAAAAGTATTGAATAGAGCTATTCAAGAGTATTATCATCCGTTAATCAAGCGTTATCGCGCTGTGCTACAATACACATTACATATCCAACAGCCCTCGTAAATGAGAAATGGCATGAGAATCTTAGAGTCATCGTGCTTTCGCACCATTGTAGGATCTTGCGCTGGTTGCGATGAAGGGGTGTGGATTTGGGATCAATCATCCCCTTTCCTGCAATGTCGTTTTTCCTCCAAATGATAAATTGTTATATATAAATATATATTATACACTAGTGTCATACATGTAGAGTATAATCTCAACTTTCAAAATTTTAGTTGTCGTTAAAGGGTGTGATTAATATTACTTGGCCTGGCATAGCGAAAAAGTCTACTCAAGTTACTCAAAAGCATTTGACGCCTAGAGTGGACACCTCAAAATCTGATTTAAACTTTTTACATATGAATGCGACTCTCTCTCTCTCTCCTCTCTCTCTCTCTCTCTCTTTCGCTCTCTCATTCTAATTTGTTCGAACAAATAACTTATCCCTCCGAACAAATAGATAATTCATCCGAACAAATCCTTATTCGTGCAACCAAATAGGTTTTTTTGTTTGCACGAATTAGGATTTGTACGGACGACTTGGGATTTGTTCGTCCGAACATATAACTTATCTGTTCGAAGAAATAGGTAATTCGTCCGAACAAATCCAACTTCTTCTGAACAAATCCTAATTTGTCCGAACAAAGACTGTAGACGTATTTTTTTCCACAGGGTCATAATTCCGCGGAGTCACAATATCAATTTAATCCGCGGGTAAAAATTTACGCGGATTCTTTGAATAAAAAAAAACAACATTTGAATAATTATTATTTAATTTAGTTCTGAGACAGTTAGAAGCGAAACCATTCTACAAGGGTGGGAAAAATCGGGAATTTTCACGCGATTGAAAAAGTAAACGTATTCTGAATATGTTGTCATGTGTCCATGTAATTTTACAGGTTTTTGAAACTGATTTCAATGAACTGTTTCTTTTTTATCTGTTTTTATGCATATCGTATTTTTAAAGCCAAATAAATATTTTAATCTTTATTAACTGTCAATTTATGGGTTCACATGTCGTTTAAATTATGAGTTGATCAGTTTTATCAATTAAAAGTCAGAGCACAAAGGGGTCTAAAAATTGCAGTAAAATCACGGGTCTTAGCGTGTAGTTAATTGGGTCATTGAAAGACAGACCCGCTTGGGGCTATTTGTCGTCTGACACGTGCCGTTATCTCAAGCTGGGAGAAGTTTAAATTTCATGCAAGTAAATTTACAGCAAATTCAAATCTTTAGGAGATTAAATTATTTATTATGTGAATTCTCAATACAAATTTGTTTGACAGTTTGCATAGATAAAAACGATATACATTGGGTACACGTATATGCAAGTGTTATATAATGTAGTAACTTCCGATTATCCTTATTCATGTAATGCAATTTCAAAATTTCATTCCAAAATGCACTTTAAGTACACTGGGGAAAAATTCCGCGGAAAATTTGTGCCCGCGTTCATAGCGTAAATTAATACCACGCGGAAAAAGTACGTCTACAGTACGTCATTCGTCCGAAAAAAAAAATAGCTATATATTTTTTCATCTGGTTGTTCCACGCCGCCGTAATTTTCTACAATGTAATATGATAAACACCTAGTGTTTTAGAGAGTTGAGACCTAAGTGATTTCGTTGTTTATTATAGAAAGTAGGAAAACCATGTAATTTACGAAGTCACTGTAAAATAATCATCGCAAGGGTTTATAGCTTTACTGATGAATTTGTTTGTTTATACATATACAGTTCATAAAGTTTCTAATAGTAATATTCAATCGTAAATATACAACTACACAATCCTTAAAAGTTCACATGGATAAAAACTATGCGCGTGATTAAGATCATGAGTATGCCAACAAGTTCATTAATCTTCACAGAATTTGAACACGTAACCAACCAAAATTAATATCCCAATCTTATTTCTTATATAAACACACTGAAAATAAAGTATTTTCATTAATATATTTTACATTATTTGACAATACATATTAATATGAAAACTCAGTCATTTTTTTTTACAAAACAATATATTCTGTAAAGTAAAATTTACAAAACAAAATATCCTGCAAAGTAAAATAAAAACACAAAGGATCAATGCAAATGTCACTAACAAAGCATGAACTAAAATACTGTTTATAAAAAAAATGCATTTCTGAGAAATTGCAATTATTATCCGTATTATACTTCATGGAAAACTATATTTGAATGTTTGTAACATTAATCACCATCTGTTGTCTCTCCTTCATGTCCCTCCCTGCCTATTTCTGTCGTATGATTTATTTCCCTCCGTCATAAAAGCACTTCCACGTATACAATCAGTTGTTTGTAAAATTACAACATATGCTTTCTAGGAAGTAATGTGTGCATTATATCTTAAAAAAACAAAACAAAAAACTAATGTATAAATCATAGCCATGCTTGTGAAATATATTATTATAAATTATAAAAATAATACACATTCGAAAAAAATACACAAAATTAGATAGCATATTAGATAGATGTTAAATAGAGACTTACACTTTTATTTTTAGAAAAGGGAAAACAGTGAAACGTACTTAACCAAAAATATTCTCTAAGTTGCCCCCGACAGACTCTAACGATGAGTACAATATACAACCATTATGTCTAATCAAATGAAACTTGTTGCTTTAATTTATTCTTGAAACAGGTTTTCGTATACTATATAGCACATTTAATATGAATAATAATATGACTGTAAAACAAAGACTTGTATCAAATTAACATTGAATTTGGTTATATGTTTTGTTTATGAACTCATGCATGTTCTACTTCTGACAAAGTTTCGGGATTTGCATTGATATATTTTTTTTTAATTCTGCCTGGATAAGTTGGTAAACATAAAACAGTCATACAGTCTGTTCTTTTTATTTTTCCAAGCCCATACCATACATGTACCTGCAGACAATATTTCTGATAGCTTCTTGAACGATGTTTCACTAGATTTAATATCTAGATGATATTTTTCAGTGAAAGCTTACAGGAACACCATAGTATTTGCTCATTTCACATGGTTTTTAAAATCTTATTTTGTTTCATAATGCCGTATTTTACTAAACAAAACCAAGTCGGCCTCCTTTAACGTAAATTATTGATAAAACACTAATTTTTCGAAAATGCACTACAAATACATTTCAAATTCATATGCACTTCTATGATGATAGGATCAAAAAGTTTCATAAACTGAAATGTAAGATATAAACAGGAATGCCGAAACATTCCTTAAAGATAGCTAAATGATTTATTATAAGAGCAGTGACAATCATTAAGGACCGAAAGGTTTGCATGCATATGATATCTGAACAAAAATACATGTACAATGTTCAGATTTATTTTGGGGATGGGAGTATCGACAAGGGGGATTTTTACTTGTCATTGTCTCTCTGTTACTGTGATTTTATCAATATTCGTTGCAAACCAATTTTAGTTTATTTCGTTTCTGAGTTGATCCACTAAATTTCATTGTAGCGCAATTTTAATAACATATTAAATGACCAAGAATGTACATATCAATGAAACTGTGATTTTCACTAAATCCACAAAAATTGATACCCTCATATATTTATGAAACTGCAGGATAAGCGTCTTTGACACCATTGCTCACACAGTAACAGTTTAGTGATATCGAACTAACAAGATATTCTGCAGTACAAAAAATTAATAAAAATAACCAAATAAGTTTCTGCATTAAAGCGAAGTTAAAATACGTTTGCCTAAAAATAATATCGACAAAATTAAGGGCAAGAGTGGTAAATTATTAAGTTATCTTAACAAGTGCGTATTAATGTTTAAAGATTTTATCATACTTCCTTAGAATTCTATCTTTTTATTTAGGGAGAATATAAAAAAAAATTAAAAACAGACTTTTAATACTGCTTTTCCACTATAGGTTTTACTAGATCTAACAACATGATATAAGGAGTCATTTCAGAGCGACCTTTCAAATATGAATAGACATAAATAAGTTAACCAGTCAGATTTAAGCTTCAATAAATAATTTTTTAAATTGCTTAATAGCTTAAATATCTCTGAAACTCTTATGCTCGATGGTCTAATTTATGCTAAGTTAAGTTTTTCCTGCAAACATTGTGTATTATATCAGTCCAAACAGCAATTCTTCTATGAATAATGCAAACAGCAAGAACCGACACATGCTGTTTGTCCTTACTTTGTTTGCCACACGGGGCACCTCGGGAATTTAGGTTTATTGGTGAAATAAAAATACATATTCCAACTATCAGTTAATATTTCGAGAGATGCAATTGGATTAGCTTTTTGAAAGTTCGCTCTGAGATGACCCGTACGGGATGTTGTTAAATCTTGTATAGTGTATTGCAAGAAAAGCGGTTTAACAAGTCTAATATTAATTAGATTGGAAAGCATAATTTATTTTTTTAACTTTAACCAAATTATTTGTTATAATGGACTAAAATTTAGAACGGATCGTCAATCGATTATCCAAAAATTATTGTTGGATTTGATTTTGTTGAATCTACAGAGTCAATAAAAAAAAAAATACGTAGACCATGTCACTGTCTAGTATATATTCTTCATGGAAGTCATAACTATTACATTAGTTTATGCGCCAACATTTATTTCATTGATATGTGAAGTTTCATTCTATTTGATGAAAAGGTCTTGCTATTACCTGATTTTAAAGACAACATGTTTTGTCACCACAGAACATGTGAACGTTCAAATCATGACGTTAAGATGACGCATGAACATTTTATAAAATTACCCTACCTACATGTATATATCACGCTTTGTCTCATTCTTTCACCCTACATTTTAAAACAGTTTTAAACAACTTGCCATCTTGTTTGCTAACAATTGTTCCAGATAAGTTTGTTCTTCCGTGTTTTCATTTTTTTAACGTGTATCTCTTCGTTTACAGTAGGAAGAACCTTGAACGTCAGATGGCTTAACTAATTTTTTTTCGACCAAATATTAAATGATATATTTTCTTTCGGGCTGTTTAATGTCCAATACAGTTAACATCACTACAAAAATGATTAATTTTAAACAGAAATGTGCAAATAACTTTTGACATATTATTTTCATCTTCGTGAATTTTCACAGTTTGCTTCTCGGTGTGTTCCCGAGTTATATCCATACTGTTGTCATTCCCGTTGCTCCCTAACGACCGGTGTAACGACAAAAAAGACCCAGTTAAAAATTGACCCAAGGGTAGTTTTTCAACGTTGAATATTGAGACCAAAGATGTTGAATAAAGACCTGGTTCGTTAAAAATTGACCCGCATCGAAAAATTTCGATAATAAAACCGCTTCTAATTTAATAAAAAAAAAAAAAAAAAAAAACAAAACAAAAAAAACAAAACAAAAAACACAAATTTAATGATATTATATAACTTGGACTTATTTAATTCAATAGTTAAAGTTTTCTCATATTTATTTGTTAGATTAACAAGTTTACAGGTTTTAACAGTTTTTACTGTGAAAGTGTGCTATTTGGATAAATCAGGATATACCTAGATATAATTATGAAAATGATTCAAAGAAGTCGTTATTTTTTTTTTCTAGGCAAAAAAATTCTGCTTAATTGTAAATATAGCAAGCTTGCAAACTAAATTTTGTACAGGTTGACATAGCTGCAGAACTGTAGCTCCACAGGGAATTCGGGTTAACGGACCGTGGACCACTGTAGCTACAGTTTTGCAGCTAATGTTGACAATAATTTTATTTTGCTTTGATACTTTCTAAATAGCTTTGATTACAAAAACTTAGCATAAGTTTCTCAATAATAATTGTTTTCGTAAATGATATAATAAATTACATTTTTGAATAAAAAAAATTGTACATGAAAATGAAGTACATGATCGTGCAATTGGGTCGGAGTAGGTGGTGGACCTTCCTATAGATTTTTCAGGTTTTCAAATCTAAACGAAAATTAGTTAATGAAATTAAAAACTAAAAAAAAAATATAGAGATCAATTTTAATCTTTTAAGAACTATGCTTAAGCAGTAACATGGCTTGTGCGTCAGAAACAGTTTTCTGGCAATTTTACGAAACATTATTGTTAAGTTCAATAAATTAAATAAAAACCGTTTACGACATGTCAAATAAAAATATGACAACTGTTCATTTATTATTTGATTCGAAAAATAACCCAACTATCAAACTAATTAAACTTCTCAGAATTAAACAATGTCTTTCTGCCTAAAAAATATCAGCCAGTATTTGTTGGAAATATTTGTTACATATTATGACAAGTTTATATAAGAAAGGGACAATCATCACATCCCGATCAAAAGATTAGTGGGGGTTAATGCAAATTTTTGAAAATGATTTGTATTTTGTTCTAGTAAAACAAATAACCTATTTGCTTTAAGCTACAAAACATTCTGACAGTAACAACTAATAATCTGTCCTCGTTCATCTTTAAATTGTGTCCCATGAAGGAATGAAAATCAAATCTATGTCCAAAATAATTGCTAGCCCGACTTTCCCGTCCCGTTCCGTCACGTTCAGAAGTAATAGGTTTTTGGGGGTTTTTTTGTTTTTGTTTTTGTTTTGTTTTGTTTTTGTTTTGTTTTTTTGTTTTTTTGCTTTATTTACATAGTATAATGACAGATACAAAGTTTTTAGTCTTAATTATATTAAATTATTTTAATCGGACAATCAACCTAAAGCAGCCAGGTCCGTATATGTATCGAGCAGTATGAAAGAAAGAAAAATAAAATGTTAACAAAATTGAAACGTTCAAGTATATACATTTTAATTTCGTGTTCCAGTTCCAGTTTAAAGCAACTGTCATTTATCAACGTCTCGAGGTCATCAGAGTTAAGAAAAATCTTTTTAAGCTGTTGAAAAATGACCCCGAGTATTAATTTCACGACTTTAGGTCTCAAATTTAAAACATTGAAAAAATATCCATCGATTCAATATTCAACGTTGAAAAATGACTCCGGGTCAATTTTCAAGCCGGTTCAGTATTTTTCGTTCCACCGGCGATGTCATCTTTTTAGTCAATTTTGATGAGAACTATATGCGTATAGTAACTGTTTGGCGGCATTCTTCTGCCCCTTGTGTGCAAGTTATTTTTCTGTTAAATATGTCGACATGCAAGAGAAATATGTGTAATCATGCAAGATAGTTACATGTACCATCATTTCATGCATATCTTTTACAATTCTATGCTATGCTATATTATGCGATTTTAATGATATGCTACAATAATTTTATGCAAAGCTATGAGATTTGTATGCTTTGCTATGAGAAATTAAAATGAAAGGCTTAATGATCTGGAATGCTATGCTATGCTATGGTATGCTATGAGATTTGAACAAAAGTGCCTCCGTATACAGAAGAGTTCCAAACATTTCGAAGTAAAATGATATGAAGTCAAAGTAAACTACTTATCTGCAATGTGAATATCCAATTTTTAAAATAAAAGCATTTAAAACAGAGTTAGAATCATGTTGTATGCTATGCTATGGTATTCTATGCTATGATATGACGAATAAGATTGTATGCTATGGTATGAGATTCCAATTCTATGGTATGAGATTTCAATGCTATGCTATGAGATTTAAATGCTATGCTATGCTATGGTGTATATTGTGAAAGATATGCTTGAACTGACTGTACATGGAACAACAGGAATCTAGTAGACGTTTTACAGCTTTGTTCATTTCTCGTGCATCTATAACGTCATGGAAATGGGCTTTTTCCCGAAACTTTTAATCAAGGACATGCAAAATGCTTTGGGTAAACAGTATTAAAGTGAGGACTTTTTCTTTTCAATAATGTCTGTTGTAACAGGGAATCCAATGGTAACTTTTATCTAAATGTTTTTTGTCAATAGAAAAAAAACTTTTTAAATCTTAAATTGCTAAGTAATTGACATATAATAGAAACTTTAAGTTAAGCATTGTTAAGGAATATTTCATACAGTACCCGCAACGTAGTTTTATACAATCGTATCCTATCCTATTATGCGTGCATACTTTTCTATCGTGCATTAATCCTATCTTATTGTGCGCTGATCCTATCCGGTTTATCGTTTAAGTTTTTCAGTTTATCCTATCGATTTTATCGTATCGTACCTTTTCATAAGCAAGTAAATTTATTTCGAAGTTAAAGTCGTTCAGCATATTCCATGCTCGATGATTTATCGAACAAATAATGTATAATTTTATCCAGAATTGTCTCAAACAAATATCAAAATTCTTTAGACCAAAAACTATTTAAACTAAAATCAAAATAAAAAATAAAGTGAAGCATATCTTTGGGTGATTAAGATTAAAACAATAATGTGTACAATTCTTAGAAATAAGGTAACATATTTACCCGGGGCGTGTTCAACAGAGCGGGTGCTCGCAAGCACTCGCCAAAAGTCCCTATACCTGCAAATATATATAAGTAATAAGGAATCAATGTTTGAATATTATGAGGTGATTACATACGGTCGGGCGTAATCAAATCTATCATGAAGGCCTTCGGGCTTTATTGGATTTGATCACACCCGACCGTATTAAATCACCTCATTATACTCAAATGATGTTTGATTTTCTTATTCCTTAAATATATGGTAATAGTTATAAAACATTGTTGAAGTGAAGTTGTTTGAATCGTTTATATAATCTATAAATATGATAAAGAAGAAATCTCAATTTTGATTTGTGCCACCAAATCCTAATTTTTTACTTTTGTGTAGTAGGATGACAATCTGATCAGTTGTATTTTGTAAAATATCCTTATAAAAAGTACATCAGTTGGTTTTAATTTAAGAAATGCAGCTGTTCAAAATCATTAGTGGTTAAAACAATCATAGATAAATTCTAAGTATTAGTTCTTTTAAATGTTAATAAATAAATCCAAAGTATGTATTACTTTTTTGATGTTTAAGGTAGAAACTTTCACAAAAATGTCATGGATCCAGAAAAAGGGATAGGGGCGATTCCGATTTTAGTATCTTTATTAAATGCCAAGAAAGTGGCCACGAAAATTAATACGTTATAAAGCAAATGCTAAAGTTGATATATAAAATTTGTATAAAAATTCAATTAAGTATTGTTAATATGTCACCATCTTCTGTTCAAATTTAGAATCAAAAACTCCAAACTTTAGTTGTTGATTTTTTTCAATATTTTCATGAATAATGATATAATTGCTATGTTAGAAGATCATTGTCCTAAATAATTTTTAAATCTAGTTTTGTTCTCAGAACTATTGAATAAAATTTGCAAATGAATTTCATCAATTTAATGAATTACTTCAGGAAATTATAATCGTCAGGAAAAAAAATCATGTCAGAAAATACAGAAAATTTATATCAAAATACATACATGTATCTTATTCACAAGACATGAAAGTGGCCGCAAAAATAACAAATATTGTAGAAGACATCTCACTTTTTTAAATGTTAATGTGTCACAAAAAAATCTTTGACAAATAATTTTACACTTCAACGTCCTGATCCCTCTTAAGCAAAAAATATTTATATTGCTTTTTTTAAACATGTCAATATGTTTTCTTGATTTGACAATCAATTTATTTTACAGCATAATGTTTTTGTAATATAAACTTACATGTATAAGCAGGTCGACAAAAATACACAATTTCACTTTCTAAAGTTTGATACAAGATGAAAAAAATATCTTCAATACCATCTTTAAACGCCTTTAGGCAGAGTGTTAAGCTACATTTTCACAAATAAAAACAAGATCAAGTTACTACTCATTCAATAACAAAAACTTCTTGACTGTCCTTGTCTCATGCAGATTACCACATTACCAAAGATGTATACTTTGCTGGTCTTGGTTCTCGTAGTTGCATCTTGTTTAGCTGACGATAATTCTACTGAAAAAGATGATTATAGCGGCGAATATCTAGAAGATAATGTAAGTGATGGCATTGAAGGAGATGTCAAAGAAGATAATGTAAGAGATGTAAGTGATGGCATTGAAGAAGATGACGAAAGAGATAATGCAAGTGATGGTATTATAGAAGATATTGGAGGAGGTCATAGAAGAAATGTCAGAGGAGGTCTTAGAGAAGGTGTCGAAGGTGGTATCGCAGGAATTGTCACGGGAGGTGTCGCAGGAAATGTCACAGGAGGTCCTGGAAAAGGTATCAGAGGAGGTCTCGGAAAAGGTGTAGCAGGTCTTAGAAAAAATAAAAGAGGAGAAGTTGGAGAATGTGTCGGAGGAGTTCTTGGAGGAAATGTCACAGGAGGTCTTGGAGAAGGTGTCAGAGGAAATGTCACAGGAGGTCTTGGAGAAGGTGTCGTCGGAGGTGTCAGAAGTGGTATTGGAAGAAATGTCAGAAGAGGTCTTGGAAAAGGTGTCAGAGGAAATATCACAGGAGGACTTGGAAACGGTGTCGCAGGAAATGTCACAGGAGGTCTAGGAAAAGATGTCATTGGAAATATCATAGGAGGTCGTGGAAAAAATGTCAGTGGAAGTCTCGTCGGAGGTGTTGGAGGGGGTCTTAGAAAAAGTGTAATAGAATTGGTTAGAGGAGGTGTCAACGAAGGTGTCAGAGGAGCTCTTGGAGAAGGTGTCAGAGGAGGCCTCGAAGGAGGCGTCGGAGGAGGTATCGGAGGAGGTGTCAGAGGAGGTCTTGGAGAAGTTGTCAGAAAAGGTCTTGAAGGAAGTGTTCGAGGAGTTCTTAGACGAAGTGTCGTCGGAGATCTTGGAGGAGGTGTCGGAGGAGGTCCTCAGGGAGGTGTCGAAGGATGTATTGGAAGAGATGTCAGAGGAGGTCTTGGAGGAGATGTCAGACAGGTGTCGGAAGAGGTCGAGAAAACGGTTTTCGTAAGGCTTAATGACATATCATTACAAATGTTATCTATGTTGTTATTCTGATCAATGATTTGCCCGCAACCCGGTCTTAATAAAAAAAAAATATATCAAAAATCATGTTTTAGTTAATCAATAATGTTGAGCTGTTTATTTTAGCAATAATAAATGCAAAGTTATCGTTGCCTGTTTACTAATACTTTTTTTTTTAAAGATCGATAGTTAGTATCCTAGCTGCATTCTCTGAAAAACAAGAAGTACGCTTTCTAGTTGGTATAAATGGTTTTAAAAAATTACAATATTTTAAAAATGGAACGATATATCTGAAATATTACTAAACAAACATATGATTATTCAATTTAAAACGACATATTGATGTAAGAGTAAATAATTAAACCGATTTAACCAAACGAAGTATAATTATGTATTTTTTATACATAACAAACAGTAGGTTATTTCTGTGAACTTACTCTCTAGGGTAGGTGTTCTTCTTTTTATTTCATATTGAAATCTTAATCTCTGATCAAATTGTATGTATTTATTTTAGATATTTTTGATTCTATCTGTTCCCCTTAGTTGTTTTCCAGTTTTAATCCTTCATACCAAAGTCTTACATAAGTTTTAATTCTATTTTATGTCCATTTTTACTTTTATCTTTTTCCTGTATGACATTGTATGCATAATACATCTGACGATTTGGGTTTTTTGTGTATTTTGAAAACATCTTCTACCAAAATATTTGGTTTGAATGAATAAACTGAGCTTTATAAAATTATCAAAAGCAGAAAACAAAAGTCATGTTAATATTTGTGCAGCTCGACTTCTCGGATCAAATACTAGGAATCAGATTACAAAACATAAAGCAGTTCTTCTTACATTTATTACTAAGTATACTTTATCAAAAAAGCCTTCAAAGTCTGATTGCCCTTGGTCTGGAGTGCAAACTTATGTAAAGTTTAGTCGATAAATCTTTCAACTTTTGTAAACTACGGAAATTGTATATCGCTTTTAAATGTGAAATATTTAAATGTGAAATGTGTAGTTTTAATGAAAAACAAAACATTTTGGGTTTACGAAAGACCGGAATTTGCCCATCAAAGACGATTTACGAGGAGCTAGAGCTTGGCCCACATTGTTACAATGACGAACAATGCCATGGAGTACAGAAATGTTGTTATGATGGAGGCAAGGGTCAAAGATGTCAAATACCAGCAGAATTCGAGCGCCTAGGTTCCTGCAACGAAAACTATATATTCATCGGTGGTAGGCACGTACCTTGCGACTGTGATACAATATGTCCATATGGAGGCAAATGCTGTAAACGATTTTCGAGTGGTCAAGTTGACGCATGCACATTCCCGTTCCGTGTAGGTCCTTTCACAGGTATCCCAGGTGGTCCAGGTGGACCCGGTCATGTCTTTCCATCTTGGTCACGGAGGCCACGGATATAGACAAGCACACCCCAAACAGTCGAATGTCCATAAACAGAATTTGAAATATCTGCCGTTTTTGTTATGAAAAATTAAGTTGTTATTCTGCATCCTTAAATTGAGTTATTATTTTTATATATAATTCATTTAGTTTTGAAATGCAAGCATTGCACAATTACTCCCACAAAAACCACACACAAACATACCAACTCACACAAACGCCTGCATATTTTAAATAACCATTAGAAAACTCTATGTACGTGCAGTTTTATAATGCTTAGCAGTGGCTACATGCTTGAAGAAAAAATATATATAAGTTAAAAATAAAAGTAAGGAAAAGGAATGATAGTTGTAAAGTTAAAAAAACCAAGACTAAAAAAAAACAGAGAAAAAAGTTATCAGTCAAATATATCTTTCAAAATATCCCATTGTTTTTCAAATTTATGCACTTTGAAATTTTAAATTGCAGCATATCTTTACATTAAATTTTACCTTTAAATGACCAAAAAAACCAATCAGAGTTGGCACCTTATTCAGCTTCAGACAAGAAAATAAGTATTGTTTCATAGATAAAATAATAAAATTAATAGCTTTGTTATGATATGTCAATGGAAGTTCACCAAATATGATATTTAATACATTAAATCCTATCCTTTCAGAAGTCTTTCTGTAATTATGAAGACTCAATTCACTCCACAGAGTATGAATTATATCACAAGAAAAAAATATGGACTATTGTTTCTACATTTTTCTTTCAAAAACTCACAGCTTTAAAAAGACTTAATGATAATTTTTTTTAAGATAATACCCAACTTTAAGAATTATGTGTAAAATTCTAAACTTTAGCCATTGAACAGAAGAATCATTGGTTGTTTTGAAACAAACCTTAAAAACATCATTTTCTGAAATATCATCAACATCATAAGGGGTTAGTTCTGTTTTCTATTTATTTATAGCAGGTGGGACAACCTTTTCCTCATTCAAGAAGTTGTAAATGATTTTAGTACATTTTTCTGAAAGTAAAACAGGTTGCAAAAACTGGCATACATGGATTAGGAATTCTTTTAACAGAATTCCTATCAATAGATAATAATTTCAAATATTTTTAAAATTGATGTTGTCATGGTATTATATTGCATAATACATATATCATTGAGATTATGTATGTGTTTAAATAAATACTACCTTCATCCCATTTTTATACCAGAATGTATAAAAGATTGTTTTGTTGACTATTTTTATATTTGAATTATATCATACTGGAACATTTAAAATGTTATCTTTAATGGTTGGATTGTTATTTATAGGTTTTTTTAATAATATGATTAAGAATAGAGAACATTATTCCAAAAGGCATTGTTTTCTTTATGTAGGCATTCCAGTACAAAGGTATCTCCAAAATCATATAATTTCTGTGAAAAAATATGTCCTTTGATGGTAAAAAAATTATCAATCCATGGTTTATATGATTTGGTTAACCCTTTTATTCATGAACATTCAAGGGATGTAATAAAGTTTATATCAACCATTTTCAAACCCCCTGAAAAACAGTCTTGTGTTTTAACTGATCTTTTAACTTTAACTACTCAGCTATGTTAAGGAAGGTATCAGAATTCTAGCATGTGTGATTTTGGAAAATTTGCATATGCCCCGCCCCTTATTCATGAGATTTTACGAGATACTGTGTTTCGGTAATTAACAAACATCTACCAAAATAAAAATGATTAATTATTGGGATTGATTGTATCAAGAAAGGTGTACTGAAATAAAAACTTCAACTATTCTTTATATCTCGCGAAATTATGAAATTCCTAAGTCGTCTGATGACGTGTCGAGGTTGACTACGTCACATCGGCGCTTGCAGCTGTGATCAGAATAAAAATGTGGACTTCAGTGATATACCTGGGAATTTAACTCATTTACAACCAGCGTGGAAATGTTCTGCAATTCGCTAATTTTGATCATAAAGAATATTGAGGCTCATTGTAGCTTTTTACTGGTCTCTTATATCGCAATATTATTAGCTTGCATTTCCTCCGTGTTCAAAGAAAATGTAAACAATGGAAAGTCAAAACACTGTGCTAGCACTACAAAGATTACTGTGAGGATTTGGATTGAATATAGACAAGATTGTATTGTTGTTTATGTAAATCGAAATGTATTATTTCATTTAGCCTTCTTTTAGGAATATTACATGTATGAATAGACAAAATTAAAGTGTTGAACTGAATTTCCACACTTTTTAAAGAATAAACATTTGATTATGCCTGTTGTAATATTAATGAATTTAAAACTGCCATTATGCACCATAATAAAGTAATTTTCCATTTTCATGTTATCTTCAGCACAATAGTTTGCTAATCATAACACATTATTCATTTTCAAGGTTATTAAAGCAGTGACTGGTCCACTAGAGACACCTTTTTTGAGTGTTGATAAATAAGTAAGGACTCTATAAATATTTCTTTTACTCAATAACTTCATGTATATTTGGTCTGGTTTTTTAAAACCATATTACTATAATGTAACCTCTCATAATAATTTTCATTGATAACTATCGAAATTAAATTTGAATTTGATAAATATTCATCATTTCAGGCATTGGTTTTCTTATCAACTGCACTGCCTCCTTCATCAAAAAGACAGAGGAGAAGTACATGTAGTGTGCAAGAAGAATGGTCAATTTCAATAAATTACACATCATGACTGAATAATACAGAAAATCAGAAAACACTATAGTCTTGTTGAACAGTTTGTCAGCGAAAGCAATCTCTATAGCACATTGTATTTTTCAAGTTGATTATTATAATAAATTCTTGATTAATATTGATTTTTCTTGCTTTCTTTAATTATTATTTTTCCAATTTCAACAATTTTGTAATGATGACTGGTGGGAACAGAAACAATATGCTAACATTATTATAATAAAATTCACAGCGTTTAATTATTTTATGAATGAAAATTAAAATCATGATCATAGTCAGTGCTGCGTTTGAATTTCATGCAAATGACGCCGAAAGTGATATTGGTCAGATAAAATGCAGTAGTGCAAGGGCATACACTTGATCAAATATTTTGAAATTTTACGTGTGTTACCATTATATCTTCATTATATCAAAAAGTGCTGGGAGCTGTATGAAATCGATA
>WFKH01003881.1:35662445-35683090 GCA_016163765.1 Magallana hongkongensis | reverse complement strand
ACAGTCATTGTCTGAATGCGTAATGTATGTCACTGAATAAAGAGAATAAAACTACATGTATATTACTCAAGTTTAAAATTTCGTGGTGTGTTTTCCCTAGTAATGGGAGGAATTGTACAACAACGTTAATGTAACCCCCCCCCCCCCTCAATGGATACACCCAGAACGTGCATGGGGATATGAATAAACTAAATAAACTAAATATTTTAATTCAACGTGGTTTCAAGAAGATACATATTTGCTTTCTTCAATTACATCTATATTCTTAAATAATGCATCCCCCCTCAATGTTTCATTTCGCTTTGCGGTGCCCTTGTTTTATTTAAGTTCTCGAATTGACGAATTGCTGTCAATCGAATTAACTTTACGTCAATAGCTTATGTTATCTGCGAGGGTTATCAGAAAGTCACCTTCGCTAGCCAAGGGTTTACGATCCACTATGCTCCCCTACAACCTGTGGCAGATTTAGCCGACAAAATCAAAACTCGCACAAAGGAAATTGACTGGCTGCAAAGACTGGCGATCGCAGGTAATCTACTAATTTGCAGTGTAGTTCGTTGTGTTTTCATACAAAATTTAAATACAATCATTATTACAATATTTACCTGATTGATGAATAACATAAGATATATAATTACAAATACACTTTTTAAAAAAAATATTCTTATTTTTTCTTCTTTCTCTCGATCATTTCTTCTAATCTGCCAATACCTCTTAGATGTAAAATACGTATTTTAGCTTTTCCAATTAAACTATTTCTGAAAACATTAGCTAAATCTTCCAATGGTTGATGAGGAGCAGAGTGGACAGTAAACCCTTGGCAAGCGAAGAGGTAAAAAAGTAGGATCGTGTTTGGGTTTTTTTAATTTTTATATGCAGCATTGTGCTTTTTAGCGCACCTAAGCCGAAGGCTCAAATGAGCTTTTTTTTTTCAAAATCAGTCCGTTGTCCGTTGGCGTTGTCGTCGTCGTTTTCGTAAACTTTTCACATTTTCATCTTCTTCTCCAAAATCATCGGGCAAATTTAAACCAAACTTACAAAACATTAGTGGGGGAAGGGGATTCAAAATAATTCAAAGGAAGACTACGTCCTCTTTAAAGAACAATTATTCAGAATTTGTTTATATTTTTTCAATTGCCCTCTTCTCAAAAACCATCTGGTCAGCAAAGCTAAACACTTGTGTGAAAGCATCCTCAGGAACTGTAAATATAAAAGATCATATTTGATAAGGTCCCATTTTTGTCCCCCCCCCCCTTTTGCGAATTTTAAAAAGCATCAGATAATACAAATAAAATATATATTATAAGCAGTTAAAACATATCTTTTACAACATATATTGTACACCATAGCATAGCATTTAAATATCATTCCATAGTAGTGAAATCTCATACCATAGCATTGGAATCTTACATATCATATCATTAGATTCTCATTCGTCATAGCATACCATGGCATTCCATAGCACATCATACAACATACTTTACATTCAGTTTTAATGCTTTTATGTTAAAAAAATAAAGTTTACATTGCAGATTTGTGGTAAACTTTGGTTTTTTTTTATTGTTTTACTACCTTTGTGGCCATGTGTCTATTACTTGTGTCCTGCTTCACAAGCTATTAATTTTCTACCATGCATGAATATGGGAGTCCATAGCGAGTCCATAGCGATGTAATTTCAGACGATGTTGGAGAAGGAATCGGGAGGATATGACACTGGAATAGGAGGTCTTTGCAGTCTTGGAGGGCTCGGCGTTGCTCTTGGGGGAAATCTAGGGAAGTGATTATTTTTATGAAAGGTTTTGTTTTTCTTACAAAGTTTCAAGTTGTCAAAAGGAGTCTAAAGGTTTCTTTTTTTATTAAAGTACCTTAAATTACTAATACATGCGAGCTTTTAAAATGAGCTTCCAAGCGATACATTGCCAAGCGAAAACCGACTGAAAAAACAACCCAACCGATTATAAAAACAATTTTTGCAAAAGTAGAGATATAGTTCCCCCTTCCTATAAGTAAATGTGTTTATTATTAAAGATATTGACTATGAACTTGAATTTTTTATGTTCTATTTTTTTTTTTTTTTGAAAATAGTCCTGGTTTGATTATAACTTTTTTACGACATTGTCAAGTTTCCAAACCAAATGCAAAATTTGCAAGTTTTTTCTGTTTTGTAACATTTTATAAAACTTTAAAAATATCCTCAGGACTTGAAATCAACAATTTTTTGTCAGTATCAGATCGACTATTTTAATTCACAAAATGATGTTTTCATGAACATACAAACGTTCTTAACGTCGTTAGTATTGGTAAAACTACAATTTCAAATTATGGAGATCATCTTTCTTACAGTTTCGATTTAAATAGTACCATCTAATTATTGCGTTTGAATACACTAGTACAAAAATAGACAGAGATGGTAATCGCAAAATATAGAAATGTTTCTTATCTGAGTAGCTCATATTCTTTTATATTCTAGATCTTTCGATTTGATTTATTTTCAAATGTACTTCTTTTAAATGATGACCATTAGTTAACTGTTTAATTTGTTCTTGCGTTTTAAATGATGTTTTGTTTTATAAACATAATTAGATCTATGATGCCTATGTAGCTGGTTTATAATAGGCTTTCTTGGAACTGGAAGGGTTTTGCTCGGGAATCATGCTTAAATGAAATCATTATAAAATTAAACGCCTAAAGAAGTTTCAAGAAACAAAAGTAACTGGGCCAAAATGGATTGCGGTCGTGTAAATGTTTCATTATAAAACTGCTTCATCTACCTTGTAACAGAAATAGATTACCATTAGCATATTGGAAGAAGAACAATATACCCAATTTAAAATTCTGTATAACAAAGCATTTTAAAAAGTCTGAAGAACATTTAATGTAATTGCTTTTTGTGATCGTCTTCGGCCCACTGCGCATTACGCGTCGCACTACTTTGTTTACTATGCAGTGACAGCTTCGTGTAAATCTTTATGATTTTTATGTAAATTACTAAAAAAAAACCCATTATTTTAATGCATTTGCCTTGAGATTAAAGCATTTATACAGTTACATAGTTATTCAAATCACTTTTTTAATTACATGCGTAAGAATTTTGTTCGGAAGTACACTTCGCCTACTATAAGAGTAAAGTTTATTAATTTTATGCCTTGCTATTTCGAAATTAACAAAACGGTGCGATATATCCTATTTATAAAGTTTATTGCATGTAATGATTTTTCATTAAATTAACATGAAACTGACCAATGCTATCACATGCCGATCATTTCTTTAAAAGGAATACTTGTTTACACATCATAGGTTGTAGAGAGTATCAAGGAGATCTTTCAATTTGTTTTAAATTACCGTTAGAGATAAGTGGGGTACCTCTGAATTTTTACATGTACATATACCGAATAGTTTCTCCTCTTTTTTAAGCAAACCGATTGTTATTCATAGCTCTTTAGAAACTGACTGGGCTGAAATCTACACGATCCAGTTCTTACCGGTTAATTGATCGATCGATACTTTCAACAACCAAAACAAAAAAAATCACGGACTGCACAAAATTACGTCAGACTCGAATTTCCATACATATAAGCATGGCCGTTTCTTCTATCTTACGCACTGATACACCTAACAATAATTCAGTTTATTAAAGAAAGTGAACATGAAAATATAATCAAGGATTCAGATTTGTGAATTTGATGTATATACATGTACATGTAATGATTTCTTAAAACCATTTGAACACACTTTTCCTCAGTAAGAAGATATTTCATTAAGGATAATTTTGCAATCCGTGGGTGCTGCCATATTATTAAAATCATTCCCTCCCTGCTGGGTTATCTCTAAGCATCTAAGAGAGGGCAGCAGTAATGCTGGGTCAGTAAGACGCATTGCATTTTTACACACGCTTAGTAGCAACTTTAAAAGGTCATCATTAAAATGTAAATTGAAACTTCAAATGGAAATTATGGAAGTCCAGAAGGCTAATTCGAGATTCGATATTCGAAAAACGAGGTCCAAAAAACGATATTCAAGATTTGAAATACGAGATCCAAAACCTTAATTGACCAATTAAATCACACATCTGAACACCTGTATCCTAGAGACACCAAACTGTTCTAAATAAATATCATCGGTACATTCTCGTATATGCAAAAAAGTTTTATAATATATCTGATATAATGGTTATAATAGTTTTGTAATGGTTAAATTAACTTTGATAACTTATTCCAAACGGAATAAATAACTAAATTGGTGATAATATCGTGTGCTTCGCACTTCTTGCTTGTCTCGTGTGTATTCTCCCCCAATACGTTTTAACCCTGAGTGTAGTCGCACCAATTGTGTAAAAACGGTTAGTGAAAAAAGTTTTTAAAATTTTTTTTTAATCAAAATAATAATCTAAATGAAAACCACCCGTAAGATTTATGGCATGATTCAAAAAGAGAATCATTCAATCAAGTTATGAAGATTTTTAGACACCATGATTTTAATTACAAGTTAGAGCGCCATAGAAGAAAAAAGCGCAACTCGTAAAGTGTATTATGCATCATTATGTATCAATGCCATGGCCGACATTACAGAGAGAGAGAGAGAGAGAGAGAGAGAGAGACAGACAGACAGACAGACAGACAGACAGAGAGTTAAAATGAGAATGAAAAAAGAGTGAAGAAAAATGGGAATTAGAAAAGAGATACCAATATACACAAAACAGAAAGGGATATAATTTTTTTTAGGGGGGTAAGTGGAAGTGGGTGAAATTTAGGCATATATAAGCAATGAAGGCGTTAATCTACGATAAATCTATGCTAAATTGTGTGATTACAAGCATATCATGTACAAAAAACAAAGTAATTTTGATGATGTATGATGAAATGTGATAAAATTAACACTGAAAGTGTATGAAGGCCGCGAACGTCTTTCAATATCCCACATCTTTTTTTTCTTTTTTTTTTTGGGGGGGGGGGTAGCGGCAACAATCGCAAAACAGTTCTCATTTAGCACCGCTTAATCCTTTGTAGCTTTCGTCCTGTTTGATTTTTTTTCGGCCATGGGTTAAAAAAAGGAACTTTATTTTACAACGATTGGCAAACACAGTTTTACAACGTAGATTAGTTTTTCCATGCAGTTGGGACGGATATTAGTGCAAAGTGGGTCATTGATATGGGAAAAAGCCGGAGTACCCGAAGAAAACACAATTGTCTAAGCGGGCGATTATCCCCTTTCACATAAAACCGCTGTCGGGGGATCTAATTTGACTTAAAATGTTCGTAAAAATTACTTAATTTTGATGTGATCTAATTGATTCTCATTGATTAGTTTACACATGCACCTTGTGTCTACAGAATTATAAATAATACATAATTGGGGCGAAAACATCCCGATTTAACCGTTCTATGAATGAAATATGCCCCGAGAAGAAAAGTATTATGAGAAAATACACACAGGGCAAACAAATCCACTTAGATTAGCGAAACACACATTAATCTTATCTAATCTATATTAGTTCTGTGTATAATTTATACAAGCAATTATTTAACTAGATATAAAAAGGCATTTATTTGTAAAGCGTGCACGGGTGATCATCATCTAGAACAGTCTGGTGTCGCTAGTATACAGGTGACACATGTATGGTTTGATTGGTCAATTTAGATATTGGATCTCGTATTTTGAATCTCGAATCTTAAATCTCAAATGAACCTTCTTGGCTTTTGTAGGAAGTAAAGAGTTATCATTTTGAAACAGAGTTTATGGAGAAAGATTTTGGATCTCAGAATGATGCTTTTCCACCAGCAGTTGATGTTAACTAGAAGAGAATGTCCCTTGATCAGTGTTATTGTCAACGTTGTCTAAATTGTTTTGTATTCAGGGACAGTCTTCTTTTTTTTGATATCCTAACACTAATAGACTGCTACAGTGTACATGTTCATTTTTGTACAGATATCTAGAATGTGATGGTCTCATGCTTCACAAATTATATATCCATCTTTGTCACAAATCATCATAGTTATCTTTGTGTCAGTCTTATAAATAAACTGAATCCTTGTCCTCTCATGACAGTACACAATTCTGCTTCACAACCAGACATAATTTGTCTTAATAAGTTTAACAAATTTGTATAAACAATAACCCCGTAATGAGCAGCAATGTGGATTATATACGTCAGAGAAAAGATTTATGCTGGGAAAAATAAATTATTTCCATAAACATTTCACTGAGAGTGTTAAATTGAGAAAATCTCATGATAGAAATTAAACAAAAAATTACAGACCTCATTATTTAGTTTAAGGAGGCTTTTAAAACTTATGAAGGAACAATTATTTTTTTTCTTTCGTTTTACTTTCTCTTCACGATTAATCCATTAATTTGTTAAAAGAAAAAAATTAAATATAAACAAAAATAAATGCTCTCTGTGAGGCTTTTTTGCGGGTTCTGAAAGCAGCGATCGTTGCAGAAATGATGATGAAGGTGTTAAGGTGTAAAACGACGGTTTAATTGGCGAGCAGTGTTTCGACGATTTTAATGCAGATAGAAGTAAATAAAAGCAAGGATGCCGCATATACTGTCAAGTATTGTACATATTTTATCACCTCCCCCCCCCCAACAAAAAAAACATGAATTAAATAAAAACTTTTACGCTGCTTATATTATACTTTGGAGTAAACTTTATCACAGAGTTAAGTGTCTTGAAAAATAATCTAGATCGTTTTAATTTATTTTTGTTATTTGTTTGAGTAGTAAGTATTTGTAAAGGTTAAAAAAAAATGACGCTGATTGTGAAATCTCGTGAAATTATATGTAACAGACAGCATTCAATTAAACTTAGTAAACAAATGTGTTGAAACACAGTACATTTCATATACATGTATATGCATGCAACCGTTTTCTTATGATTGCCTGAACTTAGGTGTTACATGTAATATACGGTCACGGGGAGGGGGTGATCAAATGTAATAAAGCCCGAAGAGCTTTATGATGGATTTGATCACGCCTGACCGGATTTGATCACCTCATTATATTCAAAGAATTATTCCTCATTCCCTATCTATTAATCAAAATTATTTGATAAGTATCAAATGCTACAAAATTATTTTAGTTTGGCGATATGTTGTGTTACGAAACCACAGTCGATTTATTTACTTCTTGACCTTTAAGCAAACTTGGAACGAGCTAACCATTATCGCAAACCGGAACCACGCCAGATACATCTTTCCACGGCGAACCATCCAAACTCTCCCATGTGTTTGTCAATCCCAATTTTCAGCTTCTTTTAGTCTAGCCTACTTTGGTCTTCTCAGAAAAAGTGAGTTGCTATGCATTAAAATTTCAGATTTACATTTTGATTCCACAGGTCATCTTAATCTAAAAATTCCAAAGTCAAAACAGATCAGGCAGGGCACTCTACCAAAGTCAAGATAACTCAGCAACCACCTCCCTTTTTCTTTCTTGTCAAGCAGGTCAGTACATATATAAAATGTTGGCCAGAGTATGCAGGCACATTGCCATTCATGTCGACAACACCTCCATTACACGTTTTCAATTCCAATCAATACTGCACAAAACACTTGATTTTCTTTAGATCCAAGGATATTACAAATTGCACAGCTTTTGCAAGGGTATTGCCACAAAATTAGCAAAACAAGGGGTATCAGTTTGCCATAAAAAAGCGAAGGGAAGGAGGGTTCCATTTAGGGTCAAATGATCTAACTTCTACCAGTGATAACTTCCAAGTCCTTTATCTAGAGAAGCATACAGTAATTTCATGCATATCTTTTACAATTTTATGCTATGCTATGGTATGCGATTTTGACGATATGCTATAAGATATTAATGCAATGCTATGAAATTTGTATGCTATGATATGAGAAATTGAAATAAAAGGCTTAATGATATGGTATGCTATTGCATGCTATGTTATGCTATGAGATTTGAACAAAAACGCCTCCGTATACAGAAGAGTTCCAAACATTTCGAATAAAATGATAAGAAGGCAAAGTTTACCACAAATCTGCAATTTGAACATTTAATCTTTAAAATGAAATCATTAAAAAAACCCAAGTAAACATCATTTTGCATGCTATGGTATGCTATACTATGGTATGGCATGATATGTAACATGACAGTTTATGAGATCGTGTGCTATGATATGAGCTAATCTGTACAAGGTGCATTGTACAGATGCCATGCACTTTGGCCTAACACCAGGTGGTATGGTCTTGTTTGCAGTCCAGACGATATTGGCGGTATTGGCATCATGCACCTTTAGAGGATGGGCCAAAAACAAATAGGAAAACGGTTAGATGTAAGAAAGTTTTGAAGAAGTTTATAGGTAGTGAAGTGCATGAATACTCCATAGATACTCCATAGATCTTGGGCATAATATTAAAGCCAAAGAAATGAATCTTTTTTTTCTTCCTGACGGCACCCACATGTTTAGTCTTGGGAACCGACTATTTTTCAGCAATCTGGAAGCAGCAATGCAGCTTTTTCTTCAAAACAGCCAAACTACTAGCTACCCTCCAAAATGGTTACCGAGAATGCAATGCAAAAAGCACTGCATAAACCTGGGGCTTTTTGTGACACATTTTTTTTCTGTTCTGTTAAAATTTTGGGCAAAAAGCCATCATTAACAAATGCGTAATAATGGAACCCCCCCCCCTCCATCCTTTCCATTGTTAGGATTAATTGTTGTGTATGTGAAAGGAGTAATTTTGTAGCGGCATTTTTTAATGTCTGTGGCGGGACTGGGGAGTTCACCGTAATAGTTGATCAGTAATCCTGCTAAATAACCTGTTGTCTCCTCCCACTTGCTACAGTGGGCAGATTTTATGTATACCCTCAGTTTGGTGAGAGCATAAATAGGTCAAGTGTCAGGATTCACTATATATATATATGTACGTAAAATTATCTGGGGAGGGGGCGGCACAGCTTGGTCATTGCTAGTGCCACATTCAGCTCCTAAGCAAGGAAGGGGATGCTACAGGCTGGTGCATGTTTCCTGGGCAACGGTAGGGGTGTCTACATGTTGGTCCCGGTCATGCTTTCATACCAGGTAGCCCTCAGGAGACGGACGAGAAGAACAGGCATCACTATCTACCTTAGAAAATGGTGACTCGTTCAGGCTCCGGGCACCTATGCTTACATAGGGCTCCCAGTGGGTTCCCTACATTAGGTAGTTTAATTGGAACACTGGTTTCTCCCAAGATCCCCACAAAATTTATTATATATTATGCGACCTTATCCAATAATCTCGTTGTAGTGGTTGTATTGTTATTTTTGCTCAATGCTTAATAAATTGTGTGTATGTAGAAGTCTTGCTTATCTTATTTTTTCTACCTATCACAGCTATTTGGGGTCTTAAACGGCAATGCATATCAGTATCTGTACAGGTCAACCCATTCACACAAATAGTAGTCTACTTAATAGCTCTCAAGTTAATAGAGCCAAGTCCATAATTAATACAATTTTTACCACTTGTTCAATTTAATAGCAAATTATCGACCATGTTAAGTTATTTTCATTTCATTAAATTAAACAAGACCTTCCAACTCATTATATTAATCGTTTGAATAATTTATCCGATTGCGCCCCACAATACGTCATTTGCGTCATTGATGAAATGAAATTTACTATATGATATATATGCTAAATAAATCGAATCTAAAAATTTAATGCAGATCTGATGGGTAATTTGTTGACCACCCAGTCCCTTTAAATAACTTAAACACTCAGAATATATTGATATACGTACCAAAATAGTGTCATTTTTTTTAGAACTTCAATACTTTATAGAGTCGGTCTGTGTTCAGTTTGATAATGAAAACAAACCAACATCAATGAACAAAATCTTGTCTTGAATGAGAACCCAGGAAAATAATAGAACTTCATAAACTTGAGGCCAAAGTCACATATAGCATTAAATAAATAATGTGGCTAAAATGGCTTAGTGGTTACCGCACCAGACATAATAGATAACAATAAAGAACTGGTCTTTCTAGGTGGATGGTTTGATGCCTTAAGAATTTGAGGCATTTTTTGTGTTTGTTAAAATAATAAAACAGACTACAATTGGAAATTTTGCTTTTCCGTGATTGTATTATATTATTAAAACAGATTTAAGGAGGCCGATTTTAGTTTTCATTGCGCAAGTTTTTGCGCATTCTAGTAAAATACAGTGTCTTCATAGCTTCTATGAAGACACACACAGGTTGATCGAGATAAATAACTTTATTGAAATGACTATAAGTTAAAAACTATGCGGAGCTAAAGGCTTGTGTTTATACCGTTTGAAAAGTATTGAATAGAGCTATTGAAGAGTATCATCGCGCCACTGTAGGATCTTGCGCAGGTTGCGATTAAGGGGTGTGGATTTGGGATCAATCACTCCCTTTCCTGCAATGTCGTTTTTCCTCCAAATAATAAATTGTTATATATAAATATATTTAACACTAGTGTCATACATGTAGAATATAATCTCAGCTTTCAAAATTCATCACATAATAGTTGTCGTTAAAGGGTCGGATTATTATTACTTGCTCTGGCATAGCGCAAAAAAGTCTACTCACGTTACCAAAAAGCCTTTGATGCCTAGAGTGGGCATCTCAAATCTGATTTTGACTTTTTACATATGAATGCGACACACACACACTCTCTCTCTCTCTCTCTTCTCTCTCTCTTTCTCTCTCTTTTTTCGCTCTCTTTCTCTCTCTGTTTCTCTCTGTTTCTCTCTATCTCGCTCTCTCTCTCTCTCGCTCTCTCTCTCTCCATGTGACAATGTTTCTATTAGCTCAATTAACTTATTTGTCCGTACAAATATCATATTCGTCAGAACAAATTCTAGTTCGTCCGAACAAATAACTTATCCCTCCGAACAAATAGATAATTCCTCCGAACCAATCCTTATTCGTCCAAAGAAATAAGTTTTTTGTTTGGAAGAATAAGGATTTGTTCGGACGAATTGGGATTTGTTCGTCCAAACATATAACCTATCCGTCTGAAGAAATAGGTCGAACAAATCCAACTTCGTCTGAACTAATCCTAATTTGTCCGAACAAATACGTCAATCGTCCGAAAAAATAGCGATATATTTTTTAATCTGATTCCTCCATGCCACCGTAATTTTCTACAATGTATTATGATATACACCTAGTGTTTTAAAAATTTGAAACCTTGATTTCGTTGTTGATTATAGGGGGTAAAGAAACCATATGATTTACGAAGTGACTGTAATATAATCATCGAAGGAGTTTATGGTTTTGTTTGATGTTTGATGAATTTGTTTGTTTATACATACACAGTTCATAATGTTTCTAATAGTCATATTCAATCGTTAATATAGAAATAAACAATGCTTAAAAGTTCACATGGATATAAACTATGCGCGTGATTAAGATCATGAGTATGCCAACAAGCTCATTAGGCTTCACATGATTTGAACACGTAACCCATCAAAATTAATATCCCAGTCTTATTTCTTAAAAGAACACACTGAGAATAAAGTATTTTCATTAATATATTTTGCATTTTTTGACAGTACACATTAAATATGAAAACTCAATCTTTTTTTTACAAAGCAATATATTCTGCAAAGCAAAATTTACAAAACAATATATCCTGCAAAGTAAAATAAAAACACCAAGGATCAATGCAAATGTCACTAACAAAGGATTAACCAAAAGTCTGTTTGTAGAAAAGAAAATGTATGTCTGAAAAATTGCAATTATTATCCGTATGATGTTTCATGGAAAGCTATATTTGAATATTTGTAACATTAATCACCATCTGTTGTCTCACCTTAATGTCCCTTCCTGCCTATTTCTGCCGTATGATTTATTTCCCTCCGTCATGAAAGCACTTCCACGTATTCATGTACTACCTGGGTTTTTTTTTTTTGTAAAATTACAACATATCCTTTCTAGGAAGTAATATGTACATTAAGACCGCGGAACATTAACTGGCAAGATTGGAAATATACAGCTTACGTCAATTTCACCTGTTACAGTCAAAACATTTGAAATGGGCGGGGACAAATTGACGCGGACGTCTGAGAAAACATTGGATTGAAACTAGTCTTATGAAGTGTATTTTCAATCCACCTCAGCGGTTCTAACTTGCAATATAAGTTAATTAAAGCGATCGAAAAACGTGTGCAATGTTGGTGAATTTTTTGAAAACTTTCTTTAAGAATAATTATATTTCACTTATAATTTTACTATAAAATATTAATTATAAATAAAATTGAGTACATTGTATAATGTTTCTCGGTCTAAATATCAGTAACGGAATTTTCATAAATATTTACGTACCTCAGAAATCTTCAACAATGTCGATATAATTGATTTTTTTTGTTAGTGTATGGCTAGATAACCAATGAACGCGTATATCTATTCGTATACATTAACTAAGTGAAAGAAAAAGAAATTTTTATTTAAGTATAATTTGAATTATTCTCTTCTGTGAATAAACCCCGTTTCAATGATTTCAGACTTGTGAGGACTGATTCTGTAAAGTCATCGGACCAATGCTTTGTTTTGCGTATAATCGTGGGATCTTCTTATATTTGCTGATTATATACTTAGTAATGAAATAAAATGATTTTCAATCGCTTTGCTGATACGAAATAAAATGTTTTTCCATCGCTCTAACTTTTATAGCATTAAGTTAGAAGTGCTGAGGTGGATTAAAAGTACACTTTCTATAACCACAGTTTCAATCCAATGTTTCCTCAGACGTCCGCGTCAATTTGTCCCCGCCCATTTCAAATGTTTTGACTAACGGGTGAAATTGACGTAAGCTGTATATTTCCAATCCTACCAGTTAATGTTCCGCGGTCCTATATCTAAAAAAAACTAATGTCTAAATCATGTCCATGCTGGAGAAATATATAATTATAAATAATAAAAATAATACACAACCGAGAAAAACATACAAAATTAGAAAACTAACTAGAGAAATGCACTTTTATTTTTTATAAAAGGTATAAAAGTGAAACGTACTAAGCCAAAAATATTCTATAAGAAGTTGCTACTGACAGACTGTAACGGTGAGTACAATATAAATCAAATGAAAATTTTTGCTTTAATTTATTCCTGAAACAGGTTTTGAAAATACTTTTCGTTTACTATATAGTACATTTAATGTTAATAATAATATGACTGTAAAACAAAGACGTGTATCAAATTAACATTGAATTTGGTGATATGTTTTGTTTATGAACTCATGCATGTACTACTCTTGACACAGTTTCGGGACTTGCATTTACAAATATGTTAAAAAAGTCTGGCTGAGAAAGTTGGTGAACATTAAATAGTCATACAGTCTGTTTCTTCCCTCTGGATTGTAAGGCTCTCTTGCCGAAATAGTAAGTTAATTTGCATCTTATTTATGTCGAGATGCAACTTATTTATGTTGACATGCAAATTACGTGTAGATATTTTGACATGCGAGAAAAAAATATGTCGATATGAGACTGATTTATATCAACATGCAACTGATTTATGTTAACATGCAACTGATTTATATCAACATGCAACTTATTTATGTCGACATGCTAGATAGATGTTGACATGCAACTTATCTATGCCAACACGATGCACGTGGACATACTGATCTCACCTGTCAATATCAAAAAGTTGTACGTTAACAAAAAAAATCCATGTCAACATATTTAAATCGCATGCCAACTCAACTAAATTGCATGTTAACATAAATAAGTTGCTTGTCAACATACATAAGTTGAATGTCAATAAAAATAAGTTGAATGACAACATAAATAAGTTGAATGTCAAAATATATTTTTCGCATTTTAACATAAATAAGAAGGCTAGCATCTTGCATGTCATTTCTGGGCGATATTTTTTTTTTTTTTTTTTTTTTTTTTTTTTTTTGGTGAGATTTTAAATAATTTTGATCTGATTGCAATTTGTATATGTACATGATTATGTTGCATGTGGACATAATCATATTGCATGTCAATATATTTATCTCGCATGCCGAAATATTTTTTAGAAAAATAACACAAGGGGCAGAGGTATGTCACCATATAACTCATTTCTTTTCCGGGAAACAATATATCCAGTCAAAATTTGTTACATAAAAAAATCATGAAATACTCAGTTAGTGGTTTCAATATTGTTTGTTTTTTGAACCAATTAAAAAGAAATATTACATCGATAATATATGGTCTATTGCTAACAAAACACACAAAATTTGACCATCATCGGTGACCTCATTTTTGCCGGTTTAAATTTTAGATAATTTTTAGATATGAAGAAATAATGTAATTTTTTGAATTCAAATAATTTGAAATTACTGATAAATTATTTTGACCAATTTAAGTTAGAAAGCTATGGTTAAAAATATTTGTCTTTTTTAATGACCCACGAATATCTAATGGATTTCAGTGATTTCATTCAATTCTGTTTTCAATCTAATTTATCAACACAGTAAAATCAACTTATCCATTAAATTAGTTTTTTAATAAAATCTTCAAAGGGTGCAAACCAATCTTGATGTATTTTGTAATTTTCATATAACAAATCTAAAATTTATAAACTGTGCACAAAATAAAGTCACACACAAAATTTAAAAAGAAAAATGTAAATATGAATTTTTATCACTTTTTTTACGACAATTGAGGGTAAACTTTTAGATTCGGAATTTTTTTTATTCATATTTCTGTGATGCTAGTATTTGTATTTACCTCTTTTGGTCGGTGTACGACGGCTGTTTAAATACAAGAAACCAAGATTTCTCTTCTTTGTTTTATATACTAAGCGTTTGGAAATCAATGTAATTTTCATCTTTTTCAATTAAAGTTGAAACTTCTACATAAGATGTTCAGTCGTTTAAATGCCATTTTCTCTCTATGCACAGTAAAATGTCTATGAACGACGCGTAGAAGTTATTAAGCTACGCTGTTTTATTTTCTTTTTTCTTTTTTATTTTTGATGGTGTTAGTGACATTTAGCTAATCGTTGATACATTTTAACAAAAAATTAAGAGGCGCTTTAACAAATTGATATTAAATGTATGAGATCACATTATATACACGGTAAAAAAAATATATGAAAACGTTGAAAAACAAACTTATGATTCTCTAAAATTGTGAGAAAATATGATGTTAAGTTGTGTAAAGCTGTTTTAAAATGCAGAGTGAAAGGCACATAAGAGTAAGCGTAATAAGTAGTTTATTTAATAAACAGTTCATGCGTCATCTTAACGTCACGTTTTGGGCATTACCGTGCTCTGTGTTGGCAAAACATGTTATTTTTACAATCGGGTAACATGAATACTTTTACATCAAATGGAATGAAACTTCACATATCAATATAATACATATTGGTGTATAAAGTAATGTGACAGTTATGGCTTTCAAAAATAATATATAATAGACAGTGACATTATCTACGTATTTTTGATTGACCCTTGTATCATTAAAACAGTGTAAAAAGTGACATTGTGACAAAAGCATGCGGCTTCGGCATTATATTTTTGTTTCTATTTCAAGTATTATATTGACAATAATCAAAAAATTGATATAATTATTTTCAACAAATGTATTTCAATACATATACAATGTATATACAACGAATAAAACAAAAAGTAAATCTTAAGTTGGTTGTCAAAACAAGAGATAAAGAAGGTCAATAAAGATTTTAAGTTGATTTTTTTTCTTCCTAAAGTTTAGATAATGATCAATTTTAATAAGTTTCTTTATACTTGTTTATGTTTGCCATAACATCAACATAGATCATGAATTGAGTTACTCTTGCTTTTCTCTCTGATATTAAAACCAAGTTTATGGTAAATTTCAGATTATCCTGTATTGTTTTTGCCACTTTAATAAACATGAAAACTCTGCTGGTCATCTGTATATTATTTGTATCCTGCTTTTCTGACTACATACTTATCGATCCTGACTACATATATATCGATCCTATCAAGTTGATAGATGGATATGGATATATTGGAGATGGAGGATACGACAGAAGTCAACTTGAACCTGGTAATTCAGGGGAAGTAAATGATGAAGATTTTGTCGGCCATTATCTCCGCAGATTTCGTTAATTTGGTTGATAGGCGGATATGAATTTGATGATGATATCTACGACGATCTTTGATGACTTGTCGGCATTGATGTGGGTTATTTTGAAGCTGGAATTGGAAGTCTTAGCGCTGGACTTGGGAACGATCTAGAGAGACTTGTGGTCGATGAATTATTAAATGTAATGTAATGTCATGAAAATTTACAGTTTCTTTTGAATTAAAGTGGTAGTCGAATGAGTCAAGAGGTTTCTTTTTTTTATAAAATAGCTATGTGATTAAATAATCGGCATTCGAATATTAATTACTTATTAATAATAAATTACTTGTAGGTCGACAAAAAATACTCGCATCATGTCAAAATATTACATAGTTATACATAAATATGTACATGTATCTTCTTATATAAAAATAGGCTGCAACTTATGATGACAACATTTATGCAGAAAGAAAAGATGCATTTCCTATGTCTTACGAGATTGAAACACTATGTAATTAAGGTCTTCCGTTTTCAACTCTTCTATTTGAGGTGGGGCGTGACGATAACGCCTGCGTATCACAATTATGATCAACTCTTTCCTTACACCGCGACGTTAGTTTTTAAGGAATAAGGAATCATTCTTTGAGTATTATGAGGTGTTAATTTTCGTCGAGGCTTGATCAAATCCAATAAAGCCCAAAGGGCTTTATGATAGATTTGATCACACCGCGACCGAAAGTATCACCTCATAATATTCAAAGAATGATTCTTTATTACCTATATTTATATACTTTTCAGCAGTTGTAGGATTAAAATTAGAATATTAAGTATGCAAACCCCGCTTGCGCCCCAACAATACGTCATTTGAATATATTGGACCGTATAGTACAAAATCAATTGTAGTGTTATCACAGACAAAGACA
This sequence comes from Magallana hongkongensis, assembly GCA_016163765.1. Lineage (NCBI taxonomy): Eukaryota > Metazoa > Mollusca > Bivalvia > Ostreida > Ostreidae > Magallana > Magallana hongkongensis. The sequence goes on along the minus strand of WFKH01003881.1, from coordinate 35,666,158 downwards.
CTGGAAAATGTAAATGTACACTAATAGAAATTTTTTAATCCTAAAATAAGTTATGATTCAAAAAAATAATTATGGTAATACCCATGTTTATTGTGCAACTAATTTGTCAGTGCACTAATTATGCAGAATCATATCGTATCCACTCTTCAAATTAATATGTTAACGATAATCTATCCGTAATATTGTCCTTGTGAGAGGTGTTTCGAATATATATATATATATATATATATATATATATATATGGATTCAGTAGAAAAATTGAAAAAAATATTATAACGGATATACAGTCAAATTCAATGATTAAAGGACACCGCGCCGCCAACGACATCAGCATTATCAATTTCACCTAATATATCGTTGTCAGTAGTTTTTTCTCTACTTTTAACAAATGGAAACATATCCTTACCACACCAAAATTTCATCATTTCACATCTTGTTTTCAGAGGATAATATTTTTTTTTCGTTTGAAATTCATAGCTGTGTTGACATATGATCTATCTATTTTTAGCCTTATGGAAAATACCTTTTTGGTTTGGTAACTCGTTCGCCGGAATCAATGCAAATTAAAAATTTATTTTTTTTTTACGTAAAATAACTACATTCCTGAGATCATTAACTGTTTAATAACTTTGAAATTAATAATAAGTTTAATCATATTGTCTTAACAAGTAGAAAACAAAAATCCGGAATGCATGAAGGCATGCATAAAGGATGGCGCCACACTTGAAACAACACAAAACCGATAAATTATTACTGAAATTTCATCAATTTATCTGTGTGCTTAATCTTATTTTGGTTTAAGGTTGGCGCCCATATGAAATCGATACTAGTTAAACATTATGTAAAAAAAAAATGTCCAATTTTGCCATACCGCGACCGGTTAAAGCACTTATAAAAGCGTCCGTGATGTTTCGCGGAAAATTTTTAAAAAGTGAAATCGTATGGAAATTCACAATCAAAGGTATATTTTCAATTAATAATTTAAAAAACTGTGTTTTTAGTGAGAATGATTTGATAGGTTCAATCGTGTATTGAAAGATCTGTGTTTTGCATTTAAAGGTTGATATAATTGTTTTGTTCAGCCAAACGTGTCAAAAGTGTGGTAAAATGCAGATCAATTGATATCTGAGACTGATTTAGATCATAAGCCGCCTAAGCCGCCTAAGTCATGGATGAATTTGCTTTTACCTAGCCTATCATGACTTGCTGGTTTTTCATTTTGTATACATGTATAAGCGTCAGGTAACTTTGAATATACAGTACTATAAAGACCATCTGACATTGTACTTTCTTAAGTTTCAATTTGTCTTTTCTAGCATAATTAAGTTTAACTCAAGCTTGAACGGAATCTCACTGAGGGGCGTTCAATAGAAAAGTTAATGCGTTTAAACGAAATACATATATTTATCTCTAAAAAAAAATCCGGATAGGCCATGTATATCACTATCGCATCATCGCACTATCGACGTTAAGGTCGATAGTGCGATGGCGCGATAATGAGACTACAATAAAGCGATGAAGCGATAACGATGAAACAATGGTGCAATAGCACGGTGACGATGATGCGATGGCGCGACAATGCGATGGTGCGATAGCGATGATGCGATGCTCTATCGTGTCATCGTTAGGTCTTTATCCCGCAATCGTCATGGTGTCATCGCACCATCGCACTATATAGACGGTAATGCGCATGTGCAATTGGAAAGAGAAATGGCAACAGGCAGTGAATGAAAGAACGTATTATATATCAGAAATCTACTTTACTATGTTGACTCTACTTGACTCTAATAATAATTAGGTATAATAATTTTAGATTAACCATGCCCTTCTTGCCAGACATATAAATATTTAGAAAAGCTAAATAATAGTTTAATATCTAAAGATAAAAAAAGAATATAAGAAAATTGCATGATCAACGCATGGTTTTTAAACGGGAAGGGTGATAATTCAATCTTCATATATTTGAGCAAAGTAAAAGCTTATTCCCGTTAAATTGTGAGTTAAATTGGATTTAATAAATAATGTGTTTACAGTGGTTGCAAACCCCCTTTTTAAAAAGTTCAGAGAGAGAGAGAGAGAGAGAGAGAGAGAGAGAGAGAGAGAGTACATGTATAAGTATTCTAATTTATCTGTTACAATATGACTGTTATACAGTGTGTGATTTTTTGTGCAATAAAAAAGGAGGCGTTGGAAAGGGTTTGAACGTATTTACCTACATTATCAATGTTTGAACTGTCTGGTTAAAAATTAACAATTTTTTACTGCCAGTTGCTTAAGAAATTTATTTGATATAGTTAAATGTAAAAAAAAAATGGTTGACAACCCCTGTACATGTTTTTATGCAATCGTTGAAAACTGGATTTTTTTTTTCTTACAGATATTTTTAGCACATGTAATAGATATACCGTGCATTTTTAACTGTTTTGTGGTGTTGTGTAAATTATACCATGGTTTGATTCACGACCACGGGTTAAGCCTCACGAGACGAAGTCGAGTGAGCTTACCCGGGGTCGTGAATCCCAAACCCTGTTATAATGCGACAATGCGATGACGATGGTGCGATGGCACGATGAAGCGATAGCGCGATCACGCGATATTACGATAGCGATAACGCGATGACGCGATGATACGATAGCGATAACGCGATGGTGCGATAGCCATGACGCAATGGTGCGATAGCGATGATGCGAAGCTGTATCTTGTCATCGTTAGTTTTTTATCGTGTCATCGTCATCGTGTTATCGCACCATCGCGCTATCGACTGTTTTGCGCATGCGTCATTGAAAAGAGAAAACGCGCCAGGCAGTGAATGAATGAACGGATTTTAAATGAGAAATTGACCTTACTCGGTTGATAAACTTGACTCTCTAATAATTATTAGATTTTACCAATTAACCTTGTCCTTCTTGCTAGCCATATAAATATTTAAAAGAGTTAAATTACAGGTAAATAAACAAAGAAAACAATACAATAAAACAAAACCGCATGATTGAGGCATGGGTTTTTTTACGGGGAGGGTGATAATTCACATTAAAAAAAAAATAAAAGCAAGCACATACGCTTCATATATTGAGCAAAAAAAGATTTTATTCTAGTATAATAGTGAGCTATTAGATTTGATTAAAAAATGTGTCTTCAATATTTTAAATCAGTTCTTATTGTTAAGACTATTAAGGGAGAAGTACGTATTCTATATTCATAGTAATTGTCAGAGTTACCTCCCTTCAAATCTTTCAATGATTTATGTACATAATATGAATTATGATATTGCAATAGTATTATACTTTCATATAAATTTAGATGGAAATTATGTTAAAGTTAATAACATTATAGTTATTTTTCTCATGATATATTTGCAGGGTTTACATTTATACATCATAAAACACAAACATCTGCAGGTGACTTTGTCCCAACCAAATTTAAATCATCTTAAATCCTATCCGTTAAAAATTTTTTAGCATCTCTTCGTCATCAAACGCCATGTTGTGGAATGGATGCTTGGAATGTAATCCTTTTTAAAGAAAGTCGATACGGCGATGATGCGATGGCACGATGACGATCACGCGATAAAGAACTAACGATGACATGATAAGCATCGCATCATTGCTATCGCACCATCGCGTCATCGCTATCGCACCATCGCGTTATCGCTATCGTGTCATCGCGTCATCGCTCTATCGCTTTATCGTGCCATCGCACCATCGTCATCGCAT
>WFKH01003881.1:35651624-35662435 GCA_016163765.1 Magallana hongkongensis | reverse complement strand
ATTATCACTCCATCGTACTATCGATTCAAACGTCGATGGTGCGATGATGCGATAGTGAACTACGTATACATGGCCCTATCCGGATTCCATAATAACCTGGACTGGGTTGCTCAAAACTCTGGTTAACTTTAACCACTGGTTAATTTAACCGTTGGTCAAAATCAGTATCCACTGGTTTAATAACCAGTGGTCAAAGTTGTGTTACTCGAAGTGAATTTAGCTGGTGGCTATCTAACCACTGGTTACTATTGTTTAACCAGTGGTTAGTATCCCATAATGCACTTACTTTGTCTGTCTGTCAATTATGGCTGAAAAATAAATTGATAGCTCTTTGGACAGACAACACTAAATTAATCATTAAATAAGTTAAAGACTATATCCATCTATACAACAATAAAAAATACATGTAGTGGACTCAATGTTTTGTGCTCCAATACAGGTAAATTGTGAGAAAAGTGAATTTTGTTTTGATTATTATAGACATTGTACCTGGCTGAATGGTTTTTTTTTAACTTGGCACTTATTTTTTCTCTATAAGTGTGAATTAATTTACTGTCGACGTAATTGTTAGCTTCCACTGTGTGTGAGTAAAAGGGAGCGGATCCGCTTTTTTCAATTTGCATTGGGTCATTGCTATTTATCAATTCAATGTAAAAGAAATCAGAAGAATTTCATAAAGTGTACAAAACAATCCTTACAAAGACCCCGGGATAGCTAAAATTGCACACAAGTCATCATGTGTATATTCGGGAAGGGGAAGGTAAATCAATTTTTAAAATTATTTATTGAACTCGCTAAAACCCCACATTGTTTTAATAAAATGCTTATTTACTAACAAATAAGGAAACATACACTTTACACATGAATTAACCTCTATCTTGAACCCTCACAGATTGATACCCCCCCCCCCTTCTTTTCTTCGGTAAATAAAGAAAATTTAATTTTATTAAGGTTGATTTTATAGTATAAGGATTCATAATCAATCCATGCAGCTAGGAATCACATGGGCCATTACCATTAGAAAAGCAATCATCGCTGCACTCTGCATTGTATTAGTATGGAACTTGCATACCCAAAAGTGTGCATGTGTGTGAGGGGGATAATTGGATTGTGATTAAAAGCAATAGAAAATGAAATACCGGTAATATTGAAAATAGTAATGAATGAAAATGTATTATATATATCAGATTATTCAAAACAAAAGTGACTGTGTAGTGACAGGAGGGGAAAAAATGTACTAGACCATCAGGCCATCAGTTAATTCGAGACCAGATTCCAAGATTGAGGAGAAATGGTAGAAATAAATTTGTATTACATGTACAATAATAAATATTATACACGTATAACACTTTTCATTTATATATATTTCCAATTAACTATGCATATCATAAATATACATGTACTTCTTTTTTAAGATCGCTTGGGTTTGGTTTCTCAACTCATTTTCTCAAATCATGTCCATTTTACTCAACCTGTGCAAGCACGGGTTAATGTCTAGCATTATTCAATCAAAACAAACAGATCGGATCACAAAAAAGGAGTTACAATAATTTTCCACAACCCTTAATGCTGTCGCTGAGCAATTTTCTGTTAGCATTAATTCTTACCTATAACACCCCCACCCAACTTACTAAAAATAATTTCGATTTTGGAAGTAATACTATGTTACAATATATTTTTGTCCCCCTTTCCCCTTTTTTCAGATTTTTTATTTTTAATTTTCGGGAGAATCTATCACCCCCTTAAAATTAGTATAAAACTGTACTGTTTCATAAATTAATAGTATCATCTATTAGAGTATACATTATGTTTTTGCATTGCTATGATAGACACTATAATAGGAATATTTAACTTGCATGCTCAAGCTAGTAAATAATTTATCTGATAGAGTTCAGACATAATTTGTATTTCGCATTCCATTATTTGTCAGTGGAGCCTCAGTTATCCGGACGCTTTCATGCCCAAGTCCAGTCGTCTGGATAGGTGAGGCGTCCAGATATCTGAAATGTGTCTATTGTAGTCATAAATGATAATTTATTTGTTGATAATGGGGGTTGATGCTGTTTTCTTTGCCTTTCATACTAAACAGCAACAAATTAGAGTTGTCCTTTGAAATTCACCTGTTTTTAATACAAGAAACCCTGCTTTATATTGTTATTTAGTCAGGAAATATTAACCAAACTACAAAAATAGCCAAATTTAGCTAAATATATTGTGTCCAAATGTGAAATGTGCCTATTTACGTTATGTTTTGCAACACTCTATTTCAGTATTTAACTGTATTTCTAGACATGTCAATTGTCCACTTCCGATCAGTTGACACGCCTTCCTTTATGTTTTCTTCCTATACTTCCTGTTTTGACTTAATCTGACAAGAAATTCGCAAGACACTTCATTTAAAATAACTTTCTTGAATATAAATAACACAACGCTTTGTTAAAATTTCCTGATTTATTGAGCACATTCTTCCTTTGAAATAGAGAGGTACTTTAAAAAGTGATTGCACTTGACAGGTGCACAGTGTAAAGATATCCAAGCCACGTGCAGTGAGGCGTGACTAATCCTGTCTAACCAGTACTGTCGGTAATATTTAAGGAATAGGGAATCCTTCTTTGAGTATTATGAGGTGATAATTTCGGTCGGAGCGTGATCAAATCCAATAAAGCCCGAAGGGCTTTATGATAGATCTGATTATCGAAATTATCACCTCATAATATTCAAAGAATGATTCCTTATTACTTATATTTATATGATTTTCAGCAGTTGTACGATTAAATATTATAATATTAATTAAGCAAACCCGCTTGCGCCCCAACAATACGTCATTTGAATTTATTGAATATATTGGGCTGTATAGTACAAAATCGATTCGTAGTGTTATCACAGACAGGGACACTGGAAATTGAAAATATTTGAAAGTGATTTGGGAAGTCAGAGTGTTTATTCGAGCTTCTTATGGGGTCTAGCAGGTGAAAAAAGGTGTGAGACTCAACTGACAGGCGTAATCTTTCTATTGTATTAAGCGGAGTATCATTAGATTTTACCGTCCAGTTAAATAAAGCAAAATTTATAATTAAACAGATTTTTTTGGTAAAAACAAACTGCCCTGATCCGGAAGGTGAATTGAGATAAAATAACAGATAAAAAATATGTTCCCAAATAAATAATGTATAAACTAAAGCGTCTGGATCCGATCTGGCGTCTGGATATCTGAAGCCCAACTGTATTTGGATATGCATGCATAAAAGTTATATATATATGTTACAATAAAAATTTAAAAATATGTCTCATTCATCATATTAATTGTATACGTTGTGTCGAAATTATAACAAAAACATCTAATAACTCAATTATTCTCGTGTAGTCTACCGAAATCGGCATCAACAACAAGCGAGAATCTATGTTTAACCAATGGTTAAAAGACTTAACCCAGCTTTGCAGAATGGTTAACTTAAGCCAAAAGTTAACCTCTGGTTAAGCAATTTAACCAGTGGTTAACTTTCGAGCAACGGAGTTTAACCTCTGGTCAAAATTTCACCACTGGATAAGGGATTTAACCAGTGGTTAAAGTTAACCAGTGTTTTGTGCAACCCGGTCCAGATGGTCAACATTTAAATTCGCAATTAATGAAAATGTTATATAAAATATAAAAAGCAGCATCAAGCAAGTAAAAAGGAGGTTCACCATGCACGTGTGTAATCCAGATTTGAAAATAGATAGCCATGTTTGAACAGTGGAAAGGGGGGGGGGCTGCCATCGCAAAAAGTTGTTATCTATTGTCTATTACGGTGGAATGTAAGTAATAATTGGTGTTGAATTATTATTATTCATAAAAAATCATCAGTTATGACAAGAATCAAGAATAAATATATAATTATTCATATAGCTAGAATATTTACTGGAGGAACTGATTTGCTGAAGCTGGGCGTGTCCCGATTTTTCGATCATTTGGGCGATTTCATTATTCTTGAAAAGAGTGTCTTTCGGCAGAGGTGTCGATGGTTTTTAGCAAAACAGGAGGGGTGATGGGTAGTCTGCAATCTACTGTGGATCGAACTCTAGAGAATCCTTGAAGTTGTTTTTTCAGCAGAAAGTGTTGCGTCAAATTTGGATAACCCGCAAGTTGAAATGTGTAACTTAAAGCCGAGGTGTGAGGTTTGGTTGTGGATGATGCATACCCTTGTTTATAGCAATGCGCAATGTACAGGATGAGATGGGATAACACCGGTGGAAGCGGGTTTTTGTTTCCAAGCACACAGTTAGTAATGAAAGATTTGTATGCAGCAGAGACCTTTTTGTACGAGTTCAGGGAGTCACTGGACATGGTACTGTTGATCAGCCAGTCTGCAGTTGTCGTTGAAGATGCAGTAGAGCTTAATGGGACTGGATAACTGTTGTCGTCTATTGTTGGATACAGAGTCCGGAAGCGGGAAATCTGTAAACGAGAGAGAAGGTCAACTGCAATGTTAAGAAGACCAGATATGTGTTCCGCGTTAAAATGAATTTTATGCTCGAGGGAAGCCACCATGAGGCGCCTCATTAACTTCATGAGATTTGGATATTTAGATGTATTGCTGTTAATAATATGAACCATAGCACTATTGTCAGATTGGAACACTATTAATTAATTTGATAAAGTAGCCCCCCACATTTCCATAGCAACTACGATTGGGAGAAATTATGATATGTGGTAGTCGAGCCACTGTTCTGCAAAAGTACCATAGAACCATTTAGTACCAAAGACTCCCCCATAACCCAGATTGCTAGCATCTGTAAAAAGGTGCAAGGAATGTGATGTGTGCTAAACCCCGGATGGAAAGAAAGCCCTGCCATTGAATTTGTCAATGAAGATAGACCACGCCTTGAGGTCAGCACGAGATTCTTTGTCGAGGTTCCTAATGGTGATGCGGTTTTTGTATTCCCCTGATTAGATGTATAATTCTTTAGAGAAAGGTTCTCCCGGGGGCACTACCGCACAAGCAAAGTTCAGCAGACCTATGAGTGATTGTAGCTCTTGCAGTATAGCAGTGCGTTTACGCATGAAACGGCTGAGGATTTCCTTTTATGATGCAAGTTTATCCTCTGGTAATCTCACTTCGCATTTAACAGTGTCAATTTCTATCCCTAAAAAAGTCAAGACTGTGGTTGGAGATACGGATTTTTCTTCTTTAATTGGAAGGTTGATGTCCTGAGCTATTGTTTGAAACGATTGCAGGACCTGGGCGCATTTAAGGGAATTAGGAGGACCCACAAATAAAAAATCATCTAGGATATCGACGCAATATTGGACATTTAACTTGTTTTCCAAAATCCACTGGAGGGAGGAGCTAATATTTTTCAAATACATTACAAGAGTAGCTAAGTTCGCATCAGCAGTAAAAAATGGAGACTGACGCTATCTAGTTGCGCATGCGCGTGGCAGAACATGTAGGGGCCCCATATGGGCTATATCGAAATACATATAAAACAAATGCACAACAGCTGTACGCAAGAGTCTCATAAGACATAAACAATAGCAGCAAAAATACATACATAGCTATCAGTTTCTATAAATGTTTTTATAGATAAAAATGTTATTTATGCTTAAAATGTATAAGAAGATAGACGAATCAGCTTGTAAAATAATTTTTACTGGTATATTGAACCTATGTTAACAAAACCAGGGCACTAGCCTTGTTTACATGACAAAGAATTGTCAGCCCTGTATCTTGCTTATAACTCTTCGACTGACTCTTAAATTTCATTTGATCATTAGAAATGCATTCCTAAAGCATTGCAAATAATAAAAACAGAAAAATAGAATTTGACCAAAATCGTGACCATGCCCCTTTAAAACTTTACACTTTATTTTTTTTACTATCCCATGCCCTAACCATTCATGGGACTTTAACCATGCCCCAGCAATTTAGGGGACTGAAACCTATTTGGTGACTTTAACCTTCTTGTTCCAATTATTTAGGCGGTTTCCGGATACATGCTGACCCGTAAATTGTTAAAATACTGTATGTTCCCTGTGTTTTTCGAGTAGACCCCTTCAGGGAGAAAAACCAGCTGCTAAGACCATGACCCAGTCAGACGAATGAAAACTGTGCTATCTACGCTCAGAAGGTACACGCTGTAACTGAACATTCGTTGGTTTTATTCCTCTACCCTAGCATTGAACAACGGTGTGTTCGCCTTGTAACGTGTGCGAAAGTAAGAGGAAGCCTATACAGTGTTTGCAAAACTACCACTTTTTTCAACATATTTTCCATATCTCAATATCTCAGTGTTATTACAAAGTCTACCAATTTCCTAGGATGACTTTCACAGATTTATTTTTATCACAAGTCATCCAAACAACGCTTGTTTGCAGTCGTGAAGTTATCCAGAGTAAGCGCCCAAATCTGCTGAAAAGATGCTTCTATTATACCCACACAGCTAACTGCAACTTCCTCCGTGCTTAATTTAAAGATTTTAGATAAGCGATGGTTGTTACTCCTTGCTATAAACTGCTCCAAATAGCATACAAATGAATGTACCAGAATTAAAAAACAATGCGGCTTCAGTTTTTTTTCTTTGGAAAAACACGCCTGTTTATAAAATTTAAAATGCTTAATAGTAAACAAATAAATGTATGTGGCGTTGTATAAAATCCGTAAACTAAAAAAGGAACCAAACATCTAACAGATAACGATAATCCGGGGAGGAATCAAAACAAGACAAGGTACAAAATTGCTCGAAGTGATATAAATTCCTATATGCTGCACATAGATACAATTTTATTTTCATTAATTAGAATAAAGAGATCCATATAATTAGCTTCACACTACATATATTAATAAACTTTAAGATTGAAGTGAGATAACATTATTCGAATTGGATAACAACAGATCTAGAGAAATTCGTCCAAGAACTAGACGGTTCAATTGCATGTATTTATATCCAGAATCCTTCATATATATAACGATTTGTGAACAAGTGTGGTTTTTATGAATGTGATTAAAAACAGAAGCTATCAATAAACCCCCAATTATTATTAAATGACAGATTTATGTCGGTGTCATTAACTTTTTCAGTTGCATTTCTGAATAATTATCATTCTAAATGCATTAATCAGTTAGCTCTGTCTTTGTAGGAAAAACAACAAACATGCATCAAAAGAAAGGATATGCCAAACTGTTTCCTTGTATTTTTTTTCATGTATGTGATTATAATTCAAAATGAACCGTTTTGGTCTCTCCAGCGCGGAAATTTACAAATTAAAAAAATAATAGTATGTAAATAAATTTTACTAGAAATGAATATCTATGAGGTATTTAGTTCGTATTGTCCAGAAGTTGAAAATGATTTGCCAGACCATTGTGACTTAATCTTGTCAATCTGTATTGACTTATTTTAAAAACCTTCTAGTTGATTTTTGACACGATTCTTCTTTAATTAAACAAAGTCCTTTGCGAAAGTCAAAGTTCCTCTAATTAATTGAATTTATTCATGATATTTCCCTAAGTGTTTGTATTTTAAGATACAGGAAAACAATTTATGATGTATTTTTACACTTAAAAAATGGCACGACAGTTTGTCTAGAAGTTTAGAAAACACAATGATAATGACATTTAAGATAAAAGATATATTATTACTTCATCGGTTTTGGTCCATAGAGACAACGATTTAAATCCTTCCTTAAGTGGAAGTCGTAGAAAAAAATGTTGATCAAAGAAAGATGATCAGTTCCAAAAAGTTGTAAATTCAATATATCGACAAAAAACCAAAAGTTAATTAATCACGCAGTACCAACATTGTTTAATAAAATGCTTAACTTAACAATAGAAATTATTATCACTCAAAGATTAATTCATTTTCACACACAACTCAGTCATAAATATCCAATGGCATAATAATTACAACGAAGAACATTGAATTAATATCGGATTAAGTTGAACGGTCTGTCCATGAACTCATATTCTTCTCTTGGCACAGTTTCACAATAGTCATATACACTTGCAGCGATGTTGAACACTGATTTGGACACAGTACCTCCGGGTTCGAGTCCAATCTGTCGCTATCGCGGTAACATTGTAACCTTGGGCAAGTTACTTTACTATACTAGTGCACTCTCTCCACCCAGGGGTTAAAATGAGTACCTGGCACATGAGACGACCTGGTAATGTGAATAAAAAAGCATTAGCGCCGTAATTTGGCTGCTCTGCTTGTATGCTCCCCAGGGAGTTGAGGATGCTATGGATTGTACGGGTCTCGCCAGAGGGTAATATGTAGAAGTCGTGGGAGGCAATTCACTTTGCGAGCAAGAATATAAACCCCTACCTTTTCCTTTACTTGCGGTTGCGGGTACACATACTATTGAGTGATTCTGGCTGGAGAACGTTGGTGTGGACAGTAAACAGTCAGATTGTTCTGCCCTCTTTTTTCTGAATTGCAAGATTATCTTGTCTATATAATAAAATTTAATAAATAATAAAATCTTTAAAAAAGCTTTTTAAATATTGATGCTGATTTAACAATAGAAATAAAAAAAAAATATCCGTCTGCAGCATCTCTGTAAGGGTTACGGAGGATATTTTTGTTGACTCTGATGCATTGTGGTCAAAATGTGGCGATAAACTATATAATTATGCATTATACTGATTTCTTTTTATGCTAAATTTCTAAAGGAGGAGCACGAGTATAAGAATAAAATAAATATAGCACGCGGAATTAACTATGTTGAAATTTCACATCTGAGTGACTGTATCTTGCATTGTTTTGGACCAATAACTTATAGGCGTACACTATATACATTCTTATTTTTTCAGTCAACATTGGTCGCAGATTTGCCAAAAAACTTTTTATTTTAAATTTAAATGCATTAAAGACTCAATTTTAAGCCACCTCCCCATAAATTTACCTGGATTGAGATCAATAACATACCGCTTGTCAATCTAGCAACAAAAAATAGCCTGAGCCCTGATTGACAGATTTGGCCAAGCGTTTCAGCTGGACACCGAGACTGGGTGTGTTGATTGCAAATAACGGTTCAACTAACTTATGAGCATCATCCCCTTTTATTTCTTTGCAATTGAATATATGAACATCCAATTGGAAATAAATCGGTACTTTAACACTGCATGATCGCATCACGAAGAGAAATATGTCCAAAGTTACGTTCATAAAAACGTATTATAGTTTTTGGAAATGAATAATAGGGAATTTAATGCTTATGATGAGAAAGAATGGCCCGGAGAAAAAAGGAAACGTTTTTGTAGAAACAGTAGTGTACAAGCTATTCTTTCACGACATAAAAACCGGCCCGGATTTCCTCGAAGAATGTCGACCATGCGTTCTCGTTGACTTGAACAAAATGTTCAACCAATATACATTATTATACCATGTTGTAAATACCGTACGAGCAATCACTGTAAGAAATATCAAATAGCTTAGAATGGTAAAGTTTAAAAAGGGTAGGAAATCTAGTCAGTTTAAAGTTCGCCCATTACCGCAAGAATAATGGAAGACGATTTGTCCAGATTCTGACAGAATAACATTACATCATTTATAATATCACCTAGTTATAAAACTTCAGAGATAATATAAAAATTATAAAGTTAATTTTTTAAGAGATCTACATAGTGATGACAGTCCAAAGGACTTAAATTATAATCGTAATTTTTCCTCAAATGAATTATTTATATAATGGGTCAAACCAAGAAAAATATTCAGATAAAATGAATTCAATTTTTTTGTAATCGAGTTTCTAACCGATAGATTTATACACAACTAGTGTATTTTCAATATTTTTTTACGTTCTGTGTATGTCATTGTGTATAGCAATTAGCACCTTGACGGACTCTGGTCACTCCAGGTAAATAACACCTTGTTTTAATTAGGCCCCGCCTACTTTTCCGGTAACCGTACGGTCATGAAATGGGTCTTTTAGTATTATTTTCATAAAAGAATATTTGTATACATCTTGTTCTTGGTAGTTTTAAAAACTCGGTGGAGATAAAACCATTCGAGATGTAAACTTTTAGATTTAAGAAATAATATTTAATCAAGAAATAAGCAAACATTCGAAAAAATGACTTTTTTTCTCAGATCGTAACTTAGCGTATTTCCACATCAAACAAAAATGCCTTAAATCAATTTTCATATTTTTAAAAATGGTAAAATTTAATTGAAGAAAACTACTCTTTGGTGTATAGTAAGGAAGAAATAGATATTAAGGTATTAAGGCAATTTAAGTATTTATGGTTGTTCAGCAACGCTTCCGATTATAAATTACTGTTATAAACAAAGCCTTTTTTACAGGGATCTAAGAATTTTATTACTCAGTAAACCATTGAAATCTATGAATATTTGGTATAATTTTTAAAGATCACAAAGTTCATTAAAAAAAATAGATTTGAGAAGGAATACTGAAACAGATTTGCTACATCATTCGTTAAAGTTTAATTATTCATTATGAGAGCATTAACACTCATTAGAGAACAGAAAGTTTGCATGATTCATTTACATAAAAATGCAAATATATTTTTTAATTGAAATTATTTGACGTTTGTACATTGATAATCTATTTCTCTTTTCAAATTTTATTTGGAAATATCTTTCAACCCAAGTTCTCGACTTGACAAATTGCTGTCAATCAAATCAACCTCACTCCAATGCTATTGATATATGTGAGGGTTATCAAAAAGTAAGATCTTGCTTTTTTGTATGCAAAACTGTGCTGTGCATTTTCCTATATCTAAGGCCAGATTTATTACGTTGTTTAATTAGGAAAATTTTTAACAAATGAACCGTACCTGCCCTGCCGTCGCCAACTTTCTTTAAGTATT
>WFKH01003881.1:35621731-35651524 GCA_016163765.1 Magallana hongkongensis | reverse complement strand
ATTTTAAAAAAAAAAAAAAAAAAAAAAAGACGAGAAATAATGTTTTATTCCAATTGATCATAATTTATTTTAATCAGATGTAAATGCAAAAAAAAATCAACAGTATTCTTTTAATATATGACTCATAAATTGCATAAGTTCAAGAAAAAATCTTACAAGTGCAAATTACAATGTACATGTTGCAAAAAATAGAGCAATTTAGTTTTTGGAAACTGCAATTAATGAAGTGCAACTCCAAAGAGTTAGGTGAAGCGATAGGAGCTATGCAAAATAAATTTCTCTTGATTCAAATACAGATTAAACCAATGTGAAATAAATTTCATGCTTTTTGATCTACAGTTCATTTTGTATGTCATCCAGATTAAGAGAAAGAGAGTTGAAGCAATGTATACCTCGACACTCTCCACAATTACTAGAACAATCAATTCCGTGCTTCTTACAGGTACACAGTTTTGATTCACAATTGATTTTTCATGACAAGTGAATTATTTGAAGTAACTTCTCTGGGACTGGGGGAGTGTGGCTTTAATAGGTAGTAATTTGTTGTCTGATATAAACCAGCCAAAACCAAGTGGGTCAAGTTGGCTTCCATTACCCATCCAAAGCTTGCACTGCAAATATGCTCGTAAAATATGGAACTTAGCTGAATCTGATATGTTGGGGGAAGGGAGTGAACTAGAACACACAAATTCCATTCTAGGAGTTTATAGAACAGAGTTCTGAGTTGCGGTGGGTGAGGCATGTAGTGCAAGTAAGAATCATATCCCGTACTTGTTGTGATATACCAGGCCAAAACATAGAGTCACGGGCCCGTCTAAGGGTTCTCTCTACCCCTCTCTACCCCTGGGTGACCTGTGTGATGTTTCTGCAACATACTGCATTGACCTTGGAATGACAATTCTTTGCCCTTTCATGACTAACTGATCTATAACAGACAATTCGTCTCTGAAATTCCAGAAATCTCTTATAGAGAGCGGACAGTGAGCCATGTGCTCAGGCCAACCGTTTAGGATAGTACTCATTAAGGTAACTAACTGGGAATCTTGAAGTTTCTGACCTGATCCTGACAAGATATGTATCACTCATGGGTATAGTGCTAGATATCATGTAAACTTGAGCTTCAAGATCATCAGATACAGATGGACATGTATCGGGTAAGTATTTTCGAGACAAAGTGTCAGCTACTAGAATTTTCTGACCAGGAACATGTGTTAGGTGAATAGAATATCTTTGAAGCTGTTATATTATGCGCTGTAACCTCGCAGACATGGAGTGAATGGGTTTTAGCATTATTGCTACCAAAGGCATGTGATCGGTTTTAATTGTCACTTCCCTACCATGAATGTACTGGTGAAAATTATAACAACACCCAAATACAATAGCATACATCTCTTTTTCTATCTGGGTATAATTTACTTCACCAGGAGTCAGTGCTTTTGATGCTTAACATACAGGTTTGCCATCCTGCAATAATGTAGCTCCTAGACCATACTTTGAATCATCTACTTGCAACACTATGTTTTACTAGGGTCAAAATATGAAAGGACAGGTCCTGGAGACTTGTGAGAATGGACTTGCCCTCGTTAAAGGCTTCATCTTGGGCTGCGCCCCAAACAAAATCAGACCTGGATGATAATAGCATCCTCATGGGAGCAGTTTCCTCCTACAAACGTGGCGCAAAATTTGCTAAATAGGTATTCATACCTAATACAGTCTCTAGCTCACTGCGATTTTTGGGGGGCTGCATCTCGCTGATAGCTTTAACCTTTTTGGATTCAGGGTTAAGACCTTGACCTGAAATTATGTGACCAAAATTGTCTACTTCTGTCCGACAAAAAGCAAGTTTTTCAGCATTAACCTTTATGCCTTTCTCTCTGCATCGTTTCAAATCTGCGCACAAGTTTGTATCACGTTCTGATTTGGTCCTGCCACATACACAAGAACATCATCAACTACAGAAACTAAACCTGGTAGGTCGTCAAAGCATTCATCAATTTTGCGTTGGAATTCATCTTGGGATGACTTAAGACCAAAGGGAACTCTTAGAAATCTATACCTGCCATAAGGGGTATTGAAAAGGGTCAACATGCTAGACTCTTCAGAGAGTTTTAATGTCCAATAGCTACTATGAGCATCTAGCTTCGTAAAGTACTTTGCTTTAGAAAACTGTGGAAGAACATCATTGAGAGTTCTCGTGGGGTAGTGTGGGCGACGAGTAGCCTTGTTTTGATCTCGTGGGTCTAAAATAAATTTTAAAGTGATCCGTTTGGCTTTTCAGCAATAACCAGGGAATTGACCCATTGGGTTGGTTCTTTGACCTTTGTAATTACCTTGACCTTTTCCATCCTATCTAATTCTACCGTAAGGTTTTTTTTACAGTTTTGTAGTTATGACCTGCGGATCCCTACAAGGTGGGTGAATAACTGGTTGTACAGTCGGGTCAACTTCAATCTTACTTCACCTGGGAATAGACCTATGCCTGTGAATATATCTTGGTATTTAGCGAGTACTGTATCTCTGTCAAGGGACATATCTGGGACTAGAGGTCCTGTGGTTAAAGTTCCACTGGTGGGCAAAATCCCTAAATTCATGACTAGAGCATTGTGGACCATTGTCTGATACTACTTTCTCAGGAATACCATTTCTAGAAAATGATTCTTGTAGTTTAGAGATAACGCTCTGACTAGTGGTGTTTTGAAGTTTAAAGATTTCAAAGAATCTACTGTAATTATCTACTACAACGAGAAAATCCTGATCTTCCCATGTGCAAAGATCAGTGGCAACAACTTGCCATGGATATTCAGGTACTTTTGTCATATTCAAAGGTTCTGTTACCGTTACAATGTACATACAATTAATTATATAACTAACAGCTTTCCATAGATTATTTCCCTTTTTGCTTCCATTATGAAAATAGAGAAGTAAACATCACTGTTTAAATGTTTACTGTAAGGTTATAATAGCTTAGCAATTTAAAATATTTAAAAAAATTAGTTTCACGCTAAAAACATATTTTTTGTGATTGTCATGCATTTTGTTGTGCAATATCGTGACATTTGATGCAAGTATTAAATATCACATACAGATATGGTTTTATTAAATTCATAATCATTTATTTAAACTTGGAGGAACAATATAGACCCCTGTGATTTAATATTTTCAATTTACACTGAACAGATAGATATAGAATGATTTATACTTCTTTAGTACCAAAACTGCTTTGTTTACTTTAGGCAGTAATTGTCTCCCTTGCTGTGTATGGTAGCGCATTTATGCAATTCATATTTTATCAAATTGGTTAATATTAATCTCGGCTAAAAACATTTTTCGCCTTGATATAATTATTTAGAGTTTTTATATGTTCAATAATATACATTATACTAATTATGTATCAAGAAAAACATTCTGTTGCAATTTGTTTAGGGTTTATGACAGTTTGACTGGACTAATAGTTAACTGGGTCACTGTAGCTTTGAAGCAAAGAGCTGTGTCAAAAATAGTTCTGACCGAAAGCATTTGATAAAGCATCACCCGTTTGATAAAGCAATGATTTATCACACGGGTATTATTCACCATACATATGAGATGAAATAAAAATATAGATGGGGTATTTTAATTAACTATGCATGTGTCATCTTGACGTCATATTTGGACGTCACCGTGCTCAATGGTGAAAAACATGTTGTTTTTATAATCGGGTAACTAAAATATATTTTCACCAGATGGAAAGAAACTTCACATAGCAATAAAATAAATGTTGGTCCATAAATGAATGTGTTAGTTATGACTTTCATGGCAATTTTTTGTCATTGTAAGAATTGTTTATCTCCAAAGTGTCAAATATTTTAGAATATTATGTAACATCTGGTAAGGGATAGCCATGTAACATTTTTTTTGCTGATTTGATGATTATTCTTATCATGTTAGAACAGATTGACCCTGTTATACCTTATCAAATAAATACATTCAAGAAGACACTAGATGGTCAAATAATAAATAAATCAAAACATCTCAATAAAAAAAAATCCACACAAGCATAGTCTTAAACCAAAATAATTTACAAAGAGATAATAAGGTCAGTTTAGTTGAGTAATGCAAAAATAATTCAAAACTACTTTTCTCAACTTATTCAATCATAGTTTTTCATTTTTTTTTATTTGTATCGTTATAGTTGCTTTATAATTTTCAAACATAAAGCATTAACAGATTGGATTGAATCAAATTAATGTAAGGGCAACGTGAACACAACTGAAATATCTATATTCATTCAAACTCATTAGTAATTACATCATTTGTAAGAACACGATATAAAAAATGTAATGCGTTAACTGTCTTCTCGTAAATCATTTTTAAAATAAATTCTTTTTATCGTTATATAGGATAATGTATGATACTCTTTCTCATGATTATCTATATATGAAAGCAGAACTCAAAAAAATCTAAAACATTTTTAATATTATTTTTTTTCTTTTTGTATCAGAGAACATTTTTTAGAATTTCGCTATATATTTTTCATCATCTGACAAATTTTCATCCATGGATCAAAAAACCTGTTTTTGAGAAAAAATATATCAAATATATCAAAGAGTAGAATGGCTGGCTTAAATTTTGATCTAATATATGGTAACCGTTTTATTTAAAAACTAGTTTGCAAAACTCTAATAATAAGGCATTGAATATCAATATAGAATTATGATACTGTGTATACCATATCATGGTATATTTTTAAGGCATATCAATTTAGTGGATTGTGTATTTTTTTCTGCAATGCTAACAATCGTCATAACCCATATGAATCACATGAAAAGAGCATGTTACCGTTCTCATTTACATCTAGATCTATCTGTGAATCATTAAATCATTTAATCAATTATTAGAAGAAAGAGAAAATGAATGTAAATTATCATTATTGTCGAACCACCGTGAAACATAAAGAACAACCAATTGATCATAAATGAAAAGTTCACCATTGCAACAAAGGCTACTTGGAAGTTAAAGGTCAACCTGTGAAAGTTTGTGGAGTCCATGGTCTCAATGTAGTTTAAGTTTCGATCGATCAAGAAATAATCCATGCAAACTGAACACAAAACATACAACGACCAAGACATCAATGAACAATATTAGATTTATGACATTGTAAGTATAGTTACATTCTACGTTAACACTGATATAAAAATAGCTACATCATGCATTTCAAAACGTTGGGTTTTTTTCTTTTTCTTTTTTTTAAGTTACAGGAATTGTACGCCGACATCGATTCGCTGGATTGCGTATGTTTCAGTCTTGTAAGTTTAAAGCTTCTGTGAATTACAAATCTTATGTAACTTACATGTAACACATTTTGTTGTACACTGTCCATTTAATATAATATCCAGAACTACGTAAATATAAATATATAAAGATAAAAAAGCCTATCACCCTTAACGTATATATCAGTGGTGGTTTTATAGTTTTATATTTGTAAAGAATAATTGAAAAACTAATTAATAATAATCGATGCAAACGATAGGGAACAAGATCAAAGTCACATGATATTTGGACTTTTTTTCTGAGAGGAGGAAGTGAATAAATGAGTGTACAGTATATAGACGTAAAACTAGAGAAACTGTCAAATGATTTTTCACGACAATCGTTATTGTTTTGACGCCATGGTGAAAAAACATACCAATTTTTAAATCGAGTTACAGTGTACATATCAAAAGTGTCTTTTTCTTTCATGGATCAAATAAAAGTTTTTACTTACAGCACTCATACCCATTTTTTTCATGGAAGATGATTTTCACGCACCATAGTCATCTTGTTTTTGAATACCAATGAACATAAATATAAATCATTATATAAACGTATTACCTTTCACATTATATAAGTAACTAGCATACAATCTTAAAGCACAGCTGTAAAATAAATATAATTAATAAATGTTCTTGAAATCTGAACACTTACCTTTTCCGTCCGATATTAGTGACCTAAGCATCAGTCTTATATCACACTTGATATAAGACTCTAGCTTGATTTATATCGTTTAAATTCGGATTGTCTCGGGTATACAACAACTTTATAAAGTTCAAATACAATGCATTAAGTATGGTAAGTGCGCCAAACATATAAAATTTCGTATAAAAGAATATCTGACGTTTTCGGTCCATCGGTGACATTTCATATAGATAAGTATCTTAAATACTAAACAGAAATCCTCGCTCGATAGGCATGCAATTTAGAAATGTAATCGCACATATTTATTCTTTCTACTGCTTTAGAAAATTCACTAAAAGAATACAATAAAATCAAGTTGCACTATTATTCATGTCAGGACGAGCATCATTCAATCAACTTAAAGAATAAGTTTAGATAAAAGATAAGTATTTGTGAAAACAGTAAATTTTCATGAAAATTATTACATCCATATCACGACAGAGGTGTTTTTATAAAATACCTTTATTTTATCATACTGATTTGTCTTCCCTTAAAGTGGCAAGTTGCCTTTTTAATTAAAATTTAGTAATGAAAAGTGAAACAACCATCAGAAAAATAAGTCCAAATATTAAGTTCACCTGTTCTATGGTAACCACTGAACACTGATTGGTACTGTTTATAAACTTTTCTTTATCAAAATCAACGTCCTTAGAACTGCTATGATAAAAAAATCATTTGATATATTACATAATAGTTCACCAACGCCTAATTACTTATGCAAGTCAAACAAAAAACGAACATCCGCGTACATGTTTGATTTTAATTAGATAAAAACCATAAAACAGAAGGAGCATGTTGGATACAAGATGACGAAATTGCGGGAAATTTTAACCAAAGGACGTGCTCAATGCTTTTGATAAACAGTATAAAAGGTAAAGACTTGTTCTTTTTAATCATTCCTGTTGTAGCAAGGAATCCAACGGTAAGTGTTATATTAATTCTTTTTGTAGATAATTTTTTTTATTATAATATCAATTTTTAAATGTTAAATCATTGAAATAGTATTGAAACTATAAGTGAAGAATTGTTAAGGAAACTTTCATATTATCCCCTTTCCTAAAGTCTATTTATTCTCTGTTAGAAGTTAAGAATTGTTAAGGAAACTTTCATATTATCCCCTTTCCTAAAGTCTGTTTATTCTTTGTATCACATTTTAAATATCGTATTGACAAAATACACATATTTTTCCTGAACTAAATCAAAATTTGAATGACGAAAAAATATGCAAGATGGATTCAATGATATGGCTTCTTCTTTAAGTATGACATCATTTTGCGTTTTCATTTGTTTTTTCTATCAGGATCGTTTACAATTTATTAAGTAAAATATCGTATGAGAAGCTGTTAGATGAATGTTACACTTATCTAATTTTTTTCTGCATCACTTTTTATTAATCTTTTAGAAAAATATACACAAAAGTAATACAGTACCCGCAGCGTTATTTTTCACAATCATTTCCTAACCTATCGTATATTAATCCTATCGTATCGTGCGTGTATAATGTTCTACCGTGCGTTAATCAGGTTTATCGTTAAATTTATCAGTTTTTCCGTTTTTCCTATTGTGCCTTTTCATGAAAAAGTAATTTTATTTCAAATTTATTCGCCGTTCAGCGCTTCGTTAAAGATAATTTATCGAACAAATAATGTACAACTCTATCTAGAATTCTATTACATTACCAATATTAAGTTATATATATCCAATTTCTTTGTATCAAAGACAATAAACACAAGAATAAAAACAAATTAAATCATCTCTGTAAGTAATATAAACTTTCGGTACAATTGAAATTCTTAGGAACAAGGTATATATATTTACCTGTATGTCGTACATATCAAATCGTACATATCAAAAGTAACATTTTTTTTCCTTGATAATTTTGCGTTTCATTTTTTTTTTTCGCTTTAGAAGTTGTTACATGAATATTACACTATTGTTTTTTCTGCATCACTTTTTTAATGTTTTAGAAGAATGTACACAAATCATAAATAAATGAATTGTTTCATTGACATGTTTTTCTCTGAATAATTTGCTTTGCATTTGAAAGTATTTCTGTACGATCATATGATCAACTTACTGCCGTTTACTGTACAAAATGACCGTACGTTTAATAGCCAGTTTGTCTTCCAACTGTTAATAAATTAAAGGAGAGTTTTAGTTACATTTTAACCTAAAGTCCAGGATAACTCTCAAAATGATGGCTTTAAAACTTTTCCGTTCTCCAAGTTACTAGTCAGATTTGAAAGTCACTTTTTTCGTCAAAATTTAGTTTGACGAAGTCTCTAATTTACTCTATATCGATTAATTTTTTTGATGGTCTGTTCGAAAAACTTGTCATTGAATGATTTTTCATAATTTCTATCAAATACTCTTTGCAGATGTACACGATAATTGACTTAAAAACGAAACGTTTTACAATCTAAAAAATGTACATTTGTTGCTGCGGTCTTTTTTTAAATTTCTAAAGCGAAAAATTTTAATTACACATGTCCATTGTTAACTCTATTTGACAACCAATTAATCATCAGCCTAATTTGTATGCAATATTAACGTATATGTATATACAAGCTGATAGATACACACAACATTACTTTCTGATATTTGATACAAAATGGATAAATGTCTTTAATACCATCTCAAAAGTCATTTAGTTAATTTCTTTTTTTCATGCAGATTTCCACATCATCAAAGATGAATACTTTGCTGGTCTTGGGTGTCGTAATTGCCTCCTGTTTGGCTGACGATTATTCTACTTCAAAGCATGGTGACGGATATGGTAATTCCGGATATGGAGGTGGACATGGCGGTAGTGGTGGATATGGGCACGTAGGTCATTATTTTAATGGAGGAGGAGGTCTTGGAGGAGGTTTTGGAGGAGGAAGTCTCGGAGGAGATCTTGGAGGAGGTTTTGGAGGAGGTTTTGGAGGGAATCTTGGAGGAGCTCTCGGCGGAGGTTTTGGAGGAGGTCGAGGAGACGGATTTGGTTAGACTTAATAACATATGAGCGCAATTTTTAATTTTAAATTAACTTAAATTTAGGAGCAGTATTGGTTTGTCTAATGTTATTCTGATCAACGATTTGCCCTCAACCGATCATAATAGAGTTATCAAAATCTATGGGGTTTTTTTCTAATTAGAAATGCTAAGCTGTATAATTTAGCAATAATTATAAAGGTATTGCTGTATAATTATGAATACTTTTTTTTAATTTCGATAGCTTAAAGTCAAACAATAGACATGGAATATCTTTTAAACAAACGGAAAATTATTCAATTTGATACGACATATGAATAATTTTTAATTTCGAAATCTCATTTCAGAAACCTGCATTCTTTGAAAAGAAAGCTTCTCGATTTATGCATATGGTTTTCAAAATTACAGTATATTAAGTCAAACAATAAATATGGAATATCTTTTAAACAAACGGAAAATTATTC
Organism: Magallana hongkongensis; assembly: GCA_016163765.1. Taxonomy (NCBI): domain Eukaryota; kingdom Metazoa; phylum Mollusca; class Bivalvia; order Ostreida; family Ostreidae; genus Magallana; species Magallana hongkongensis. The sequence goes on along the minus strand of WFKH01003881.1, from coordinate 35,642,114 downwards.
AATTTCATACGACATATAAATTTAAGATGAAGAAATTAAACCAATTCAATCATTCGAAGTATATGTATTTTTTTTTTACATAAAAACCAGTAAGTTACTTTGATGTACTTACAAAATGTACGCTGTAAAGAACGTGATTTTCATTTTCATTTTTGTTTCATATTGTGATAAAATTTTCAGAAATGATTTTATTAAACTAGATTTCTAAACTAGAAATCATTTTTAGGTTTACCAAAGGCCGGAACTTGCCCATCAAGCAACATTTACCAGGAGCTAGAGCTTGGCCCACATTGTAACAATGACGAACAGTGCCACGGAGTACAAAAATGTTGTTATGTTGGAGGTAATGGTCAAAGATGTCAAATTCCAGCAGAATTCGAGCGTCCAGGTTCTTGCAACCGAAACTATGTATTCATCGGTGGTAGGCGCGTAGCTTGCAACCATGACACAACATGTCCATATGGAGGCAAATGCTGTAAACGATTTTCGAGTGGTCAAGTTGACACATGTACTTACCCATTCAATATAGGAATCCCAGGTGGTCCCGGAATTCCAGGTGGTCCCGGAATCCCAGGTGGCCCCGGTCCTGTTTATCCCATCCCACATCTACCTGGCCACGGAAGTCACGGATATGGACCTACATACACCAAACAGTCGAAAGTCTACTGAACACTATTGATCTGAAATGTTCTTCTTTGTTATAACAATTAAAATGTTAGTCTGCATCTAAAAATTGCGTCATTGAATAATTTTAAAATGTCTTCTCAAAAGAAGTTTACTTGATATCGTAATGGGACATGGTTAAGATTTAAAAAAAAATCAAGTGTTTTTTCCCCAAAATTAGACTTAACTAAACTTAACTAAGGTATTTCTAAAGGTAAGCAAATGTTCAGTGCTATTTATCGAGTTATAAGCAAGCTAAAATATCATATTTCTCCCTTACATAAACAAAGCTAGCTCGTGCCATGGTTCTTTTAACGTCTTTAATACTCTATTTCTCTTTTCTGGTTAGAGTGTTTTTTCATCAACTTTTTTAATTAAACCCTTGTTTTTCAGCAATTTCATTTTTCTAATCATAATCAAACGGAATAAAGATTATTTTTATCATTGTTTTCTTGTACATGCCACTAAAATACTTGTGTCAGGTGGAAAAACATAAAATAAGGAAAACTAAGAAACATAAGATAAATTAAAGTTTAATTTTAAAAGCAAATTTATTTATTTAAGGGGACACAGGACACGTATTACGTGACTATCATTGCAATGATGCTTTAATGTGGTAACTCTATTATGACGTCATAATTGATTTAAATGCATGATGCTATGATGTCATTTATTCATTATGACGTCATACAGGATTTGACAGATATTTTTCCCGTACTAAAGGCTCTAAAGTAGTCTATGTCAAAACATGAGCTGGTGGAAATTAAACATTTTTAATTTTAGAAATGTAAATATACAAAATCATAAGCGGTTAATATAATCAGATATATATTCTGATAATGATCTTTTCATGATAATTGATAAATCTAAATAATGCAATACTTTTTTTATGGTTCCAAACAGACTTTTTCATAAAAGGTCATAATTCCAGAATAGGGGGTAGGGGTTATTCCTATTGTAGTATCTCTCTTAAATGCCAAGAAAGTTGCCATGAAAATTTTACAAGTTATAAAGCACATGCTAAGGTTGATATATGAATTTTTTTTTAAAAATTCATTGACAATTTTTTATGTACCATCACATTTTGTTCAAATTTAGAATCAAAAACTTCAAAATTTGAAGTGCTGATTTCAGCAATATATTGATAAAATTATAATATTGCTATGTAAAAAAGCCAATGTTGTAAACAATTTTGAAATTTGTTTTCATTCTCAAAATTAATGAATATGATTTGCGAACAAATTCCTGCAAATAAAATAATTATTGCAGAAAATTGAAATTGTTAAAAAAAAAAAATCATAATTCCAGAAAAGGGGGATAATTCCAATCAAAATATCTCCCTTGCAAGGTAAGAAAGTAGTCATAAAAATGATATATGTTGTAGTGGACATCTCAATGTAAATGTATTAAAGAAAGCAAAAAAATTCATTGACAAATAATTTTTCACTGCAACGTCCTGTTCCCCCTTAAAAGCTACGCAATTGAAATGAGTATTAACGTATTTTAAGGAGTTTACGCTTTATATATGTTAATTACTGCAGAATAGTTTTTTTTAAAAAACGGCATGAATTGTTCCAAATAATTTTGTTACAGTAGTAGTTTAGATATAGTAGTCTTTGTTATTCATACACTATAATTTAATTTTCCACTACTTGTTTTTAAAAAATGATAAAAAAAAAAACATGTTCACAAATTAAATGCAACGTACAAAAATATGATATAAAACTGAAGATTTAAAGTAAGCATAGGAAATATATGTGTTACCTTTTCGAAGTACATACTTGCTCTTTTTTATATTGATATAGGGTGCTTTTTTGCATTGGTACTGTGTTGAGTATTTGCAAAACACTGTCCTGAGAATAAGGAATTCACATAAAATATTATTTGTATCAGAAATGTTGTCGTAAAAATATTTTATTTGACGAAATAATCCGTTCATGTCATACAAATCTTTTGTGTAAAGTATGCCTGATTTTATCCAGTTTTCAAAGTAAATTGGTTTAATTTTAAACGTAAAATAACTGTTTTAATTTAATACATGAATAATAATATCTAGACAATTTAAATGGTATTTGAATTTAATGATATAAAATGAACGACAGGATTAAAATTTGGCCCTTGTAGCAAAATTCCCAATGACCTTATCAGAACATTTTATGCCTTTCAATTTCTTTCCTTAAATATATAAAATATGTTTATATTTAATAATTAAACATATCAATGAATATATATTTTTATTTAGTACATGTTAATAAATATGTAGCATAGTCTGAATAGCAATAACACATGTGCGAATTCAACAATTTTTTCTTTGGAAAACCATGGCTGTTTATAAAATTTAAAATGGCAAGTTGTTAACAAAGAAATGTATGTGGGGTTAAAAAATCCGAAAACTAAAAAAGGAACCTAACTTCAAACAGATAACGATAATCCGGACAAGTATCATAACAATACAAGGTACAAAATCGAGATGGTATGAATTCATTTTTGCTGCACATAAATACAATTTTCATTTTCATAAATTGAAATAAAAAGATACATGTAACTAGCTTACACTATATATATATTAATAAACTTTAAAAATGAAGCTAGATAAGTTTATTAGAATTCGCCCAAGAACTAAGCGGTTCTATTTACATGTATATAGAGCCATAATCCTTAATATATATCAAGATTAATAAACATGTGTGGTTTTTATGAATGTGATTAACAACATAAGCTACATGTATTAATAAACCCCGATCATTATTAAATGACAGATTTATGTCGGTGCCATTAACTTTTTCACTTGCATTTCTGAATAGTTATCATTCTTAATGCGTAAATCATTAAGCTCTGTCTTTGTAAGAAAAACAACAAACATGCCTTAAAGAAAGTATATGCCTAGTCGTTTCCTTATTTTTTTTTTTTATATGCACGTATGCGATTATAATTCAAATTGAACCGTTTGGGTCTCTCCAGGGCGGAACAATTTGCAAATTCAATATATTAGAGTGTATAAATAAATTTGAATCGATACAAATTCCAACGAGATATTAAGTTCGTAGTGTCCAGAAGTTGAAAACGATTTGCCAGACCATTGTGACTAAATCGTGTCAACCTGTATTGACTTATTTTAAAAGACTTCTAACTGATTGTTGACATGATTTTTTCTTTAATTGAGCACAATCCTTTGCAAAAGTCCAAGGTCTTCTAATTAATTGAATTTATAATGATATCTTCTTCCAGTCTTTGTATTTTGAGATACAGAAAGACAATTTTGATGCATTTTTCCACTATAAAATGGCACAACAGTTGGTCTAGAAGTTTGGAAAAAGAATAATAATGACATTAAAGATGTAAGAAATTATATTGTTCTTCCTTCGGTATGGGTCGTATAAAAAAATGTTGCTCAAAAAATGATGATCAGTTCTGAACAGTTATGAATTCCCAAACTCGATAAACAACCAAAAGTTAATGAATCACGCAATACTAACATTGTTGAACACATTGCTTTACTAAACAATAAAAAAAAATAACACTCAAAGATTCATTCACTTTTACACACAACTCAGTAATAAGTGTCCAATGCCATAAGATAAACAAAGAAGTACATTAAATTAATCTCGGATTTTGTTATAAGTGACCATGAACTCATATTCTACTCCTGGCATCGTTTAGCAATCGACATACACACTTGCAATTGGCCTGTACACATACTATCGGGTGATTCTGGCTGAAGAACGTTTGTGTGGACAGTAAACAGACTGCTTGCTGTTTCCTTTTTCCTAAATAACAAGACACTCTCTTGTCGATATAATCAAATTTCTTTTTCTATACCACACCTTCAGATATGTAAAAAGTCTAAGTTTTGACTAGATTTACAAAAAAAAAATGTTTAATTACTGGATTTCTTTTCAATATTGATGTTGGTTTCATAATACAAATTTAAAAAAAAGAAAAGAAAACTACTGCAGCGTCTCTGTAAGTGTTCCGGAGGATTTTTTTTCCTGTCCGATGTATTGTAGTCAGAATGTGACCAGAAACTATATGATTAATATGTAATACATTGCATTCATTTTTCATTGCAGTATTTTTAAATGAGGGGCTCGGGTATGAGAATATAAGACATATATCACAGCAATTATGATGAAATTTCTCATCTGAGTGACTGCATGTTGCACCGTTTCGGACCAGTAGTTCATAATCGTACACTATATACAGTTATTTTTTGAGTCAAAATTGGTCGCAGATTAGCCAATTATTTTTTATTTTAATGATAAATGCAATAAGTAATTTATAAAAGTATATTTGTCTAATTTTTTTCTTGGTAGTTTTATAAACTCGTTGGAAATGAAAACATTCGAGATTTAATTTTTAGATTTAAGGAATAATATTTAACCAAGAAACAATCATAAAATAGATTTTTTTTTTTAAATGTTGATTTTTTTCATGTCATTGCTTCGAACCAATAACGTTAGGCTCTGTAATGTCTACCAATGTTAAGTTTAAATTTAAAGTAATGCATCACATAATAAAAATGCAGTGAATTCGAACATGTAACAATCAATGGATTTGTGAGAATACCGATTTCAGCATGGAAATATTGAGCGATAGATTATTTTTCCTTTTTGACTTTCCTTTAATATTCGGTTATATATCTTGATCAATTCATTTATGTTAGACAAAATAACACAAAAACAAGCATGCAGTGTTGATCAAAATTGTACATGATTAATTCTCACATCGTTTGTGGTGTGCTTTTGGTTTTAGATTTAATTATACTTTATAATCTACGTTACACCAAGATTTACATTGACACGTACTGTAAAACTGGGCATTGCGAATCAATATTGTGCATAATTATATATTATTCTAAAGATCAAAATCTCTTACTTTTTACAACCAGTAATATTAAATCAGATTTTATAATTTTTAACTACATGTACAATTTATAATAATACAGAATGCTTTTGAATGGTTTATTTTTTTTCCAATTAGATATAATGTTTTGATATATTAATGGTGTATATACTACCCAAATCCAACTTAAACGAGAAATATTGGATATTTTACTTCACAATCGAACGAAAATGCCTCATATAAATTTGCCTCCTTTAAAAATAGAAACTAATTGAATAAAACTACTCATTGGTATGTAATGATTACGAAATATATATTCAAGTATTTAAATTAAGTATTTATGGTCGTTCAGCAATATTTTCGATTTTGAATTATTGTTATAAACAACACCTTCTTTACATGGATCTAACGACATCTTTGAAAATTATTGGCACTTTTATGAATAATTGGTATAATTTTATTGGATCATCAAGTTTATTTAATGAAATTTAAGATTAAAGAAAAATACTGAAACAAATTTGTTACATCATTCGTAAAAAAAAGTTGAAAGAATTATTATCAGACGATTGAATTTCATTAGGTGATGGGAGCTTTGCATGATTTATTTACAAAAATGCATAAACTTGTCATTGAAATGATTTGACGTCCGTACATTGATCAACTATTTCATGAATACAGAGCACTTGACAAATGTTTTTGAATATATCTTTCGACCCAAGTTCTCGAATTGACAAATTGCTGTCAGTTGAATTAACCTCACGTCAATTGCTATTGATATCTGCGAGGTTTTCAAAAAGTAGGATCATGAGGTTTTTATGCAACACTGTGCTGTGCATTTTTTTCTATTTTTAGGAATTTGTCGTAATTTGATAAGGAGAATTTTTCACAACTAAACAGTATATGTCCTGCCGTCACCAACTTTTTTAACGGTCAATATTAAGCCTCATGTCTGAGTATTGACCTTAAATGTATGTATTATTCTTAAAAGGATTTGAGTTGAGTTAAGAGTTAAGTGATTTCAAAATTTTGTTGACGGTAAAGTCAGTTATCGCAACATAATATAAGAATTAAATCAATGTATGAACAAAAGCAATTATTACCAAAAGCTTGAGGATCAAGGGCAAGTCAAAAGTAAATGCAGATAAAGACCAATCCACACATTACTGAAGTTATGTCCCTTGACCGCCATGTTTGGAAAAAAAGCCATAGATTTCTCACAGTAGCCTTTGTAGTTTCGACTTTGTAACTGTGTCATTTGACAAGAAAAACATTCATTTGCGTGGTGAACTTTGATTCCCCAAGCTTTTTAAGGACGGGACAACACACATGATGAAGGAATAAATTAAATTCAAAGAGATTTCATCACAGGACACGAAAAAATTGTAAGCATAAAGGAGGGACAGTTGGTTTATTCCTTTTTAACTTGATCGACGAATGTTTTTACTAGTCTTTGTCTCTTTGTTACTCTGATTTTATCAATATTTCTTGAAAACCATTGTTGATGTATTTCGTTGTTGAGTTGGTCCGCTAAATTCGATGTTCATTGAAGTGCATTTTTAAAAATAAAATATTGCATACCAACAAAATTTACGTATACTTGAAACTTTGATTTATTAAAAGTTATGCCCTCGAATAATAATGAAATTATAGTATAAGCCCCCGTGCTGCTATTGCTCACACATTGATTGTTTAGGCATCTCGAACTAACGAGACATTTTGCAGTAAGGTTACCCTTGATGGGTCGAACTTTGATAGCTCGAAGTTTTTGATCGCTCGAAGTGAATCTCCGGTCCCGATTTTTTCCTATATAACTAAGCAAATTTAATCTTGATTTCTCGAAACTCTTGATCCCTCGTAACCTTAGTTCTCCTGAAATCAAACTACAGTCCCGTTATTTATAATCTATTGATTTTTACTTTTGATACCTCGAAGTGTGACTGTGTTTTATATATATTAATGCGTTCAGGCGATAGACGCGTGACCTGTGTAACGGGATAGATTTAGTTTGTTACTGGATTTCACTGAAACGCAGCTGTGAATATCAAAGTTTGAAGCATACACATAGTACGTGGGTCCTTGTTGTTAATAAAATGTAAAAGCATTCTTTCGCTTATTGTTCAGTTTAAAAAAAACAAGATGTGAATTGAAAAACATGTCAAAACCCCCCATTTGAGGGAATGTTTTTATTACTGAAAATGGGAATAGTTCCCGTTTAGCGTAATCATTTCTCAATAGGGTAACCGTACCCAACCTGTTAAAGGCTTTGTACCATACGATACGTTTCTCAGACGTTACGATACAATACGTTTTTTATACGATACGATACGTTTCTCATACGATACGATACGTTTCTTGCACGAAACGATGCATTTCTTATACGGTACGGTATTTTTCTCGTACGATACGAAGCGCTTCTTATACGATACGAAAGTTGCGCGCTTCTCATACGCTGTTTAGGTGTAGTAGTGCGTTTCTCAGTTTGTACATATGGTATGAAACGACTTCCCAGTTAGCAAACAGTGTTTGGACGCTATTTATGCAGATAATATAAAAGAAAGCATGCCTTATACACTCTGCACTATTGTACATATATCATCGCAGAAAACAATGTTGATTTGTTTTATATATCAAGGGGTGATGCCTATGTAGCAACCAACATAATATGCTTCTTTGAAAAAAAAGCTTTTGTAAAGTAATTTTGCAATGAATTAATTATAAGAAGAAGAAATTGTTATGCATAATGAACTATCAAGAGGAAACTAGAAATTCTTAGACATGCAGTAATATATTTGAATTTTCTGCTTAATAGAAGGAATGATTTCTTATTATCTTGAAATTTCTTAATTACACGTTTACTTAAAAAAGTATTCGTAATACCAGTCATTATTTTGCAGAGTGTTCCTAATCGAGACATTCAAATTTTTAAAGTATTGAATAGACTTCTGAAAGCAGAAATCATATAAATAATATACATGTACATGAACAATCTAATACATTAACATGCATATACAAACTTTAAGGCAAATCATACAAAGAATGAAAATTATTTTTTAGAAAAAGAAGCCGATTTTTTTCCTTTCTCTTTTCTTTGATTTTTCATATTCACCAAGTTTATTTCGTGATCAATTTAAATAAGTTTTCCCATTCTTGTTTATGTTTTCTATAAGTTAGATCTATAGAGGTCAAGACTGAGCTAATTTTGCTTTTCTATCTAACAATAAATTCCAGTTGATTGCTAATTTCAGATTTCCTTGGTTTTGATTTTCTACTTTCAAGAACATGAAAACCTTAGTGATCATGTGTATATCATTTGCGTTCTGCTTCGCTGACAGATACCCTGTAAATCAATTCGAAGGTAGCGATGAAATATTAGACCATAGTGAAGGAGGTGTCGGCGTTAAGATTGGAGGATTTGAAGATGGATTGCTTGGTTTCGGCAGTCTTGGAGGTCCCGGCGGTGGTTTGGGGGCGGTTATGGTCGAGGAATTTGATGAAATTTCACTTTAATTAATATTTTGAACTTTTTATTTTAGAAGATGTAAAAAAGGAAATTTTAACCCAGAATGCATCCATAGAGTTATGTATGATCAGGGTTAAACCATTAGTTTTCTCTAAACTGAATACACGCTATCAAATAAAAAAAATACACACATAATTTTCATGTAATTTCTTGATAGAAAATACACTTTCATGGTTAAATATTTGTAATTATTTATCAAAAAAAGTTTATAAAAAGCAGTAGTTTTTTTCTTTCAATTCATCGCAATTGCCATGGATATTTTTCATGTTTTCACTACTTAACTTTATATTTAAAAGTACGGTGACTGGGTTACAATGGCGTTATAGAAAAAGGAGATAAGCAAGTTGATGGTCGTTTTTCTGATCAACTGATTTGATCGACTGTGGCGCTGGAAATTTGCAAAAAAAAATTGAAAAAACACCTTATGGAATAGGCACCTGTGAAATCATTTTTGCAATTAACTGAATATACTCAGGATATCGTTTCATATGACCTTTAATAGCCCGCCAACGATTTTTTTATATGTAGTCAATTCTTTCTTTTTCAAAACAACCACTTAGTCTGCGTGCGAAATTTTGGACGGTCAAGCATGTTTTGTTGACAAATTTATGCAGGTAAACAGTGTGGGTTTTTAAGAAACTTTTGCATAATAAACATTTAGTAATTAAGTCAATTGTATTGCTTGTTACATGTAGTACATGTACTTATCATTGCATCTTCTAAATAAGGCTTCTACCCATAAAATCTCTTACGTGTATTACCGCCTCGAGGTAAAAATGTGATCAAGCGCGGAAATCATCCAAGGTGACCATTGTTATTTTTATGTAAAACTTTAATGAATAAACCTGCTGTTCTATTAAGACAATGTTTACTGTCACAAGGATTCCGTGTTGTCAGCTTCTGGTGATCGAAACTTATACGTATTCACTTGCAGCAATCGATATTCTTTGCGTTTTGTCTCGAAAAACAATTTTGATGAAATCGCAGTCGCTTTGTGAAAAATTCAAACTTTTTTGAAAAATACAAAGACGGTATCGCTGACAAATGAAATTGCCTTATCTATCTACTGATGATTTTTGGAAAAAAGCAAGTTTATTGTCCTCATAAATAGTTTACACGTACCTGTGTACGGGAGCTAGAAATTAAAGCTTTTGTGTTTCCAAGCTTGAGTGGACACACAAAGACATTCTTGGCGGTGATTAGGAACTTTTTTTTCATTTATGTTCTTTTAATGCTTGCGATCAATTAGATTTGCGCCAAATTCTTCTGCTTTTGCTAAAATACGTATGCACTAAATTTTCTCGTTTTACATTACAGATATGTAAAAAGTACAAGTAAAACAAAGAATAAAATCAAATTAAATTATAACATACTATATAATCATTTGTTTTTCTCATAATTCAAATCCAGCTAACCGTAAATATGTTCACTTCAGGTTATTAAAAGTTTAGAATTTTAAAATCAGAGTGGTTGTAAAAGATATCGATATAACCTAAATTAAAAACAAAATCAATTCAAAAATAATTCATGCTAAAAAAAAACAGCGTCCAAAAGTCAATTATATTAAAAAGTGCAATATAGCAATATATATTGATAAAATTAAATTTAAATCTAGTCAAAAACTCAAATTATCAACATGTTTCAGTATCAATTCAACATTTCACATTCCATTCACAAAGCTTTTCTATTGAAAGACTGATGAAGATAAAAATATCCTAAATTGAAGGGCCTTGGTGATTTAAACCATAACTGCAGAGAATAGAAATCATCTTTCTACAACTACTAAGAAAGAAAGAGATGGAAACCACAAGAGGAAAGCTTAGATAAATTATGTACTTGGTTTATGTTCACATGTATTTTTTAAGAAAGTTGGCGACTTTACTTGTACTTAAATGCTGACCATTAACGAACTTTATGTTGGAAAACGAATTGCTTAATTACATTTTGAATTTTATTTAGCTATGATAGTATGCTCCTATGAACTGAGATAACATCTGTTAGAAAAATGAGTTAAAATAAATTTTAATTATGTTAAATCCTTCTCCGAGCCATTACGACGCATAAATCCTTGATTTCCAAAGTGCTGAGCTGTTGAGTCATTTCTCTGAGCCCCCCCCCCCCCTCCCCCTCTCCCCGCGGATGGGACAACAGTTTATTGCAGGTCAAACCCCAGCATATACCGGTCCCCTTTTTAACTGGTTGGACTGAGACAATTGCTCTTAAGATTATTTTTTGTAGCCTTCAAAAAGTATTTCAAAAACTCTACTGCAACTCAGATAAGCCTAGTAAGATGCCCACGGCCGTATAATACGGCTTATTTGTACATATATGATGATGCTCTTAGAGATAATACAATCATTCATTTAGATAATGAATCGAGGTAAACCAAAACTACGTTTATATTTATTTATGTTCGTAAACGAAACAGCACTCCTCTCCTATCTATTATAAAATACATCACACAGCACGTTATGTTCTAAATTAAATCATAGATCAACTTATAATGATTTAGATGTTAATAATTCAGATACCTTGTAAATCCAGATATCTATATAATATTTGGATCAATAAATCACGCAGTGCTACTCAAGTTCATGTCTTGTAGATAAAAATGTACAACTCACAGATTGATGTATTTAGTACACACTTCGAAATACAAAAAGTATTAGTCACCATAAGGTGGACACGAAAATGCTTCACATTTCGCTTCCTCTGGTAAAATCATCTTATCGATGTACATGTGTTCTCCTCCAAGCATTGTTTCAATGTTTACATCTACTCATATAAAGTTGGACGATCCTGATTAGATGGAGTCATTAGATAGACATTATACTGTTTCCTCCATCCCGAGTTGTAAGATTTTCTTGCGGGAATTATCAAAGAACTCGTTCCAGAACGAGACCTGCAGACGACACAAGGATTATCGTTCCCATCGGTTCCTCAAAACGTTGACGTACCGTATTCAGTTATGTAGATTATCGCATGATCGGAATATATTCAATTTGGTGTTTTTAAGTCGTGATATTGATTTGACAGAGAAAATATGCAGCTCCTCCAGTAACGTTTTATTTGGAACAGGAACATTTTAACCCCTCTCCAAAAGCAAAATCGGGGGGGGGGTGTCAATATTCTGCTGCCATAATATTTTGAAGCTATCGTACAATTTCTTTTTAGTATGTGATCAATGTTTTGTAGCGATATTCAGAATCCTGTTCAAAGTTTCAGGAGGTTCAAAATACATCGGTTTTATGCTAACTGAATAAATTAGGTCTTTCCACTTTTCAAGACCTTTTGTATTCTTTATATTATTTATTTTTATTATTATTAGTAGTAGTATTAGTATTTTTATTACTATTATTATTATTATTATTATTATTATTATCATTATTTATCTTTTTTTCTCGGGACAGCTTTTTTATTATTAGAGATAATGAAACATTTTTTTCTTTATGTAATTGACCATTAACAGTTATGATACCAAATGGCCCTTTGCCCGATAACCTCCAGAACTCACTAAGTTATTCCCCTTTGTGTATGAAATGTTTGTTATCGCTACTCCTCTAAAATCATAAAAGCTAGAGGCTTGAAACTTTTACCAATGTCTTTAGTTCACTTAGAGGCTTATTCAATCAATTCATACCGGACGGATCCGATGTCCCCTTTTAGCAGGTATTGCCCCTGAAAGATCCTAAACATCAATAAAAACACAAAAAGTTTTTGAACCATTCATCATAAATACATCGGACCACTTGGGATGGAAGCATCTACATTGGCTGATCAAAATAACATAAAGATCAAAGTTCAAGGTCATTCGAAAATCCGGAAATTATTGATTTTTTATATGTCTATTGTTTATGGTGGTATAAAAAACACTTTGTCATTAATGTAGTATGACTTCTTAGGCCTTTCAAAATATAGCCCTTCAGTCCCCACCTTGAAATAGTTATAGAGTTTTTATAGAGCCCTTATTATATAAATTGCCTGTTATCGCTACTTCTCTGAAACCATAAGATATAGGGACTAACTTTTACCAATGGCTTTACTCGACTTATAAGGATTTTTCGATCTATTCGAACCAAAAGGATTCGATGTCCTCTTCCAGCAGTTATAGCCCGTGAAACTTCCTAAACTTCAATAAAAAACGAACAACTTTTGAACTGTACATCGTAGAGACATCGGACCACTTGAAAATGAAAAGCTGACCTAGGCTGATCAAAATGACATAAGGTCAAAGCTTAAGGTCAATAATAAAAATCATACTAAATCTGTTGATATTTTTTCATGAAGTAGCGCATGGAAACCAGTTCATCAATTCTATTGAAACAGGAATGTTCTAAACATAAAATATTATAAAGTGGAAACACTTCTAATTGTTCGAGAAGAATTAGTCTATTAGGAAATATAATTGATTTTGTTCTTCATCTTTTTGTTTGGAATTGATGGAATATTATTCCACATGATCGTGTACCCAATTCTGATTAACTGTCTGTTGTAATTGTACGTTAATTAAAAGTTTTTCTAAATCCTTGTTTTAGCATTCGTGGCTTTAGGATAATGTTAGAATAATCTCTTGAAAATAACGTTTAAAACACATAAAAAATATAGAGGGAACGATGCCTTTTTGAAATTTAGATTTTTGTTGCAAATTTAAGGATTCCACCTGGATATACATGTATAACTCTATACAGTATCACCCTGGTCATACATGTAAGACTCAATACAATATCACCCTGGTCATACATGTAAAACTCTATACAATATCACCCTGGACATACATGTATAACTCTTTACAATATCACAAACATCTTATAGTTTGTAGGATACACAGATTTCTTTATTAGAAGTTGTTCCATATTACTTTGGGAACATTTAATACTTAGCCAAAAGTCACATTATCCGTACAGTAGGTAAATTTCCATTTCTTGAACCACAAATTAGTTCGATATAAAAAGAGATACCTTGATTGCTTTCTTTATGTCGTGAGTGATGATGAAAGAAATTCAACATAGATTCCTCATTTTTAAGTACTTCATTACTTACTATGTACGCATTTATTTAACATGTAGTGACGTATATAGAATTACTTGGTGATCAAAGACAGTTTTTAACTTACTTATTAAAACCACCAAGCATCGTAACATGTGTTCATAAGCTAATAGACGACGGTTTGTACAAGTTAGAGAAAAAATTCCCCTGAATCAAGAATTGTTTTGTATGTTCATTTTGTTCGTGTGGGACCCATAAACCTATCTTCTAATATTTTGGATTTAAGGTCGGCGAATGACAGAGTGTATCATATATATACATTTTATATACACAATAATATAATATAGTATAATTTGTATAGTGTTTTGATTTATAAAATGCCTTATGATGGTCAAAGTTCTATCGACAACGAGACACATTGCATTTTTACACACGATAAGTAACATAGTAAAAATGTCATCATCAAAATGTGAATTGAAACTTCAAATGAAACCTACTAAAGCGTAAAAGGTTCATTCGAGATTCGAAATACGAGATTCAAGATTCAAAATACAAGATTAAATACCTAAATTGACCAATCAAATCATATATCCGAACACCTGTACCGTAACGACACCAAACTGCTCTAAATAAAGATCATTGGTACATTCTCTTACATGCAAATAAGTGTTATATTATCCCTGATATAATGGTTATAATGGTTATATAATGGTTGAATTACCTTTGATTAATCATTCCACACAGAATGAATATCTATAGTGGTGATATTATCGTGTAATTCGCAATTTTAACTTGTCTTGTGTATATTCTCCACCAATTCGTTTTAACCCTGAGTTAGTCGTCCTAATTGTGTCAAACGTTTCGTTAGTGAGAAAACTTGTAAATTCTGTATTTACACCTACCCAGTATATTCAAAATTTACAACATAACAGCACTTTCAAAATACGCTTCAAAATGAAATGCACTCTTGATAGCAATATGCCAACAGCTTTGGCAATATTACATATCCTGTATCTGCCATCACATTCAATTATCCCCCTGACTTTTAAGATATTTGCCTTGCCTGTTAGAGTCACTGGTCGACCCGAATTGCTGCATGTTTGACGGATTCTGTGCCAGTCAGAAATTTCTTTTTCCACCTACGAACTGTCTCATAAGATACCTTATCAAACTCATCATAACCGAATGACCGAATTTTGTGCAAACTTTATATAAGCTTTAACTTCTTCAGCATTCTCCACCTGTTTCCCAACCATTTTTACATCATTAGTCAACGACTGATTCTAACGAAGTTTAAATCTTTGCGGAGCTGAAGGCTCGTGTTTATACCATATGAAAAGTATTGAATAGAGCCATTCAAGAGTATCATCATCCGCAAAAGCGTTATCGCGTTGTGCTACAATACAATTACACTTCGAACAGCCTTCAGATTATCACTACTGGCTTTAAAAAGTACTGAAAGTGCATTTTTTTCCTGAAAATTGCTGATATTTACTGATAATTTTACTGTTGTCACTGATAATTGCTGCTGGTTCTGATATTTACTGATATTTACTGACGTTTTTGCTGTAAGTTCTGATAATTACTGATATTTACTGAGATTAATCTGTTGGTACTGAGAATTGCTGATAGTATTTTTAAAGCCCAAAATATTGTCTTTTCATTAGTAAAAAACACATAATTCAGATTTAACGCAATTAATTTTCAAGTGTGTATTCGGTAGTTATGTTTAACTTAGAGTTTTATTTATATATAATTTTTTTTATTTATTTGATAGCTTCTTTTGAACTTCGGAAGCACACAGATCACATTTTAGACTTACAGTGTAATGTTTGAAAGCCGGGCAAAAATTGATAAATAAAGGCAGACTCCACAAGAATATTTAATTTCTAAATGTAGTGAACAATTTTTTTCAACAATAAAAACCCCATATTTCATATAAACATGATGATTTTTTTTTCAAAATAGAGAAAATACCTGGTCAGGACTTCAAAATGTCTTTGAAGTTTTACTTCACAGAGAGATTAGCGAGGCAGTATCTGTGTATAGTATACATACTTTCAGCAGATCAAAAGGTGTGAATGTCGCAATCATCAACCTTGTTAATTGTCAGTCTGACACCTTGTGTAAGACATTACGTAATATCCTCATGGAGGTATCCATGATCTTGAGAATATTTAATCAAAATGAAAAGTATTTAATTGACATCAATATGAATAACGTAATAATTTTCATATTTATAATTTTAGATGCGTTTGATTCAAATGGAGTTGGATAAATAAATATATTTATTACCCCCGTCTATCTCTCTCTCTCTCTCTCTCTCTCTCTCTCTCTCTCTCTCTCTCTCTAACATATTTTATCTAGTCATAAAATTTGAGTTTTTGAGTCAGAATGGCATAATTGCATAAGCACGAGAAAGTCCCATTACAGCATCACAACCGCCATTTTAAACACAGATTTGAATGTAAACTTTTCTTAGACTACAAAGAAGAACACAACTCAACTCAATATAGTGAAAAAGTATCACGGGTTATAATCTCTCTCTCTCTCTCTCTCTCTCTCTCTCTCTCTCTCTCTCTCTTATTTATTCTACTAAAAGGTATTTTGAGGCGTCAAGGCAAAATGGCATAAGCATGATCAAGTCCCATTACAGCATCACAACCGCCAGTTCCAACAGAGATTTGATCGTAAACTTTTCGACAACTCTCTCTCTCTCTCTCTCTCTCTCTCTCTCTCTCTCTCTCTCTCGTGTACACATACTTTACTCATGCACTAGTATGCGGTAATTTAAATATGGTCAGCGGGTTTATGTACATTCGGTTATAATTTTGAAAAAAAGAGGACAGAATTTAATTGATTTTTCTTGATAAATCAACGATTATATAGTTGAAGTCCACGCTAAAAAGCATGCAAAACGTGTATGCCTGGGATCAAGAAAACCCTCAGAACTAACAGACAAAGCGCAGACTATACATACGACAGGGTGACCGCGGCAAGGGGTGAAAACTGGCCACCTGTGTATATGTCTTCTAGCCTCAGAATAAACAGATGTAAATGGCCGGAAAATACACCGTGAAACAAAAGTGTTTGATTTTATTTTGGAAACAAAATTAGTGATTATGGCCGGGATAAAAACATCTTAGGTTTATGATTATTTAACATGGTCCAATACATGAAGTGATCGCTCAAAATTGGGAATCAGTGTTTATTATTATTTATTCAGAAATACAACTTTGGGCAATACAGCCCATCAGTTTACAATAATTCACATATTATAATATAATATAAACATTAGACTCCTTGGAGCCTACAATAGGGGGTGATGTATGTATTAGATGTATTTATCAATTACATAAAGAGGTTAAAATTTTCATAAAAAGATTATTAAGCATGTATTGATCAAGACATAACACTGTAGTATCGAGTGGATTCGCGTACGGGGATGGCAGAGAAGCCTATATTCTATAATTTCTACATGCATTTTATTTATGTGCTGAATTGTGTCAGTCAGCAAAAACAGAAAAAAACTTGGAACAGGAACAAAAAGAAAAAAATATACATTAAAATAAACAAGCAGATAAGAAGAAAAATAATCAAACCTAATTTTTCGTGGTTGTAAAAGAGAAGTTACTCTTGATAAGATAAAATCAACGTAGGCTAAGATCTTTTCATTTTTTCTATTTAGAAAATGCCCGGTATTTGTTTTTTTGTTAAATTGAAATAATATCTGAACATTTTCCCTGTAATTTAATCTCTTGAAAATTCCCTGACTCTTAATGAATATTCTCAGTAATTATCAGCAATTCTCAGTACAATGTTCAGCAAATCTCAGTAAATATCAGTTATTATCAGAACTCACAGCAAAATCATCAGTAAATATCAGTAAATATCAGAATCAACAGCAATTATCAGTAACAACTGTAAAATTATCAGTAAATATCAGCAATTCTTAGCAATAACAGTACAATATCAGTAAATATCAGAAATTATCAGTAAAAAAAGGCACTTTCAATACCTTTTAGAGCCAGTAGTGTATTTGACATTACGTATCAAATATGAAAACTCAATCGTTTTATTTACAAAACAATATATCCTGCAAAATAAAATAAAAAACACCAAGGATGAATGCAAATGTCATTAAGAAAGCAGTTACCAAAAGACTGTTTATTAATAAAAAAAAAGGTTATTCTAAGAAATTGCATTTATTATCCGTATGATACTTCATGGAAAGCTATATTTGAATGTTTGTAACATTAATCACGATCTGTTGTCTCTCCTTAATGTCCCTTCCTGCATATTTCTGACGTATGATTTATTTCCCTCCGTCATAAAAGCACTTCCATGTATACCACCAAGTTGTTTGGTAAAATTACAGCATATGCTTTCTAGGAAGTAATATGTACATTATATCTAAGAAAAAAAAACTAATGTATAAATCATGCCAATGCTGGAGAAATATATTATAAATTATAAAAATGATACACATCCGAGAAAAATATACAAAAATAGAAAGCAATTAACTAGAGACTTGCACTTTTATTTTTTATAAAAGGTATAAAAGTGAAACGTACTTGACCAAAAATATTCTATAAGAAGTTGCTACTGACAGACTCTAACGGTGAGTACAATATACAATTAATATATCTAATCAGATGAAAATTGTTGCTTTAATTTATTCCTTAAACCGGTTTTATAAAATACTTTTCGCATATATTTAATGTAAATAATAATATGACTGTAAGACAAAGACGTGTATCAAATTAACATTGAATTTGGTGACATGTTTTGTTTATAAACTCATGCATTTTCTACTCTTGAGACAGTTTCGGGACTTGCATTTACAAATATGTTTTAAAAACTCTGGCTATAGAAGTTGGTGAACATTCAACAGACATACAGTCTGTTTCTTCCCTCTGGAATGAAATGCTCTCTTGCCCAACTAATAATATATTTTTTCCAGCCCATACCATACATGTACCTGCAGACAATATTTCTGATAGCTTCTTGAACGTTGTTTCACTGTATATAATATCTAGATAATATTTTTTTCGTGAAAGCTTACAGGAACACTGGAGTTTTTGTTTATTACACATGGTTTTTAAAATCTTTATATTTTTTTCAAAATGCAATTTTTCACTAAACAAAACCATGTCGGCCTCCTATAACGTAAATTATTGCTAAGAACACTAATTGTTCGCAAATTCACTACAAATACATTTCAAATTCATATGCATTTCTATGAGTTGTTGATGGTAGGATGATAAAGTTTCATATACTGAAATGTAAGATAAAAACAGGATTGCAGAAGTATTCCTTAAAGAAAATTAAATGATTTATTATAAGAGCAGTGACAATTATTAAGGACCGAAATGTTTGCATGCGTATGATGTATGAACTAAAATGCATATATTTATTATTGAAATTACTTGATGTTTGTAAATTGATTATCTACTTTATTTAACAAAGTTAACGCTTGTTACAAATCTTATTTAAGCTTGACAGTTTGAATACCGCGCGTTAGCGCGGTATGATAATTTGTTTGCACAGCCTTGGTGTGTTATAGGACCGACGACATCCAAAAATAAGCATTCAATGCTTATATTTATCTTCATATTTTTGTTTATTTGTATGAAACAATTGTGTATCGTCGCATTAAAGTCATTATATACGCTCTTCGTCAGAGATATGAAATATAAATGGAACAGCCTTATTAAATGATATTTTGTTCGCTTCCGAGACTAAAAATATAGTGCCAGAAACTTTGTAGAGAAAAATCTTTTTATTAACGAATAGATATGATTTAACGATCATTTGTCATGAGTACATATGAAATCGGTTATGTAAGTTTGAACCTTTCATTTAATTTTACAATAATAAACATTCAAAACGCGTGATGACGTTTATATGTGTGCTCATCCGCCATGAATAGGCTAAGTCTTTTCATAGGAAATTGAACGTAGAAGATTTCCAATGCAAACATAAGGGTAATATATACATTGAATGTATTTATTTAAACAATAAAATGCTTCCTTTGGTGATTCATGCGGGATATGAAGGTGGTGACATTGCAGAAAAAATACATAACCCGCGTTAGCGGGTATGCAATGTTTTCCTGCAATAATCGCTTTTTACAATCAATTTAGTAATTTGTTAAAAGAAAGATGTAAATATAAACAAAAAGGTGCTTTCTTTGATGATTCATGTGGTATATGAAGGTGGCGACACTGCAGAAAAAATACATAACCCGCGTTGAATTAAGTAAATTATTGTTAATGTACATCAGTACGTTAGCTAAAAGAAACAGCCAAATCGTCTCCTATGGGAATTTGAGTCTGAAATCATCATGATTATTTCGTGCAGTCCACGATT
>WFKH01003881.1:35597698-35619498 GCA_016163765.1 Magallana hongkongensis | reverse complement strand
AAAAACCAATGTCTGTCCCCATTAAGGATCTACAGGGCTGGCCCCTAGAATATTCAATCATTTGTATCTCAAAAATGAACAATAATTCAAGATAGGTGTAAGAACAAAAAATGTTAGTATTTGTAAGATCTTTCGTATGAAATGAACAAAAAGGGGCTGGCCCCTTTAATTAGGGGCAAGACCCACGTAAAGTCTATTACAAATAAATTAAAAACGATAAAGATTTTGTAATGCATTATAGAAGCAAAGTTGTTGATCGTAACAATATCTGTTTGAAAAAATCATTGTCACGCCCATTTATAAATTTATTAAATAATATAAAATAATAAGTCCTTAACTTTTGATGCAATGTATTTAAAATAGGAGACATATTTTGTTAAGCATTGTATAAGAGAAATTGTCTGCATTGATTATTCTAATCGATTCCACTAATTAAAACACCAATATATGACCCCATTTAGGATCTACAGGGGTGGCCCCTAAAATATTCAGTCATTTATATCCTAAGTTTAATCGATAAATCATCGTATCATTTTAAAAAATCAAACGGAAGACCTACTCGTTACTCGTAACGAGATCGTGTCTAGTTAATGGTACAATTGCTAAAAAATATACGAATATAAATAATAAGGAATCATTCTTTGATTATTATGAGGTGATTCAATAGGGTCGGGCGTGATCAAATCTATCATTAAGCCCTTCGGGCTTTATTGGGTTTGATCACCCCCGACCGTATTTAATCACCTCATTTTACTCAAAGAATGATTGATATCCTTATTCCTTAAATATATGGTAACAGTAATTAAATATTGTTGAAGTCAAGTTGTTTAAATCGTTTAATACATAATCTATAGATATGATAAAGAAGACTTCTCAATTTTGATTTGTGCCACGAAAACCCAATTTTTCAGTTTTTGTTTAGAAGGGGGACATTCTGATCAGTTGTATTTTGTAAAATATCCTAATAAAAAGTACATCAGTTGAAGGAATTTTACAGTTTTTAATTTTAGACATGCAGATGTACAAAATCATTAGCGGTTATTACAATCATAGATAAATTCTAAGTATTATTCTATAAATGTTAATAAATAAATCTAAAGGATGTATTACTTTTTGGATGTTTAAAGCAGAAACTTTCACAAAAATGTCATAATTCTAGAAGTTGGGTTAGGGGTGATTCCTATTTTAGTATCCCCATTAAATGCCAAGAAAGTGGCCATTAAATTTATACGCTATAAGGCACATGCTAAGGTTGATATATGAAATTTGTATGAAAATTTAATTATTTGTTATATGCCATCACGTTCTGTTCAAATTTAGAATCAAAAACTCCAAATTGGAGTTGTTGATTTTCTCAATATTTTCATAAATTATGATATTACTATGTTAAAAGACCAATGTTGTAATTAGTTTTTTAATCTATTTCTGTTCTCAGAAATTTTGAATAAAATTTAATTTAATTAATTATTTCAGGAAATTTTAATCGTCCAAAAAAAATCATAACGCCACAAAATGGGGGTAATTCATATCAAAATATCTCATTTAAGGGACACAAAAGTGGCCGCAAAATAACAAATATTTTAGATGGCATCTCATTTTTTTTCATTAATATTGCTAAGTAAACAAAAAGCGAAATAAATCATTGACAAATAATTTTACACTTCAACGCCCTGATCCCCTTTAAGCGAAACAAATTTATATTGCTTTTATTAAACATGTCAGTATGTTTACTCTATTTGACAACCAATTTTTTTACAGCATGATTTTTTGGCAGTATAAACGTACATGTATAAGCAAGCTGACAAATATACACAACACCACTTTCTAAAGTTTGATACAAGATGAATAAATGTCTTCAATACCATCTTAAAACGCCTCTGAGCATAGTTTAAAGCTACATTGTTCACAAGTCAGAACAAGATTAAGTTACTATTTATTCAATATAAATAACAAAAACTTCTTGACTTTCCTTGTCTCCTGCAGATTACCACATTAACAAAGATGAATACTTTGCTGGTCTTGGGTCTCCTAGTTGCCTCTTGTTTGGCTGACGATGATTCTAGTAATAAGTATGATCATAGCGGGGAATTTTCAGCATACGGCGTAAATGGAGGATATCCCAGAGGAGGTTTTATAAGACGTGTTGGAGGAGATCTCAGTGTAGGTCCTAGAGGAGTTGTCATGAGAGATCTCCTAAGGGGGTTTATCGTAGGAGGTGCCGGAGGAAGTGCCGGAGGAAGTCTTCCAAGTTTGTATAAATGGTTTTATTAAATTACAATATTTTAAAAATGGAACGATATATCTGAAATATTTTCGAGTTGTCAAGTTGACGCATGCACATACCCGTTCCCAGGTAAACCAGGTGGTCCCGGTCCTGTCCATCCATCTTTGGTCATGAAGGTCACGGAGGTCATACGTATCCCAGGTGGTCCCGGTTCTGTCTTTCCACCTTTGGACACGGAGGTCACGGAGGTCATTGAGGCCCCGGATATGGACAAGCACACCCCAAAACATCGAAATTCACACAGTAAACACAGTTTGGAATGTCCGTCTTTGTAATGAAAAATTAAATTGTTATTCTGCATCCTTAAATTAAGTTATTGATTTATTTCAAGATATTGTGTATCCCTAGGGGAAGCGTATACATTAAAGTCAACTTCATCAGCTAACTGATGGTCGTAGACCAATTATTTTTTTGTTAGAGAGACGGATGATCTAATGTTGACTAGTAAAACATGACAACAAGAAATTATCATTTAGCAAGCAAATGTTACCAAAATATACGCAGGTGATTTGAATACATGCATAACTTTTTTACTCGAATATAGCAAATCCAGTAAAAAAAAAAAAAAAGAGGATATGAATAGTTCTAAGTGAGATAACGAGTATCAAAAGCGCTTGTTACATATGTCATGTTGTAAATTTTGAATTTACTGGGTGGGTGTAAATACAAAATTTACAACATGACAACTAGTTGTCATGTTGTAAATTTTGTATTTACACCCACCCAGTAAATTCAAAATTTACAACATGACACATATCCAATTCATTTGTTATAACTTTAAATTTACAGTTTCGCGTGGAACAAAGACGATCAAAAATATTGTATATAGTTTGAGTTAAGTGGCAAATAACTCCTATCAATTTATTTTTCATATAAAATAATTGTCTATCGTTTATATTAACATTTGTAATCTTCAGCACTGAATCAGAATTATTGGAAGGCTTTTAATGTAAGATGAAGCCGAAGTAAAAAATGCATTGGCATGCTGGTTGAAGTTCAACTTAGTCTAATTTTTTTTTACAATTATTTCGGGACGTTCTCTCCCGTAGGGGATTAATACTGGTCCAACCCTGAGATTAATATTCTGTTGTTGTTTGACCCAGCCTCATGAAAGCTCTAACAAGCAAATACGCGTTTTAGTTTTCAGACTTTTATTTAGAATTTGCATGGAATAAACTTTTAGGTGAGTTTGGTATGCATCAGCACCGAAGGTCTGATTCCAACTGACTATAATTTACAATTCAGAATCACATATAGTAAACAAGGAAATAACACAGTGAAGGATTAACATAATATGTACAGATGTAAGGAAATCAATTATCAAACAGCTATTGAGTAACTTATTAGATTACATTTTAGCAGCATTGACATAAAAGGATAAATAAAATGAAAGATGAATTGTCAATAAACATAAACAGGAGTCAAAAAAAGATTAACTGTCCATCTCTGACTGTTCCTCAGGTGGAATTAAGGCTGCGCGGAATTTAGAACGTTTTTAAAACAGTTTTCGAAATAGAGGAAAAGTTTTTGTAACAATTAACACAAAGTCCGAAAATGTTAATTTACACAATAATTAAAAATAGTCCGAATGATTGAATTTCACACCGTGAGACAATCAAAAAAGAAAGGTTTATTTAAGTGCGACATTTACCCGATGAAAGAAATAAATCTGCACAATGAAGCTTTAATCTCTTCTCTTCTGTTAACGTCACATAATCTTTATTTGATGTTTAGCGTCAATGATTGACCTTCAGCATTGTTAATGAAATGCGACCTTTTTGCCAATGTATGCGTCAGTTAATAGTGATTGGATTTACAATATTGAGTCATTGTGTGTAAGAATAAATACGATGACTATAAGTTACATTTAATCACACAAACACAGATCTAGAGAAAATTTATATAATTATTTTTAGTCTTGCTTTGCGTATTTGAATCTCATTTTTAGACAAAATCACATGACCCCGTCTATTAGTTTACTGTCAGCCGAAACTTCAAACCGGAAGCCGCCCGTAGAATACATCAATTGAATCTAAGCAAAAGAAAAGAGTTCATAGAGTTTTCATGTATTTCATTAAATATAATTTATTAAAAATACGCAAATTAAATCTTCCTAGGTCCTTTATATATAATCCAATTGAAAATCTATTTTAGACAATAAACAAATAATACAATTTATTGGTTAAAATATTCTTGCTCGGGTTAAATAGTTGGAGGATTTGTGGAATGAGTTACGTAACTGAATGTACATAGTACTTGACTTTTCAGTTATCGGACGAGTTTATTAATCTTTAGAGGGGTTGAAGGTTGAATCGTACATATCTCCAACCTCAGTAAAGTTCACAAGGCATTCTGCTATTTTTGAAAAGATGTCGATTTTTTTTGTCATTATATCACCTGAATACAAACCGAACTTCATGATTAAGCTTTGCATCTGAACGGGGTATACACAGCTGTCAATTATATTAAATAATTTCTTTGTTTTTTTTCTCTCGAAGGCTAGTAGTCTACTTGCGATTTGAACGCTGTTCATCTTTATGCACATAGAGGAATTTTAAAATAGAAATTCAAATTAACAATAAGTCTGAACTTATTACCTTCTCGTTCATTCACTCGTTGGTATTATCGTTATATACTAACAGCTTGACAGTTTGATTGCGTTCCTGGGTTGTGTTTTTGATACGCAAATTGGCATTCACATCAATGAAATCAAACAGCTAATCGATAAGTAATATGATAATCAGCATACAAAATTTTAGCACGACCCCGTCAAGCAAACTGTCACTCTGTTTGTAAAACGATAATAAATTAAACTGATTTTAAATTTGCAACAATACATTTTAGGCAAAATTATTATAGATTAAACATTTGGAGTGATCAATACATCAAACCATATACATTCATACAGATTAAAGAACCACGTTATATGTTAATGTTCATGTTATCCGGCTCAGTTGGAATATATGTGTAATTGTTTTACATGTTATGACATGTTTATAATTTATAACAGAACGAGTCACATTTATAATTAATTTAAAAACAATTCCTTCATCAATGTCTTAATGTTTAGATCATAAACTCAGCTGATCTTTCTACAGTTGGTGAATATCTAACACCAATATTATCCTATTAAATAATGCATGTTAAAAATGTATTTTGTAAATATTAAATTTACCTTGTGGTAGTAAATAGAAATAGTTCTTATCTCAATTACAGGTATATGAAAATAAAAACTCAGGGTTTATATCGTAGTTTTGAAATCTGATTTTGAATTCCTTTTGTTACAAATACAACAGCAAATCAGGAAAGGTCTACCTCAGAGTATAACATGAATCATTCACTGCCGGCCACTCTTTTCTAGTTTTATCGATATGAGAAGCCGTAGACTGAATTCGGAGCAGTTGTAGAGCGACGGTCAAAGCTCTCGCACCACCAACTACCAAACTCGCGGAATATTGTATAAGTTTTCGGAGTTTTCATAAATCTTGTAAAATAGATATCGAGTTGTGCTTTTTTTTTTCTGTGGATCACAATATTAAATAAATCTAACGATTTAGATAATCTAGTTAAATGAATATGATTGTTTTTATTTTCCTGCTCATTTTTCTCCTTTTCTCCCTTTGGTCTTACATAAAATACCGTTGTGCCAATTTTTTTTTTAGAATTATGAAGGTCTGTCTCGGTCGTGATTCAGTAAAGATTTCAGACAAAATATCAGGCAGAAGGCTGAAATTTAATATAGATGGAAACACCCAATTCAAACTCATATTTTTAAAAGTATATCCGAAGAAATTGTGGACAATTACATGTGTACATGTACTAATTCAAATGTTCAAGACCCCGTCTTTCAGTTACTTTCAGTACTTTGATTAGATCAACCTTTTTGATAAAGTGTTACAAATCCATAGGATCTTTCTTAACGCGCAACATGATTTCTAGCAATGAGCAACTCCGTGCCAATGGGATCGATTTCAGTCAAACTTCCATCAGATAAAATGGAATGTTTATTCATATCGAACAAAGTCACTTTTCTCTAATAACAACTATAAATACCGACCTCGTCTCTGGTTGTTTTTAAAGTATTCATGACATGCCTATCGCTATATTCTCTAACTAGCGCTTGGAGTTTAGATTACTTGATAAATTACATAAGTGGTAGTATCAAATCTATTTTTATATATATTTATTCGTTTTATCCATTTTTATCAACCGTTTTGTTATATGCAATCTTAAAATTTAAATAATTGTAAGTTTTGTACACAGCGCAAATGGATTGAGATGACTGGGTAAAGTCTTTGATGTTTTATTGGTTCTTTGATTTAATTGCATGGCTTTCCCTCTATTTATTATCAAAAAGTAAACTTTCAGTATAAGTATATATAAACCGCGTTTTAACTATGTAATTCAGAGCAGTTATCCGTTTTGAATTTTCAAAGACATCATATTATATGAAATTCAAGAAAGTGAAAAATCTGTAATGAGTATAAATAATCCATTGGATCCTATGTGTCTCCCTCGAGCTATTGTGGTGGCTCGATTACAGTCAAAGACCCCAGGATCCAGAGGCTCTCAAATAATGGCAAAAACAATTGACGCGAATACAAAAAGGGGATTTCCAAAACTTAGATCGGAAACGACCCGCAATGGAATTATTGAATCAAGCCGATTGTGGTCCGAACTCACCTTGTGGAACCCATTCCTTACACGAGGATGCCACTGTCGTAGCTCATAACTATATAGGGTACGAAGGCCAATTCATTTTTAATTAAAAGTTGCATACGGCCTGCATCACTCCTACGGTCATCATGAACGCAACTAAGATCTTATCCATGCAAACCTCTGGATTGAAATGTCTTTATTGTTACAATTACTTACCTTTTATCTTTGTCAAATATGTCGTCGGTATTTGGATTCCAGGAACTAAAAAAGGATATTTCCCCCATTTTTTTCAATACGGAACAAAATCAAAATTATGTTGGACCCTACCCCCCGCTGCCTACAAAAATACGGACATGACAACATCGGGGCGTAAAGCACTCTATGATTGGTACGAGCAACAACAAAGAAAAGTGTTTGATTTTCCAAAGGAATTCTTGGAATACTGCGTGCCGGATGTCGACCTTTTTACAACGTTGCTGTGTGCAATTTAGAAAACCATACAGAGCTTGGTGCATGTTAACCCACTTTCAAGAAGCCATCACTTTTGCCAGCACCGCCATTTTAGCCTACCGGAGAGGATTCATGCCCCAAGACAGTATTGCCATTATTCCCAATATGGGATACGACCCAGCGCGACAATTTTCAATGAAAGCCTGTCGCTGGCTAGCCTTGATGAGTCGCGACGGTAGAGGCATTCGACATGCCCTTAACAGAGGTGAAATGCAGATCGGGTCCTATAAGTTGGACGGATACGATCCAGAGACCCTCAACCATCACTGACCATTTCCATAATGTTCGAAGTTATTTCGGTATCATACAGTGTCGGGTCTTACCCCCTTGAGGACTGTATCACCCTTGTTACCGTATCCCACCGGTTGGAAATTATTGTTTCCCTTATGTCGCACCTGTGCCCAGGAACGCCCCCAGGATCCCTACTATCGCTGTCAGCATTCAGATTCGGAACGCCTTTTGACGGGAACCTGGGTCACGACCGAGCTTCACAGAGCCCTAGAATAAGGATACCTGATCGAGCAAATCTTTGAAGTGTGGCATTTTCCTCAGAACAGTTGTGACCTATTTCGCGGTTACATCGATACGTTCTTGAAACTCAAACAAGAGGCCTCCGGGTATCCCCCGACTTTCAGACGGAGGAACAAATGCGAGCTTACACAAATGACATCTTTCAGCGAGAGAAATTGGTACTGGATCCCTTACAGATTGAGAAAAACCCTGTCCAGCACGCCATTGCCAAACTCTTTTTAAATTGTCTATGGGGAAATTTTGCTCAACAACTTTAATTACCAAAATTTAAATATTTGACCGAACAGGAAGATCTCAACAAAATGTTACAGGACTGCAACATTCAGGTGGAAGAAATAGAACTGTTAAATAACGAGAATAAGCTGGAATCGGACATGATAGTCATCAATTTTATCGAAAAACAGGAATTTATTGAAGACTGCCCCTTTGGCAATGTCGTGTAAGCCGCTTTCACCTCAGCTCATGCTCGTTTACACCTGTACGAGACGTTAGAAAGATTAGGGGATCGTGTCCTTTATTTCAATACAGACAGTATCATGTACAACCCCGCCATAGAAACAGCTTAGGAGGATGGACGGATGAACTGGACGGGGGACATATCATCAAATTCATGTCGGGAGGACCTAAAAATCATGCTTTTCAGACCGATACTGGGAATAGTATACAGAAAGTCAAAGGCATCACTCTCAATCACCGAGCCTCTCAGATCGTCACTTTAGACACCTTAGAAAAAATGATTTACCTGGACTTGAAAGACGTCGCTGTCACTTACCCGCACAAAATACAGATTAGTTAAGAGACGTGAGCTCTTAACTAAACCATTCACCAAAAAATTTCAGATTGTGTATGATAACCGTTAGATCCTCGAAAATTTTAGTACATTACCCTTTGGTTTTTAAATTTGCTGTTTTGACAATCCAAACTCTGATGAACTCTAAGAACATTGAAGTGTGTTTTATTAATATGTTTGTGAAATGTTGTATGTATTTGAATAAATAGTTGTATTCTTCAGAAATATTTTCATTTCTCATCATGTATAAGTATGAAACACTAGGTCCGTTTCTATTAAAACATGAATTTACCATGGTGGTAACAGACCCTTCAAATTCGGGGAAAATTGAATTTGTAAAATAATTAGTAGAAAATTCTCATTGGATATCACCTCTCCCCGAAAAAATAATGTAGTGTTATTGAGATTGTTAACATGCCAACAAATCTCTACAAGGCAAAGTAAATTTTATCCATAACATTCCCGATCCCTACTACGGGAATATTTATGAATGAACGTAGTAAAACTACAGTTGTTGTATTGTGTTATAGGTAGAAAGATAGAAAGGAAAATAAGAGTTTCAAAATGGATAAATAATAATAATATAAAAATATGAAAACAGCCACAAAACTTTTATTGGGCAGCAAACCATAAACACTTTAAGTTAATTGCGCACATGATCATGATATTTAAAATGAGTATGATTTTATTTATTTATATTTCTTTTATCACCACAAAAAGATTAATTAATAATAGTTACACAATATTCATTAAGAAAACTAATTTGAAATCATTAACCGAACACGTTTTGTGGGAAACTATTTTTCATGTGGAAGGTTTTTTAGACGAAAATGACAGAAATCAAACAGTTTTATGTAATTTCAATATGCATTTCTTTTTATTATACTTTATTCATAAACACATTTTTAACATTTGATAAGTTTGGAACATATTCTATAGGTTCTGTGTAACATGTACAAAATTAAAATTAAATCTTGAGGGTGTGATTGACTTTTTGCATAAAATCAGGCAAATATATATAAAAAGTGTGAAATTTTTTCAGCTAAATTATGCAAGAATTTCACATTTGAAGCCCACTATCTAAAACTTGATATTACTGATTCTATGCTTTATTATGTAAAAATAATACTGACTACATGTCTAGGCAAACTGAATTAATTTTATAAAATTCTTGATATTCAAAAAGCTTTCATTTCAAATCAAATTGTAACTTTTAAAGAAAATGTCTATTATTAGTTCAAAAAAAGGACATGAAAAAAATTATACAGCTTCATACAGAATTTTTCGTAATCTCCCTATTCCATCTGACCATTGTGCATGATTGAAAACAATATTTGATGAAATAATTTTGCTTAATTAAAAATACTGACAACAAATGCAAATCGGGCTGAAATTGCATTTAAGGTTTTTCTTTGTATTTTTTAAGTATGTTTTTTCTACAGATTTCAATGATATACTTCTCAAGAAATTCTTGATACAACATTTAGGAGTGAGTTGCCTTAAGTAAATGATGGGTAAGATTTATATTTTTTTTCTAAATATAATGGATTGAAAATAACTTTTACACAGATTTCTGCCATTATTTTGTGTATTTGAGAAAATATTTCAAATAATTAATGTCTTGGTGTTTCTTACCTTAAACAAGACTTATCAACTCGATAGATCAAAGGATAAGCAGAAAAGCCTTAAATCTTGAAAAAAAGAAATATAACAACACTTCAAACGCCGTAAAGAAGTTAGCAAATTCTTTTTCAACAAAAAAATCCCTTTTAGGGTACCGTAATTCGGATTTGAAACTTAAGCATTTATTAAAATCTCAACACTTTAAAAAAAAAGTCAGTAGTTAACCAGGTCCTTACCACAGAACATCTAGTTAACTAGATCTTTTCTAGTCTCCCTGTTTCAATTCTTCAGAACTCACATTTCTGGGTAACTGGAATCAAAGTTTGGTATAATGGTGCTGCTGAGGTTAGGATTGGAAATGATTCCATCATCTGATTCATTAATGTCAAAGGTCGGCACTTTGTGGGCAGGGCCCCAAGACTGGGATGGCTTCATCATGAGCTGCTGAAGTTAAGGTTGGAAATGATTCCATCATCTGGTTCATTAATGTCGGAACTTTGTGGGCAGGGCCCTAGGACTGGGATGGCTTCAACAGGAACCTTACTCTCTGGAAAACAGGACAATAATGATGATCCATTTATTGAAAAAATCATAATGTTACAGAACCCACTTTTAATTATACATCAAATATAGTATTCCTCAACAAATGACTACATATACAATACACATCGTGAATGCCATAGTCAACAACTATTTGCGTCATTGTCCGAGATATATCATTAAGCATCATGTATAGTTGGCACTTATAAAAATTGATTTCATTTAGTAATTATTAATATAGATCTTCCTACCCCAAATGCTCCTTGTAGCTAGATACAACTCTGTGAAAAAGTTGGTAAAATTAAGTTTATATGTATAATACCAACCCCCAACTTCTGAATAATTTTCATTTGAATGAATATGTGTACTATACACAATGCTTAAAAGTATACTCTGTCCAAGGTATCTGCTTCCACCACTTTTTGCGTAATATCTCGATAATCATACATGCCCAAACTACATCAATTCACTAGAATGAAAAAAGTCTAGATTATCTGTTTTGATACGCCCCTTCTACCGCTTCTGGTTTCAATACACAGCCAAAAATAGAAAGTCTAGGGGGATTTTGCATTGCAAAAGACATGAAAATACCCCGGATGATAACGTTAACAAATTGTGCGTGGTGTCCCGAGTACTTCTGAATGGAGAAAAGCTGTAAACATTTCCCATTTTGAATCTCCGTACGATGTTTTTTTTCGTTCATGTTAAATTCTCCGGGTAAACACAGATAATATATCAATGAAGAAATCTTGGATTTCTTCCCTTTATCGATTTGAATTGTACTTCATTGACAGGTATGTTTATTTTAATTAAAATCATCAAAAAGTGATGTAAGCAATAACTTAGGACAGACTATAATATATGTTTACTAGAAATTCCCTCCATGATAGACATATCTTTGAGTGCTTTCAAAATCTTGGTAATGGTAATAGTTGAAATAATGGAAACGAAAGATAGAATCCATCCTATCCCATTAGACCAAATTGGAAAAATGTAATTTCCAAACTCCAGAGGCTTGTATTAAATAAAGTTGAACACAAACTGAAAAAGTGCAGAATGCTTAAGGAATGCTGAAGGGTCAATAAATGTAAAGGACAACAATAGCCTCTTTATGTTTCAATATTAAGGGAAATAAACAGTCCATGTAGTAACAAAGACTTAGGCTTAACTTTTTGTTTTGAATCGAAAATTATCTTTAATTTAATTTTCACACGGTGAGGATTTGATGGTATTGATGATAGAGTGATTTATTTTAACTCAGCTAGATCGGACACATATGATTTGTGATTATTCTTTATTACCTTAAAAATTTGGAGAAACAAAATCCTCTTATCAAAGCATTAAACAAAGCAAAATACACATACTGCAAGAGTCATGGGTAAAAGGAATTTTCAAAATAATTTGAAAATTGTGGAAATTATTTCCTCTGACTCCAATAACTATTTTGATGTCTTTGATGAATCTATCCCCACCTGATCGAAAAGGGAAAATATTATCAACTGATTGTCAACAACTTAATCCACACAAAATACTGGTATTTTCCTCAGTTATCATGTAATAAATCATTTTTCTTTCCAGTTTAGTAATTTTTCTCTAAAATTCAGCTCACCATAGATCCATCCAATAACTACACTCTCCAACCCTGCCATCAAGGACACTGACCAACTAGACACATAACTATCCATAAGCTGGAGAATATACATGCTTCCCTACAACAACAAAATAGCAAAATTACATAATGCAACTGCTTGACTTAAAATTGTAACAGTTCTTCTCTACAAGATGATGCAGTCCACTAAAGTACTTACATTGCATGTTAACGACAGACCTCCAAGGAAATTAAAAAAGCATACCACTGCCACAACATAAGTTTTCTTGGCTCTCTGCTGGGGGGAATGTATCGTGTACTGCAGCCATCATTGTCTCTAGCAAAGCAAACTATAATCAAAATTTAAGAATTCGTATTGCTATTTGTACCCACATATTCTGAATGCCTATATGTGAAATATTAAATATATATCATAACAATTTTTTGGCACTCTCAAGCTTTCATGTGTTCTTATATCTTAATATATAAGAATAAATCTCACCTCACTTCCCATTCATAATGTGATCATCAATTACAAAACATAGGAAATCACAGATTACAGAGCTCCCCGAGACAAGGCAGCACCTTTATGAGACAATATTGATCATAATACATGTATATGAATGTCAGAGTTAATGATCTCTTTTATCAAAATATTGGATATTGTAGCGTGGTTTAAAACAATGTCATTTAGTATTATTTTATACACAGTTGTATGATAATCATACTTTTTTGTTAATATCATTATGTATTGTATGATACAAAATCAATCAAAATACTACCATACAATACAATACTGCATCAACAATAATATTGTGTCATTTCATATAAGATATTATAATGAAATATAATACTGTATAATATCAGGATACAATATAATATGATCATATTATATCAAATTGCAACATTTGATATAATATTGTATCATATGATATTGTATCATGTAATATGATACTTAACATGATATTTAATTTTCCTTTTTGATATTGTATTATATGAAACAATACTGTATTAAATAAAACGATAATGTATCATATGATGTGATACAGTTTTGTTTTATGTTATATGATACAATATAAAATAATACAGCATTGCATCATATCACATGATACAATATCATAAGACACAATATCATAAAATACAATAGCTTAAGATACAATATCATATGATACAATCTATACGATGCAATATCATGTTATCAAAACAATATTATATGATGCTGTATATAATATAATATCATATCATATGATACAATATCATCATATGATACAACAATATCATATACAAGATCATATTATATGATACAATATCGTATAATATGGTATTATACAAAAATGGTATAATATAATATTGTATCATATAAAATTTTACAATATCATATGATACAATATCATATTTTATGATAAAATATCTTATAATTTGATTCAAAAGCAAAGGAATATGACTCATGATAATATATCGACAATCACATCTATCAAACACGTTTTAGTGAGGTAGGACTAGGTTTTCTTAGCATCCTTAATAATGGAGATCAGGCTCTGTATCTGAAGCTATCCTTACGTTTCAAATCCAAAGTTACATGAAGCATGACAGTTAGTTGGACATCATTTTCTCCTACCATCAAACCTGTATTTATAGACTCGAAAAACTTACACCTGGTCCAAAATCAAGATAATCAAGAACAAGATCTGTATCTGAAGCTATCTCTATTTACATACCCACAGCTATAAAAGTCTTACTAGGTATGAACAAAGTTTAATTTATTTTGTAATCAGTTCTAAAGACAAAACACAATTGGAGTTGTTCTAAAATCTTAAACCTGCCTAAGCATCTAGATAATCAAGATCACTCTCCGTATCTGAAGCTACCTCTGTGATTCATTTACATAGTTAAATCAACAACGCAAGTTTGAATAAGTAATATTATTAACATAAACATGCTTCAAAAACCTTTACCTCCTCCAGCATCCGACACCAATGGCTCAGATTCAGCATCCAAGGCTGTGGAGTGCATGAGTATCATAAGATGCACCATCCATGCTAGTTTGGTGAAGTTAGGACCAGTAGTAATTTAGATATGGCTATCAAAGGGCACCTGCTCCAAAAACTTTAACCTGCTCCAATAACCTTAACCTCCTCCAGCATCTAAAACCTATGGCTCAGATTCAGCACTCAAGTCTGTCAAGTGCATACATATTATAAGACACACCATCCATCCAAGTATCGTGAAGTTTAAACCACTAATAACTGAGAAATGGTCATCAAAGGGCATCTGCTCCTAAAACTTTAACCAGCTTCAAAAACCTTAACCTCCTCCAGCATCCAAAACCTATGGCTCAGATTCAGCATTCAAGTCTGTCAAGTGCATATGTATCATAAGACGCACCATTCATGCAAGTTTAGTGAAGATAGGACCAGTAGTAACTTAGATACAGGACCTGCTCCAAAACCAGGTCCTAACCAGGTCCGGGCGCCGACGCCGACGCCGGGGGTATAGCATAAGCTTCCCCCCACCCGACTTCGTCTTGGTGAGCTAAAACCAAAATAGACCACAATGATGAGATGGGTAACCTAGTCACAACAGCAGGGTAAATGATGAAGGCCAATCCAGCACCTGGAAAAATTTAGTAACTGATTCGTGCTATCTTCAAACCAAAATACGGAGATTTTGAAGAAAAACAATTAATCCTTCTACTAAATTAGAGGTAATGTGAGGATGTGAGTTAGCAAACACATATGATATCCTTGCCCTGAACTTGAATTTGCCCAACAACCTTAGGTCAGGTCATCATGTCAAGTATTGGCTTTAAATCATTTTATTTACAGAATATTTTCCTGACATGTACAGGAATCACAAATTTTATCCCAAAGAGACATTGAACTTGCTTAAATGACCTTGGTTCAAGATTTGACACACACACTTTTCATAAGCAACCATCATGTAAAGTATGATCTTCCAATGTTTCTCTGTTAAAAAATATTGGTCCCTACATCAATTATACCTTTTTTACCAATGACCTCAAAGAAATGACATTGGGTCAAGAACATGATGCACCCTCAGGTCTGAAGCATTAACTTCCAACAATTCTCTATTACAAAGATGTGGCCTGGACAAGATTGCATGGCCAGCAACACAAGCAAACATATTCAGTGTAATTTTGTGATTCTTTTATACTTTCCATTCTTAGTTTAAAGGGGTAGAAAAACAAACATTGATCCAAAGCTTTGTTAATAGGCATCTGAAGGTCATGAGCAAGGTAACAAAAGATAGAGAAGATTACAGAGCCAGCAATTACACTAGTGCAGATGTTTCCAATACCAACAATCAAAGAGTTGCTGTCAAAGAAAATTATGTGATTATTATGAAGCGGCAGCATCTGACTGTGCACACCTAAATCAAAGCAGACTGTTACTCCATAGTTCTCAATCCTTCTATCAGCAACAATATCAATATAACAACATTCTTTAATATAACTTAAAAGTTAACAGTAAAATATCCTAATCAGATATGAACATGTCAATACAAGTTTATCAAATCAAATTTGTATTTACCTTGGCTTCTCCAAGTTTGTTAAAACGAGGGTCTAGGTAATATATGGTGCCATCTGCTGCTCCAGGAAGGGTAATTCTACGGAAAAAAGAGAATAACCAGCACTACATGAGGGAAGAGGGCCGTGAAGTAGACCACCTATAAAGTACATCAAGATGACAAATTAGTGGACACATGGCACTTCTTTTCCTTACTGAGAGACAAAATCTTGTTTTCCCTGTTTATTTTCAGTTCTGAATTTCCTTCATTGAATTTGGTTAGGGATGCATATAATTTACACAAAAGCACTGAATCAAATGCAGTTATATTTGCATGATAGAGGACATTCATTTGACCATTTGAAATATCAACATTATGGTCTTATCAGTGGTATGTATTGTGGTTCAGTATAAAGTTGCAATTTTGCCTAAATCAATCCTGGATAATGATCTTTTTCTTTCTTAAAATGCAAAAAGTGCTAATTTCAACTACTTGTAATATTTCAAGTATGCATACACCTTTCATAAAATAGACTTTTCAAGCAAATTATTCATATTTGATACCTTTGCTGAGAGCTGCAAATGTCATTAACCACGCACACAACAAGCATAAAGTGATTTTCCACAGAGGAACTCCAATGTTTTCAATACCATTAGACTGATCCAGTACACCACGCCCTCAAGAAAAGAAATACATGCTTACATAAATACTAACCATTTTATTAATTACAGATATTTTTACGTTGGTATTGGACAAATAATACTCTATGTAAAAGACATAATTTCTGATGGTCAGCTTTATATTGCTTTATCAGAAATGTCTCCTCACTTAACGAAATCCTGAGCGGGGGGATGTCTGGTGATATTCTGGACAAGTAGGCTGAGGTTCTGCTCCAAGTACACAGTGGCATTATAACAGACTTGCTTATAGTATACCTGCCCCGAGACCTGCTGACACAGGTCAGCCTCCTTGAAGGAGTAGCAATCTAAAACCAAGAGCAACACATGCTGTAAAATTTAAAGGTTCTTCCAGTGGTTGAATAAGAACTTGTGGGAGTTATCTCGCTTTTAAAGTTCAAAGAAATATTTTACCATAATCTATCAAAATACCTCCAGATATGAGGTCCGGAAAAACCTGGAACAGACCAATAATCTTGTACTTACGTTCAGTGGCCTATGCCGGATGACATTTTTCCCATGGCAGTTCACTGCTGAAGGAGGTTAAGAGTTACAGGATACACCAGACGATGATGACAGTGAAATACAGGGATACTATTACTGATACACTGATTATTCCATAGCCCATACCTGCGGAGAGATATCAAGCATGTCTTAATAAAACAAGAAAACTTTTGTACCTTGATGCTGGCTTGAGCAAAGAAGCAAAGAAATCCATCTCGTCTGAAACATTAACAAAAAAATCTTTCTGGTACATGTTTCAATTCTGGATGATTATTATATGGAGGTGCATTATCAATTATGTTTAATAAACATGAAATTCCACAAACAAAATTCACATCACTCAAGTTACTCTGCTTCAATATAACCCCTCGTGATAATTAAAGCAGTGCTGCTCTACCTATTACAGAGGCCATGTAAGTATTTATCATGAAACAATGGGCAGAGCCTGTCAATTACGACTGATGGTCCCAGAGCTGCATTCTGTCCCCGGGCCAGCAGCAGCAACATCAGCACAAAGGGAAACACAAAAGCTCCTGCAATGTATCAGTTAAATCTACACAATGGTTGGCATTATGTGGGGGTTTTTTCTAATTAAAGCAACATAAATCTAAAACTGCCTGAAGAGCCCTGCAAATCTCAAAACAATACATAAATGTTTTATATACTAATGCAAGCATTAGTAATTGGGAACTGACATTACATAAGTATAGTATCGGTAAATTAAAGTGGGGTTTTCATCCTTAAATGGATGCTCATCTTGTCTTAATGTTTATGATCTATTTTTATTATACTCTGTTTAACATACTGACTAAAACCAATATGAATCAAAACAGCTCTTTAATTGTTAACAACTGTGTTGGCAACTATGTATAAAGGTACAGGTAATGTAAATAATGAACTTTTTAGATATAGCTAAACATGGACTTAATTTCTTTTTTTTCTAAATAATACTCTTTTTAAGTCTATTTGCCTCGGCTTATCAAAAACGATTGCACTAAAATTATAAAAGCCTTGTTATGTAAATGTTAACATGTGTACTTAGCAGACCTCTCCTAAAAGAAAAAATAAAAGGGAACATTTTGTAACTTTTTAATCCCAATTGCTTAATTATCATTGCATGAAAAACCCTAGTGTGAGGAAAACAAACCTTCAAGCAATAATGTATCAATCTAAAATTTACACTATACATTCCTTTTAAATTATGATTTTCTCATATATGAGTAATAGTTTCAATATGCTTAATTTTTTAAGAGAACATTTCAGTAAAACTGAGTTTAGATACAATAAAAAGCATATTTAGTTTTTGCAAATAAATGGTACTCAGGCAAAAGTTCGAACAATTTTTCTCCTTAAAAAATATGCTTCTATTTGCATCATTCAACAACAGCTACTACAACTACCTAACCAGTATTTTAAAAGAGGTGCATAGGTCGTAACTGACACCTAGGAAATATAACATTTAAAATAAGCACCTCCTCCACTGCTGTATGCAAGATAGGGAAACCTCCAAACATTGCCCAATCCGACCAGTTTTCACGGTACCCCAATTCCTTGGCCTCCCTCACAATAGGGTACTTGACACATCCTGAACTAGTGTTTTATTTTGGTTCAGCAAGACAATCACTATTTTTACTAAACTAATTGCGGAAAATGATTATTAGAGTTTGAGAAAACTATTTTGTATAAAGGACTGCATATTTTGAGTTAATCTACCTAATTTTCAAAATAGCTAGAGTGCATATAGGGTGCCTGTAGAGTGGGGCCTTAATTAAATTTTGTCATTTAGAGGTGATACGAAAGAAAGGTTTAAACTCTGCACATGTGTCTTTAGCAATATATAACTAGAATTTTCCTAATGGAGCTAATACCCTTGCAAGGCTAACTTCAAATGGGGCAAATGTGAATTTCCCTAATTAAAGTCTCTAAAATAATTGAATCATAAAGGTTTGTGACACATAAATAAAAAAAATTCTAGAATTGTACAAAGAATCTCCATACAACTTTTTATTTAGTTAAAAAAGAAAAAAGCCAAATGCCCTAAAGGGTCACTTCATCAATCATTTGACTACTAAGTTTAAACATGCAGCTTCTAAGTATCATTTTGCAAAATAATTCATTTCTTTCAACGATAGAGCTCATTTTTATAATGATAGAAACTTTCGGTTTAAATGAAAGAGTATAACTTACAAACCACTGTCTATTTTGCAGATTATAAAGAGATCTACCAACAGATTAAACTGGTCCATCTAAACTTGCAGGTACACATCTTCAGATAGTGTTCAACATATGTACAAATTTTCACATTTTTCTATGCAGTATAGTTAAAAAAATCTATAGGAGGACAAAATTGTGTCTACAGACAGACGGACAAAGTGATTCCAATAAGTACCTACCTAAACTTCATTTGCAGGGGTCTAATAATTCATACCGCGACATTGTATCATTATACATTTAGAACTTTATGAAATAATTAAAAGTTATTTCAATAGCCTTCTAACACTCACACTACACCCAGTTTGCTTATTCTTCTAAACTTTTTCTAAGTAGATGGCTTTTTAAATTCATAGCATCACATTCAGAAACTATGGTGATATTTGATATTTGACATTAGTTTTAAGTGACATGCAATTTAAAACCTAAACATTAAGGTGGCTCACTATACCTTGAAATAGTTTCTCAAATCAGCAGAAAATTATTTGTGTTAGGTAGCATGATGCATAAGAAGTATATAAGTAAAATTGGCAAAATTACGGCCAAAAAATAGATAAATCTTATTTGTTCGGACGAATTAGGATTTGTTCGGAAGAATATACTATTTGTTCGGACGAATAAGTTATTTGTTCGGGCGAATTAGGATTTGCTCGGGCTAATAAGTTATTTGTTCGGACGAATTGGGATTTATTCAGACGAATAAGTTATTTGATCGGACAAACTAGGATTTGTTCGGACGAATTAGGATTTGTTCGGACGATTTAGCTCTTTGTTCGGACGAATAAGTTATTTGTTCGGACGAATTAGCTAGTTGTTCGGACGAAAAAGTTATTTGTTCGGATGAATAAGGATTTGTTCAGACGAATAAGTTATTAGTTCGGACGAATTAGGATTTGTTCGGACGAATTAGCTATTTGTTCGGACGAATAAGTTATATCTGTATATAAAAACAGCATTTTTGATGAGTAATTTATAAGACTATTTAATCTGGCAATGATGTAGATGATGAAGGGGGAGAGGGTCTGCGATCAAGCCACCCATTGTCTGTAATGTCGTTTTTCATTCACATGATAACACCTAAATGTTATACATGTACTAGTTACTGATATTTCAAGGTGTTGGAACAGGGGCGGCAGAGGCGGTCGCCGCCCCAATATTTTGCCATAAAATGAATTTTAAAAAAAATTATGACTGAAATGAAATTTAATAACGGCGATCTGTATTCATAGGAGCGGCGATGATAACGGTGATTTACGTTTAATGGAGCGGCGAAGTGTTAACGTTATTGTTTACACATCAAAAGCTAGGGGGTATATATATATATATATATATATATATATCTGTTTCTGGCGTGTTTTGACAATCAACAGTGCATTTATTAGATAGGTTTGACATTGAAGAAATATCGTTCTTCAGCTTTGATGATCAATTACAAGTGGTAAGTTAGAAACAACTAATCTTATATATTTTATGAGCTATAAAAATATATATAATATGTAAGCACACGATTCACGGAAATCCATTCAAGGATTTCCGAACGTCTTTGAAGTGCAACAGAGACTGATAAGTTGAATCAAATTTACCTGGACATAATTGTTGCCTTTACATGCATATGCGCGGATCCAGAAATTTTTTCCGGGGGGGGGGGGGGGGGGAGGGGAGATCTTTTTTTGCCGGGGGGGGGGGGTTTTAGGCCTTTTTTTGGTAACTTTCTTTTGTAAATTTAAGTAATTTGATTTTTCCAAGAGGGGGGGCGGGCCCCCCCCCCCCCCCCCCCCCCCCTAGATCCACGCATGATGCACTTAAACTTCTTTAATATTCATAAATGTGAGATGCGTTATCCTGATACACATTTTATGTCGTCTAATGTAAGAAACAAAGATAAAGTACACCTTTGCTTGGTTTCTTAGATAGTGCAATCGAATAAGCGACAATATAATTTATCAGATTCAAGAATAATTTGACACACTGTAGAATATCAACTTAAATCCGAGTCAACCGCCCCCCCCTCCCCACAACTTATCGATCAACTTCGCCGCCCGAATAAGAAATATCTTTCGACGCCCCTGTATTTATACAATATCTGACATATTTTGCTGCCAGTATGTAAGCTTAAGTCTCAGAATCTTTCAAAATTTTGCATGTCGATAAAGAGCGATAGTAATATTATTTGTTATGGCATAGCGCGAAATTTTTTTTTAGTTACATAAGAAAAACCTGCGTTGCTTAGAATGGGCTTCTCCATGGGTCTCTAAAGGGGGGTCGGGGGGTGGGGGGGCAAACAAAATTATCTTTCAGCCCCCCCCCCCCCCCCCCCCCCCCCAAACCCGGCGTGCGGCCGCGCGGCCGCCAGCC
>WFKH01003881.1:35586906-35597598 GCA_016163765.1 Magallana hongkongensis | reverse complement strand
GTAAACTGATTTAGACTTTACACATCTGCGTATCCATGATTATGAAATCTCTCTCTCTCTCTCTCTCTCTCTCTCTCTCTCTCTCTCTCTCGTATAATAATTAACTTATTCAGACCAAATAGCTAATTAGTCAAAACAAATAGCTAATTCGTCCGAACAAATAACTTATTTGTCCGAACAAATAGCTAATTAGTCCAAACAAATCCTAATTCGTCCGAACAAATCCTAATCTTAATTCGTCCGAACAAATAGCTAATTCGTCCGAACAAATCCTAATTCGTCCGAAAAAATAACTTCTTCGTCCGAACAAATCCTAATTCGTCCGAACAAATAACTTATTTGTCCTAACAAATAGCTAATTCGTCCGAACAAACCCTAATTCGTCTGAGCAAATCCTAATTGGTCCGAACAAATAACTTATTCGTCCGAACAAATAAGATGAAATAATGCAATTTTGGTTAAAGAAAAATTATGATTTTCAAAAATATGAACTCGTGATCTGCGGTTTTCAAGCCTGATACTTTAACCACTGAGCTATAATGATATACAACCAAATCAATGGATACAAACATTTACTACATGTAACAGTTAACAGTACATCTAGATAGCCATTAGTATTGATATAGTGAGGTACCTTAAACCTAAGTCGATTTAACATTCATGTAGCGAAGAGTATCCTTTTTTAAAT
The DNA here is from genome assembly GCA_016163765.1 of Magallana hongkongensis. NCBI lineage: Eukaryota > Metazoa > Mollusca > Bivalvia > Ostreida > Ostreidae > Magallana > Magallana hongkongensis. Next base: position 35,596,910 of record WFKH01003881.1, on the reverse strand, counting down.
AGAAGTCTACCAAAAAGTGTGTCATTTCCATTGACCTTGATTTGTCATTAAATTCATTCAAATTAAAATGATCCATGAAATAATAATAATAATAATAATAATCGTATCAAATATAATTTAATTGATTAAAGTGTGTTGGACTTGTCCAACAGTGTCGGTCAGCTTACATCTGCGACTGTACTCGGCAATGCTGGTACCGGACATCCATGACTGTTCCTGTATGCTAATGTTTAAAACGGAATATTAGAGCAAGGTTTTCCGGATTGTTCTCCCTATATTTAATATGTTTATTTATGGATTGTTATTTGGGAAAACATCTTCATCACATGTTTAGCTCAATATAAAGTGGATATCACTCATGTAACAAATTTTTGATATTACACTGTGTATTCTTACCCGGCGTGACGTCATAATAAAACATTACGTAGGTGTAGGCTTTTGAATTGACGTAGAATGAAAAAGTAAAAAACATAATTCAGTTGAAGTGTGGAGTTGTAAATGTTAAGCATCAAATGCTGTTTTAATTTCTTTTCATGAATTGATAAAATATGTTTGAAAACGAAATGTTTTTATGTTAATCTTCAAAGAATTTTTTTTCTTGTTGGGTGTTTTTTATCCCCTCGCCGAGGCTCGGGGATAGAAAACACACAACTCGTTGGATAAAATTCATATACCGTCGGAAATCATGAGAGATCCTATATCTCTTCTGTATATTTATCAACAAAAATGCTGTGGAGTTATCTGATCTGCTGTATGAAACGCCGTTAACGCCAAGTCGGAAACGAACATAAATTGTATATTGCAAAATCTGAGAATATATTTAAGTTATACGGAAATTTCATTTATCAACATAATCGCTAATCAAGAACAAATAAAGGTGGTTTTCACAAATGGCAACACTAAAATAAACCAAATTCATTGATTATGCCGTGAACTATAACAGGATGTGTTCATTTATGCGCGTAACCTGAGACTTTGCCTCACCAAACCACTGTGTCTGTGGTTTACATCTCCTAACCATCTGCCATTTTAACAAAAATATATTTGATATCCATGACTGTACATGTACCTACTTAACATCCATGACTGTACCTGTCTTAGAAACAAAATTATTTACATCTGTGACTGTACCTGTGTCTAATAAAAAACATCCACGACTGTACATGTCTTATAAATGCAATATAACTTACATCCATTAACAATTTAGTGTCACTGTCATTCATAATCTATGTTTTATTTTTTATAGAGTTTAATTACATGTAATATTTTCACAATTAAGAAAATCTCAAACATAAAAATTTTAAGGAATTTTTCTTAATTTTTCAAAAGATATTCAAAGGCCATTAACTCAAAAAGTAGGTCATTGACCTGTTTTTTTTTTTTTTGAAATTGCTAAATAACACTACAATCAAAGGTCTATAACATACAGTAGAATGTTTTTTTATAATCATCAGTGGAATTTTTTTTTAATGCTGTTTTAATTTTTTTTTCATGAATTGATAAAATTTGTTTGAAAATGTAATGTTTGTATGTTAATCTTCAAAGAAACTATAACACTTTTGCCCTGGGCACCGGTATTTGCACGGCAATACAATCACATGAGAATAATATGCAATAAAGAACCTTCTTTGTACTTATGGTTCTTTTGGCAACAACAGGTCTTCTACCGTTTTTAGTTAGCCATATTTTGATTCAAATTTTCTTACTGGTTCGAAATAGTGAACCCAAATTTCGTCACCAGTAAACAATGTTTGCAAATTGTCTTTGATTGAATTTGGGAATCATGTTTAGCAATTGCTTAGCGGTTTGTACTCGTACCCGTTTTTGGTTGTCTGTCAGTATATGCGCTATCAATTAAGCAAAAATCTTTAGTACTCTCATGTTGTAATTTTGAATTTACTGGGCGGGTGTAAATACAAACTTTACTACAAGACAACTTGTAAATTTTGTATTTACAACCACCCAGTAAATTCAGATTAACAACATGACAGTACTTTCAAAATACGCTTCATAATCAAATGCACCCGCGATGGCAATATGCCAACAACAAATCCTCTATCTGTTATCACTTTCAATTATTCCCCTGACTTTTGAGACATTTGCTTTGCCTGTTACAGACACTGGTCGACCCGAATTTGCATCTTTGACTGACTCTGTGCCTGTCAGAATTTTTTTTTTTACACCTACCAACTGTCTCATAAGATACTATATCAGACTCATCATTACCGAATGACCAAATTTTGTGCGAACTTTATATAAGCTTTAACTTCTTCAGTATTTTCCACTCGTTTCCCAACCATTTTTACAACATCAACGTCAACGTCGGACTCTATTGAAATGACTGAAAGTTTAAAACTTTGCGGAGATAAAGGCTCGTGTTTATACTGTTTGAAAAGTAATGAATAGAGCTATTCAAGAGTATCATCATCCGCGAAAGCGTTATCGCGCTGTGCTACAATACACATTACATATCCAACAGCCCTCGTAAATGAGAAATGACATGAGAAATTTAGAGTCATCGCGCTTTCGCATCATTGTAGGATCTTGCGCTGGTTGCGATGAAGGGGTGTTGATTTGGGATCATCCATCCCCTTTCCTGCAATGTCGTTTTTTCTCCGAATGATAAATAGCTATATATAGATATATATTATACGCTCGTGTCATACATGTAGAGTATAATCTCAGCTTTTAAAATCCATCACAATTTTAGTTGTCGTTAAAGGTTGTGATTAACATTAGTTGTTCTGGCATAGCGCAAAAGAGTCTACTTAAGTTACCAAAACACCTTTGCTGTCTAGAGTGGACATCTCAAAATCTGATTTAGACTTTTAACATATGAATGCGACACCCTCTTTCTTTTTCTCTCTCTCTCTTTCTTTCTCTCTCTCTCTCTCTCTCTCTCTCTCTCTCTCTCTCTCTGTGACACTATATAATATTTCTACTAGCTCCATTAACTTACTAGTATTTGTCCGTACAAATACATTGTATCATATTTGTCCGAACAAATTCTAATTCGTCCGAACAAATAACTTATCCCTCCGAACAAATAGATGATTCATCCGAACAAATCCTTATTCGTCCAAACAAATAAGTTTTTTTGTTTGCACGAATTAGGATTTGTTCGGATGAATTGGGATTTGTTCGTCCGAACATATAACTTATCTGTCCGAAGAAATTCGTCCGAACAAGTCCAACTTCGTCTGAATAAATCCTAATATGTCCGAACAAATACGTCATTCGTCCGAAAACAAAAATAGCTATATATTTTTTCATCTGGTTGATCCACGCCGCCGTAATTTTCTACAATGTTATATGATAAACACCTAGTGTTTTAGAGAGTTAAAACCTAAGTGATTTCGTTGTTGATTATAGGGGGTAAAGAAATTATATAATCTACGAAGTCACTGTAATATAATCATCGCAAGGGTTTATGGTTTTACTGATGAATTTGTTTGTTTATACATACACAGTTCATAATGTTTCTAATAGTCATATTCAATCGTAAATATACAAACAAACAATCCTTAAAAGTTCACATGGATACAAACTATGCGCGTGATTAAGATCATGAGTAGGCCAACAAGCTCATTATGCTTCACAGGATTTGAACACGTAACCAACCAAAATTAATATCCCAATCTTATTTCTGAGATGAACACACTGAAAATAAAGTATTTTCATTAATATATTTTCCATTATTTGACAGTACATATTAAATATGAAAACTCAATCATTTTTTTTACAAAACAATATATTCTGCAAAGTAAAATAAAAACACAAAGGATCAATGCAAATGTCACTAACAAAGCATTAATGAAAAGACTGTTTATAGAAAAAAATGTATTTCTGAGAAATTGCAATTATTATCCGTATTATACTTCATGGAAAGCTATATTTGAATGTTTGTAACATTAATCACCATCTGCTGTCTCTCCTTCATGTCCCTTCATGCCTATTTCTGCCGTATGATTTATTTCCCTCCGTCATAAAAGCACTTCCACGTATACCATTAGTTGTTTGTAAAATTACAAAATATGCTTTCTAGGAAGTAATATGTGCATTATGTCTTTAAAAAAAAACTAGTGTATAAATCATGCCCATGCTGGAGAAATATATTATTATAAATTATACAAATAATACACATCCGAGAAAAAAAATACAAAATTAGAAAACAATAAACTGGAGACTTGCACTTTTATTTTTTAAAAAAGGTATAAAAGTGAAACGTACTTAACCAAAAATATTCTAGAAGTTGCTACTGACAGACTCTAACGGTGAGTACATAATACAAGCAATATGTCTAATCAAATGAAAATTGTTGCTTTAATTTATTCCTGAAACGGGTTTTAAAAAATACTTTTCGTATACATTTAATGTAAATAATAATATGACTGTAAAACAAAGACGTGTATCAAATTAACATTGAGTTCGATATGTTTTGTTTATGAACTCATGCATGTTCTACTTTTGAGACAGTTTCGGGATTTGCAGTTATAAATATGTTTTAAAAAATTCTGGCTGGAGAAGTTGGTGAATATGAAACTGTCATACAGTCTGTTTCTCCCTTTTGGAATGTAAGGCTCTCTTGCCAAAACAATACGATATTTTTTTCCAGCCCATACCATACATGTACCTGCAGACAATATTTCTGATAGCTTCTTGAACGTTGTTTCACTGTATTTAATATCTAGATAATATTTTGTCGTGAAAGGTTACAGGAACACTGGAGTTTTTGTTTATTACATATTGTTTTTAAAATCTTTGTAAATTTTCATAATGCAATTATTTACTAAACAAACCAAATCGGCCTCCTATAACGTTTTTATAACGTTTAATTATTGATAAGAACACTAATTATTTGCAAATGCACTACGAATACATTTCAAATTCATATTCATTTCTATGAATTCTTGATGATAGGATGATAAAGTTTCATATAATGAAATGTAAGATAAAAACGGGAATGCCGAATTATTCCTTTAAAAAATTAAATGATTTATTATAGAGCAGGGACAATCATTAAGGACCGAAAGGTTTGCATGCATATGATATATGAACAAAAATGCTTGTTACAAATCTGATTTATTAATATCTTCCAACGCAGATCTTGCACAATGTTCAGTTTTATTTTGGGGATGGGACTATGGACAGGGAGCTTTTTACTAGTGATTGTCTTTCTGTTATTGTGGTTTTATCAATATTCGTTGAAAACCAATTTTAGTTTATTTTGTTATTGAGTTGATCCACTAAATTTCATTAAAGTGCAATTTCTAATGGTTTGAACATATTTTATTGCATAAACATATACAAATGGTTCGAACACAAGTTCTAACAACTTACGAGGTTCTTACCAAGTATAACAATTTACAACTGTGTAGTAGTTTAGAATGGAAATTACATAGAAATGGATATTATTAAAATGATTCAATTATTGAACAAACGTACAAACAATTTCTAATAATATATTGCATGACCACGAATTTACGTATCAATGAAACTGTGATTTTCACTAAGTGCACACAAATTGATACCCTCATATATTTATAAAACTGCAGAATAAGCGTCTTTGACACCATTGCTCACACAGTAACAGTTTGGTGATATCGAACTAACAATATATTCTGCAATGCAAAAAATTATTTTAAAAATGAAATAAATTTCTTTAATTAAGTGAAGTGAAGTAAAAACGTTTGCCTTAAAAATATATCGACAAAACCAAGGGAAAGAGTGGTAAACTATAAAGTTATCTTAACAAGCGCGTATTAATGTCTGAAGATTTTATCATACTGCCTCAGAATTACATCTTTTTATTTAGAGAAAATATAATCAAATTAAAATTAGACTTCTAAAACTCCTTCTCCACCATATGTTTTACAAGATCTAACAACATCATATTAGAAGTCATTTCAGAGCGACCTTTCAAATATGAATCATAATAGGTTAGCCAGTCCGATTCAAGCTTCAATAAACAAATGTTTAAATAGTTTGATAGCTTTATCTCTGAAACTCTTATGCTCGATGGTCTATTTTATGCTAAGTTAAGTTTTTCCTGCCAAAATTGTGTATAATATCAGTCCAAACTGCTATTCTTCTATGAATCATGCAAACAACAATAACAAACTAAGTACCGACACATGCTCTTTGCCCTGAGATTGTTTGTGTACTTTTGTGTACAAATCGTTATTTTTTTTTCTAGGCATAAACAATTCTGCTCAATGGAAAATATAGCAATTTAGCAAACTAAATTTTGTACAGGATGACATAGCTGCAAAATTGTAGCCCCACAGGGAATTCGGGTTAATGGACCGTGGACCACTGTAGCTACAGTTTTGTAGCCAAGTATGACACTATTTTTTTTTTTTTTTTTTGGTTTTATAGTTTCTAAATATTTTTGATCACAAAAACTTAACATGAGTTTCTTAATGATAATTGTTTTCGTCAATGAAATAAAAAATTGCATTTTTGATTAAAAAATAATTCTTACATGAAAATGAAGTAGATGATAATGCGATGTGGTCGGAATAGATGGTAGACCTTCCTATAGATTTTTTCAGAGTTTCAAATCTAAACGTTAATTAGTTAATGAAATTGAAAACTTAAAAAAAATTGAGTTCAATTTTAATTTTTTAAGAACTATGCTTATGTAGAAAAATGGCTGGTGCTTTAAAAATAGTTTATCTGGCAAGTTTACAAAACAGTATTGTTAAGTTGAATAAATTAATTAAAAACTGTTGACGACTTGTCGAATAAAAATATCATAACTGTTCATTTATTGTGTTGTTTTGGAAATATCCTGACTTCTCAGAATTAAGCTATGTCTCTCTGCCTGAAAAGGAACATTATCAGCCAGTATTTGTTGGACATATTTATAACAGATTATGACAAGTTTATATAGAAAAGGGACAATCATTATATCCCGATAAATGATGTGAATTTTTGAAAATAGAGACAATAAATTGTATTCTGTTCTACTCCACTTGAAAACAAACAACCTATTTGCTTTAAGCTAAAAAAAAAATTCTGACAGTAAAAACTAATAATATGTCCTTGGTCAACTTTAAATTTTGTCCCATGAAGGAATGAAAATCAACTCTATGTCCAAAATAATTGCTAGCCCGACTCCCCCGTCCTATCCAGAAGCAAAAGGTCAAATTCTTTGCTTTATTTCCATAGTATAATGACAAGATACGGAGTTTCTAGTCTTAATATTAAAAAATTGTAATCGGACAATCAACCTAAAACAAATCAGCTACGTCCGCATGTGTTTCGGACAGTATGAAAGAATTAAAATTTTAAAACTGAAAAGTTCAAGTATATACATTTTCATTTCAAGTTCCAGTTCCAGTTTAAAGACAGGGTCAATTTTCAACTTGTCGAGGTCATCAGAGTTTAGAAAATTTTTTCTCAAGCTGTTGAAAAATGAGAACTAAATGCGTGTAGCAGCTGTATGGTGGCATACTTCTGCCCCTTGTGTGCAAATTATTTTTCTCTTAAATATGTCGGCGTGCAAGATAAACATATAGTGACATGCAACTACAGAAATCTAGTAGACATTTTACAGCTTTGTTCATATCTCGTGCTTTTATAGCGTCACGTAAATGGGCTATTTCCCGAAACTTTTAATCAAGGACGTGCAAAATGCTTTTGGTAAACAGTATAAAAGGTTAAGACTCTTTCTGTTCAATCATTCCTGTTGTAACAAGGAATCCAACAGTAACTTTTATCTAAATGCTTTTTGTCAATAGAGGAAAAAATATTAATCTATAGTGTCAATTGCTGATTTATTGAAATAGAATAGAAACTTTAACTTAAGTATTGTCAATGAAACTTTCATACAGTACCCGCAACGTTATTTTATACAATCGTATCCTATCCTTTTTTGCGTGTATACTGTTCTATCGTGTGTTAATTTACGGTTTACTAAATCAGTTTTTTAGTTTATCCTATCGTTTTTATCGTATCGTACCTTTTCATAATCAAGTGAATTTATTTCGAAGTTACAAGTCGTTCAGCATATTCAGTGCTCGATAATTTATCGAACAAATAATGTATAATTTTATCCGGAATTCTATCAAACAAATATCCAAATTTTTTAGACCAAATATATAAGTAATAAGGAATCATTCTTTGAATATTATAAGATGATTAAATATGGTCAGGCGTTATCAAATCTATCATAAAGCCCTTCGGGGTTTATTGGATTTGATTACCCCCGACCGTACTTGATCACCTCATAATACTCAAAGAATGATTGATTTACTTATACCCTAAATTTATGATGATAGTAATTAAACATTGTTGAAGTCAAGTTGTTTTAATCGTTTAATATATAATCTATAGATATAATATAATAAAGTAGACATCTCAATTTTGATTTGTGCCACAGAAACCTAATTTTTTAGGGTTTTTTAGTAGGCTGACATTCTGATCAAATGTACTTTGTAAAATATCTTAATAAAAAGTAAATCAGTTGAAGGAGTTTTACAGTTTTTAATTTTAAGAAATGCAGATGTACAAAATCTTTAGTGGTTAATACAATCACAGATAAATTCAAAGAATTATTCTATAAATGTTCATAAATAAATCTAAAGGATGTATTACTTTTTGGATGTTTAAAGCAAAAACTTTCACAATATATCATAATTCTAGAAATAGGAGTAAGTTGATTCCTATTTTAGTATCTCCATTAAATGCCAAGAAAGTGGCCCTTTAATTTATACGTTATAAAGCACATGCTAAGGTTGATATATGAAATTTGTATGAAAATTTAATTAAGTATTTGTTATATGCCATCACGTTCTGTTCCAATTTAGAATCAATAACTCCAAATTTGAGTTGTTGATTTTCTCAATATTTTCATAAATTATGATATTGCTATGTTAAAAGACCAATGTTTTAATTAATTTTTACAGTTTTTCTGTTCTCAGAACTATTGAATAAAAGTTGCAAATAAATTCCATCAATTTGAATAATTATTTCAGGAAATTTTTATCGTCAAAAAATCATAATGCCAGAAAATGGGGGTAATTCATATCAAAATATCTCATTTACAAGACAAAAAAGTGGCCGCAAAATAGCAAATACTGTAGAAGACATCTCATTTTTTTTCATTAATGTTGATAAGTAAACAAAAAGCGAAAAAAATCTTTGACAGATAATTTTACACTTCAACGTTCTGATCACCATTAAACGAAAAATATTTATATTGCTTTAATTAAACATGTCAGTATGTTTACTCTTTTTAACAACCAATTTATTTTACAGCATGATTTTTGGCCAATATAAACGTACATGTATAAGCAAGCTGACAAATATACACAACACCACTTTCTAAAGTTTGATACAAGACGAATAAATGTCTTCCATACCACCATACCATCTTAAAACGCCTCTGAGCATAGTTTAAAGCTACATTGTTCACAAATCAGAACAAGATTTAGTTCCTTTTTATTCAATAACAAAAACTTCTTGACTTTCCTTGTCTCCTGCAGATTACCACATTAACAAAGATGTATACTTTGCTGGTCTTGGGTCTCGTAGTTGCCTCTTGTTTGGCTGACGATGATTCTACTAATAAGTATGATTATAGCGGCGAATATTCAGCTGATGACGTAAGTGGAGGATATCCCAAAGTAGGTTTCATAGGACGTCTTGGAGGAGGTGCCGAAAGAGGTCCTGGAGGAGGTTTCATGAAATTCGTTAGGGCGTTTATTGATGAATTTAAAAGAGGTGCCGGAGGAAGTCCTGGAAGAGGTGCCGTAAGAAGTCCTGGAGAGAGTAACAGAAGAAGTCCTGAAGAAGTTGCCGGACGTCCGGAAAATGGTGCCGGAAAAGCTCCTGGAAAAGTTACCGGACCTCCTAGAGAAGGTAACGGAGAATGTCCTGTAGGAGTTTCCGGACTTCCGGAAAATGGTGCCGGAGGAAGACCTAGAGAAGGTAACGGAAGAAGTCTTCCAAGTTTGTATGAATGTTTTTAAAAAATTACAATATTTTAAAAATGGAAC
>WFKH01003881.1:35538325-35586896 GCA_016163765.1 Magallana hongkongensis | reverse complement strand
GTTCTTTCCCAGTCATCCCAATCATCCCAGGCATCCCAGGTGGTCCCGATGGACCCGGTCCTGTCCATCCATCTTTGGTCATGAAGGTCACGGAAGTCATACGTATCCCAGGTGGTCCCGGTTCTGTCTTTCCACCTTTGGTCACGGAGGTCACGGAGGTCATTAAGGCCTAGGATATGGACAAGCACATCCCAAAAAGTCGAAAGTCACACAGTAAACACAGTTTGGAATGTCCGTCTTTGTTATAAAAAATTAAATTGTTATTCTGCATCCTTAAATTGAGTTATTGATTTATTTCAAGATATTGTGTATCCCTAGGGGAAGCGTATACAATAAAGTCAACTTCTTCAGCTAATTGTTGGTCATAGACCAATTATTTTGTGTTAAAGAGATAGATGATCTAATGCTGACTAGTAAAACATGACAACAAGAAATTATTATTTAGCAAGCAAATGTTACCAAAATATACGCAGGTGATTTGAATACATGCATAACTTTTTTACTCGTATATAGCAAAACCAGTAAAAAAGAGGACATGAATAGTTCTAAGTGAGATAACGAGTATCAAAAACGCTTGTTACATATCCAATTCAGTTATTATAACTTTAAATTTAAAGTTTTGCGTGGAACAAAGACGATCAAAAATATTGTATATAGTTTGAGTTAAGTGGCAAATAACTCCTATCAATTTATTTTTCATATAAAATAATTGTTTATCGTTCATATTAACATTTGTAATCCTCAGTACTGAATCAGAATTATTGGAAGATTTTTAATGTAAGATAAAGCCGAAGAATAAAATGACTGGCGTCATGAGAAAAGGGCCCTTAAGGTCAAATTTTCACATTTTTTGTTTTTTTATAAAATCAATTCGTTGTCATTTTTTATTTATAAAAATACCAAACTTTTACTTATAGCACATAATTTAACGATTTTATTGGTATTTTTGCGATGCATTGTTTAAAATATCTGTAACGTCAACGAGGAAATGTTGACGTCAAATGACGTTAAACATTTGCGGAGTGATAACGCTGGTCCGTTTTGTAATATTTGTCAAACACTTACTTGATTTCGTGCCGTAAAATCTTGATATTATATTGAAGTTATCAATAATTATCAGGGATAACTTGCTAATCGGTAAACTTTATATCCCGTTTCGTTTATTTTACTGGTAAATCGTATAATACTTTATACACTTCTAAATTAAAGTACATGATAATCATTAATATTTTTCAAACACACTTAGAATGTGTAACACATTGTATGCTAAACTGAAAGAGTATTATGATACAAGTTATTCGTAATTTAAGTAAAAATAAATAAATAAAAATAAGGGGTCAGCTGATACGTTCCGGTATTTTAATTTTAACTATTTTAAAATTAAATAAGAGAAAAAAAAATTAATCAAATTCACCAATTGTTAATGCCGGAAACTATCGTTCCAACAGACTTATCAGTTAACAATCCCTAATGATTATGCATTTGGTTTCAAATTTTATTGTCGCTTTACTTTAAATGATCGAAGGGACATTCACCAATTTGAATGATAACTTCATAATTCATTCAGAAAGATTCAAAAGAGTATTTTCAATAAAAACAATTAAGCAAAAATGCACATAACATCCGTCGATAGATGAATGAATTAATGAATGAATAACAAATCAGTGAAGATCTATGTAAATGAATGGATGAATGAATGAATGAATGAATGAATGAATGAATGACAGTTCAACAAAGATATCAATGGATGTGGTAGCAGTCAGTTTATTCCTCAGTAGGAGGGAGACACGTCAGATCTCTCGCATGTTCTCGCACAAACGGTCTCAGACTTTTATAGAAATATCTTTGTCTCTCTGAAGAAAGGCCTCCTGGAAACAAAAAAATCTATTAAATTTTAAGTACCCTGTTGACATTTTTATTTTCTGAATCAAAAAAGAAACTATTCTATACCTTTGGCTAATACTAGAGGAAGTGTACTACTGGAAAAATCAGCGGTGGGGTTGCGGCATAATGTGAGTGACCTTTCAACGTCCGCAGAAATCTCCTTCACGAACACGACCCGGGATTAAGAGCACTAAACCGGAAGTAGTGGTAGTTTCTGATGCCTTGAATGGGACAGAACTCATCGGCAAGAAAGGATTTCCAGTCCCGCCACTGAAATGTTTCGTCTACGATAACGGCTTTGTTACCTTTGGATGACTTCTCTACGGTTTTCACCAAATCAGAAAGGTAATCATTGTCTGTCCTGGAAATTTTGTACACATGTCAATGAATTTCTTTATGTTCTCTTAATTAACTTTGCAGTGATTAAACTTAGATATCTTAAGGCCCGGTCACACTGCCCAAAAATTATATGTACAGGTGTAAGGAAATCAATTATCAAACAGCTATTGAGTAACTTATTAGATTACATTTAGCAGCATGTACATTAAAGGATTAATAAGATGAAAGATGAATTGTCAATAAACATAAACAGAAGTCAAATAAAAGATAAACTGTCCATCTCTGAATGTGCCTCAGGTGGAATTAAGGCTGCGCGGAATTTAGAACGCTTTTAAAACAGTTGTCGAAATAGAGAAGAAGTTTTTGTAACAATTAACACAAATTCCGAAAAAGTTAATTTACAATATAATTAAAAATAGTCCGATTGATTGAATTTCACGCCGTGACACAATCAAACAAGAAAGGTTTATTTAAGTGCGACATTTACCCGATGAAAGAAATAAATCTGCACAATGAAGCTTTAATCTCTTCTCTCCTGTTAACGTCACATAATCTTTATTTGACGTTTAGCGTCAATGATCCACCTTGAGCATTTTTATTTAAGTGCGACCTTCTCACCAATGTATGCGTCAGTTAATAATAATTGGATTTACATCTACAATATTGAGTCATCGTGTGTAAGGATAAATACGATGACTATAAGTTACATTTAATCACACAAACACATTTCTAGAGAAAAATTAATTAATTATTTTAGTCTTGCTTTTCGTATTTGAATCTCATTTTCAGACGGGGTCACATGACCCCGTCTATTAGTTTACTGTCAGCCGAAGCTTCAAACCGGCAGCCGCGCGTAGAATACATCAATTGAATCTACGCAATAGAAAAGAGTGCAGAAAGTTTTCATGCATTTTATTAAATATAATATTAAAAATACGCAAATTAAATCTCCCTAGGTCCTTTATGTATAATCCAATTGAAAATCTATTTTAGACAATAAACAAATAATAAAATTTATTGGTTAAAATATTCTTGCTCGGGTTTAATAGTTGGAGCGATTTGTGGAATAAGCTACGTAACTGAATGCACATAGTCCTTGACTTTCAGTTATCGGACGAGTTCATTTATCATTAGAGGTGTTGAAGGTTGAATCGTACATCTCTCCAACCACAGTAAAGTTCACAAGGCATTCTGCTATTTTTGAAAAGATGTCGATATTTTTTATCGTTATATCACCTGAATACTAACCGAACTTCATGATTAAGCTTTGCATCTGAACGAGGTATACACAGCTGTCTATTATATTAAATAATTTCTTTATTTTTTTTTCTCTCGAAGGCTAGTAGTCTACTTGCGATATGAACGCTGTTCATCTTTATGCACATAGAGGAATTTTAAAATAGAAATTCAAAATAACAATAAGTCTGAACTTACCTTCTCGTTCATTCACTCTTTGGTATTATCGTTATATACTAACAGCGTGACAGTTTGATTGCGATCCTGGGTTCTGCTTTGATACGCAAATTGGCATCCACTTCAATGAAATCGAACAGCCAATCGATGAGTAATATGATAATCAGCATACAAAATTTTAGCACGACCTGACAAGCAAACTCTCACGCTGTTAGTAAAACGAAAATAAATTAAACTGATTTTAAATTTGCAACAACACATTTGCAAAATTAATATAGATTACACATTTGGAGTGATCAATATATCAAACAATATACAATCATACAGATTGAGGAACCACGTTATATGTTAATGTTCATGTTATCCGGCTCAGTTGGAATATAAGTGTAATTGTTTTACATGTTATGACATGTTTATACTTTATAACAGAACGAGTCACATTTATAATTAATTTAAAGATAATTCCTTCATCAGTGTCTTAATGTTTATCATCATAAACTCAGCTGATCTTTCAACAGTTGGTGAATATCTAACACCAATATTATCCTATTACATAATGCATGGTTGTTAAATGTATGTTGTAAATATTTAATTTACCTTGTGGTAGTAAATAGAAATAGTACTTATCTCAATTTGGAATCTAGATTACTTGATAAATTACATGTGATTGTATCAAATCTATTTTTATATATATTTATTCGTTTTATCTATTTTCATCAACTGTTTTGTTATATGCAATCTTAAATTTTAAATAATTGTAAGTTTTGTACACAGCGCAACTGGATTGAAATGACTGAGTAAACTCTTTGATGTTTTATTGGTTCTTTGATTTAATTGCATGGCTTTCCCTCTATTTATAATCAAATAGTGAACTTTCAGTATAAGTATATATAAACCGCGTTTTAACTATGTAATATAGAGCAGTTTTCCGTTTTGAATTTTCAAAGTCATCATATGATATGAAATTCAAAAAAGTGAAAAAATTTGTAATGAGAATAAATAATTCCATTGGATCCCTCGAGCTATTGTGGTGGCTCGATTATAGTCAAAGACCCCAGGATCGTGAGGCTCTCAAAGAATGGCAAAAACAATTGACGCGAATACAAAAAGGGGCTTTCCAAAACTTAGATCGGAAACGACACGCAATGGAATTATTGAAGCAAGCCGATTGTGTTCCGAACTTACCTTGTGGACCTCAGGAATGGAACAAATTACAAGAAGTGTTGGCTCCTCGATACCGATTGAAAATATTTCAATTTAAAACAGGCAGCTCTCAATTGAAATTAGAGCCCATCTATTCAAGGAAAAGAAAATGGAACATGTTTAAATATCTTGCTAAACAACGAGCATTACGATACCATTCTCTCAATGCCTGGGGTGACGGAAAACAAATACTACTGCGATTGTTGCGATGTGGGATACAGTCACATCGAAGACCATCGGACCAAGTGTCCTCATCGGTTTGTTGGGGGTTTTTTTTTTGTTGTTTAGGCGACACTCCCTGTCCACCAGATGGCAGTAGCATCTATTGTCCCCACTGTAAGAGCTATTTTAAAAGTACGAGCTGTCATCAGAGACACTTAGACCCCTACAGTCCAGAAACCGAAACAACAGTATGTAGTTTGATGGATCAATGCACTAAATGTCAAACCTGTATGAGTAAGAACTTACCAAGAAATCACAAATGTGGGGGCCGGAAATGGTGTAAGATTTGTAGAAAAATAGTCAACAAAGATCAAAGTCAATGCTTTGTTCAACTCAAGCCTGCACAGAACGACAGAAAAAACTACAACAGTACATTTATTTCGACATTAAATGTACTCAAAGAAAAGGGATTCATGTCCCCAACCTATGTATGGCTCATCGCGTGTGTCAGCATTGTGATCACTTACCTGTGGACCAACCGTGCATATACTGTGAAGCTTTGGGACCGCATCGACAGGTGTTCCAGTGTTCCGAGGACCCGAGACCTTAAAACTGTTTAATGAATGGCTTTTTCAGACACACCTTCAAACCACCCAAAAAAAAAATTCAATCCCATCTCTTACACGAGGATGCCACTGTCGTACCTCATAACGGACAATTCATTTTTAATTACAGTCCCTGAAGCGTTCTACTTTCCCATTTTTCCGTGCGTTCACCTTGCGCTCACAGTGAGCTTACAGTGCGTTCACCGTGCGTTCACTTGCGCTCACCATTCATAAAGCGCTCAACGTGTGTTAACAAAGCGTTCACTTTGCGTTCACCGTTCGTTCAGCATTTACTTATCGTTCAGTCAGATTATATGATATTTAGGCTGATAACAATACATACATGTAGTTTATTTGTTATTTTTTACCGACGAAACACAGTGTAAGGATAACTCCCGAGGCACTCTGGATAAATCGTTCATCGCGTTCACATAGCGTTCACATATCGTTCACCGTGCGTTCACCGTTCACTTTGCGCTCGCGTTTGCACTCCGTTTGCGCTCTGCATTCCTTCACCCTTCATCGTTTAAAGGCTCTCACCAAATTCCATTCAGCGTGCGCTCACCGTTTGCTCAGGGTGCGCTCAACGTTCACTTACCGTTCAAGTGGGAAAGTAGAACGTTTCAGGGAATGTACCTAGTGCATACGGCCTGCATCACTCCTACGGTCATCATGAACGGAACTAAAATCTTTCTTTGCAATCCCCTGGATTGAAATTTCTTGATTCTTACAATTACTTACTTTTGCTTTGTCAAAAATGCCTTCGGTATTTGGATTCCAGGAACTTAGAAAGGATATTTCCCCCATTTTTTTCAATACGGAACAAAATCAAATTATGTTGGACCCTATCTCCCGCTGCCTACTACAATCCAGACAACATGACAACCTCGGGACGTAAAGCATTTTATGATTGGTACGAGCAACAACAAGGAATGTGTTTGATTTTCTAAAGGAATTTTTTGGAATACTGCGTGTCTGATGTCGACCTTTTTACAACGTTGCTGTGCGATATTTAGAAAAACCATCTAGATCTTGGTGCATGTAAACCCCTTTCAAGAAGCCATCACTTTTGCCAGCACTGCCATTTTAGCCTACCGGAGAGGATTCATGCCTAAAGACAGCATTGCCATCATTCCCACTATGGAATACGACCCAGCGCGACAATTTTCAATGAAAGCCTGTCGCTGGCTAGCCTTGATGAGTCGCGACGGTAGAGTCATTCGACATGCCCTCAACGGAGGTGAAATGCAGATCGGGCCCTATACGTTGGACGGATATGCTCAAGAGACCCACACCGCATACGAATTATACGGTTGACCTACCTGTCATCCTGAACTGGAGACCGAAACTCACCCTCATCGAGTCGACCGTACTTACGATACCTTGTACGAAGAGACATTAAGACGAGAACACCACTTGAGGGAACAGGGATACGAGATGGTGATTTTCTAGGAACAAGACTTTGTACAAACTCTAAATTTTCAAGATCATCACTGACCATTTCCATGATGTTCGAAGTTATTTCGGTATCATACAGTGTCGGGTCTTACCCCCTTGAGGACTGTATCACCCTGTGTTACCCTATCGCACCGGAGGGAAATTATTGTTTTCCTTATGTCGCACCTGTGTCCAGGAACGCCCCCAGGATCCCCACTACCGCTGTCAGCATTCATATTCGGAATGCCTTTTGACGGGAACCTTGGTGACCAAGCTTCACAGAGCCCTAGAATACGGATACTAGATCGAGAAAATCTTTGAAGTGTGGCATTTTCCTCAGAACAGTTGTGACCGATTTCGCGGTTACATCGATACGTTCTTGAAAATCAAACAAGAGGCCTCTGGGTATCCCCCGACTTTCAGACGGAGGAACAAATGCGAGCTTACACAAACACAAACGACACCTTTCATCGAGAGAAATTGGTACTGGATCCTTTACACTACTGGCTCTAAAAACCCCTGTCCGTATGAAAATCCCCTTTCTTTCCCTGTCTTCCTCTGTGTTTTCCCTGTCATCCCCTGTGCACCCCCTGTCAGCCCCTGTACACAGCCCCTGTACACCCTGTAATCCCCTGTCAGCTACTGTGCACATCCCCTGTGTGCCACTGTAAGCCCCTGTCATCCCCTGTACGCCCCTTTCTTCCTCTGTTAGCCACTGCATTTCCCTGTACATGCCCATGTTTTTTGACTGTTCCTAACAGCCTTTTCTGTTATTTAATTTCAATATTCTTTTCTTAATTCCATTATTTAAATCACATGTGTTATAGTTTGAGCTATATATCAATATTTGCACTTAACAGCGACGACTCATAAGACACACTGTTAACATAATTTTAGAAATAATATGTTTTAATTAATAATTTATCAATACTTTAAAAATAATCATGCTAACAACTCGAGATTCACCGGATGGTAAATCGCAGGTGAGGGCGGGGATTTTTTCGGTAGGTGTGAAAGCCTTCAGGGCATGTAGTCCTTTAGCGGTAAGAAACACTGCTACACCCTTATGTTTAAAAATAGATATACAATATACAGTATTTCTAAAAAGATCAAGCGCAGCACATGTTGTTTAGCACTTGAATTTATGTATCTAAACAAATATTTGCACATTAAAACCAGTACATCAGTCAGAATGTAGAATGTACATGTATAAGCCACCATGTTACGATAGAGCACGTCTTTCTATTTTTTTTAAACCAGTTCCTGATTATTCCTTTATTAATTTCCCGTAAATAGCAAAATAAAGCTTCAAAAGCTTATACGTTTGCCTAAAAAATAATTTTAGTATGTTTGTTTGATGTTTCTGAGCGGCTTATTAGACCCTTGAACTGAATTTTAACTGATGATTAATTCTCATAATCAATTTCAATATTTTCTAAAATCTAATTTTCGTTTCCCTTTTTACTGCGAAGTGGAAGCTAGATATCGAAGATAATGTTATTAGTTGCTAGTGAACAGAAATCCGCGAACCTGGTCAGAACATACACGACATACTTGTAAATGTAGTACTAGTGTTTTCTATACATGTAGGAGTTTATATGGATACTGCGAGAGAGAGAGAGAGAGAGAGAGAGAGAGAGAGAGAGAGAGAGAGTTTGCATTGATTTTGATTTAAAAGTTGCTAATAGTTTACCGGGAATTAATTTTCTAATAAGTTAACATGCAATCCTTATTTCATTACCAATTCTTTATCATTATTTAGATTAACTTAGAGTGATAAAATTAATTTTATTCTATCAATGTTTTATTTTACACCAGATCAATTGATCAAAGAACTTGAAAACACATGATTAACAACTGGTTGATTGAAGTTACAGTTTTCAAAGGAGAGGGAGAAAGATAGAAAGGAAAATAATACAGAGTTTTAAAATGGGTAAATAATAATAATTAAAAGAAAGACATGAAAACATCAACAATATTTTTTATTGAACAGCAAACCATAAACACTCTGAGTTCATTGCGCACATGATCATTATATTTTAAATGAGTATGATTGTATTTATTTTTATTTCTTTCATCAGCACAAAAAGATTAATTAATAATAGTTACACAATCTTCATAAAAAAAGTAATTTGAAATCATTAACCGAACAAGTTTTTGGGGAAACTATTTTTCATGTGAAAGATTTTTTTAGGGGAAAATGACAGAAATCAGTTTCATGTAATTTCAATATACTTTTCTTTTTACATCTATTGTATTATACTTAATTCATAACGCACATTTCTAACATTTGAAAAGTTTGGAACATATTATTTAGGTTCTTTGTAACATGTACAAAATTAAATCTTGAGATGTGATAGACTTTCTGCATAAAATCATGCGAATATATAGAAAAAATGTGAATTTTTTTTAACCAAATTTTGCAAGAATTTTACATTTAAAGCCCTCTATCTAAAACTTGAAATTACTGATTCCATGTTTTATCATGTAAAAATAATACTGACTACATATCTAGGCAAACTGAATTCTTGATATTCAAAAAGCTTTCATTTCAAATCGAATTGAAACTATTAAAGAAGTTGTCTTTTTTTAGTTCAAAAAAGGTAATGAAAAAATTGTACAGCTTTATACAGAATTTTTCGTAATCTTTCTTTTCAATTTGATCATTGTGCATGATTGAAAACAATATTTGATGAAATCGTTTTGCTTAATTAAAAATATTGGCAACAAATGCCAATAGGGCTGAAACTGCATTTAAGGTTTTTCTTTGTATTTTTTAAGTATGTTTTGTCTACAGATTTCAATGATATACTTCTCAAGAAATTCTTGATACAACAACATTGAGGAGTGAGTTACCTTAAGTAAATGAAGGGTAAGATTTATATTTTTTTTCTAAAGATAATGGATTGAAAACAACTTTTCGACAGACTTGTGCCATTATTTTGTGTATTTGAGAAAATATTTCAAATAATTAATTGATTGGGTGTTTCTTACTACCTTAAACAAGACTTATCAACTCGATAGGTCAAAGGATAAGCAAAAAACAAAGCCTTAAATCTTAAAAAAGAAATATAACAACACTTAAATTGCCGTAAAGAACCTAGCACATTCTATTTACAACCAAAAAAATCCCTAATTCGGATTTAAACTTAAGCATTTATTAAAATGTCAGCACCATAAAAAACCATGTAGTTAACCAGGTCGTTAAAAAAGTTGTTAAAAGTAAGTTTATTTGTACAATACCAACCCCCAACTTTTGAATAATTTTCATTTGAATGAATATGTGTACTATACACAATGCTTACAAGTATACTCTGTCTAAGGTATCTGCTTCCACCACTTTTTGCGTAATATCTCGATAATCATAAATATCTTTGTGCCCAAACTACATCAATTTACTAGAATAAAAAAAAGTCTAGATTATCTGTTTTGATACGCCCCTTCTATCGCTTCTGGTTTCAATACACAACCAAAAATAAAAAGTCAAGGGGGATTTGGCATAGCAAAATACATGAAAGTACCCCGGATGATAACGTTAACAAATTGTGCGTGGTGTCACGAGTACTTCTGAATGGAGAAAAGCTGTAAACATCTCCCATTTTGAATATCCGTACGATGTTTGTTTTCGTTCATGTTAAATTCTCCGGGTAAACACAAATAATATATCAATGAGGAAATCTTGGATTTTTTCCCTTTATCGATTTGAATTGTACTTCATTGACAGGTATGTTTATTTTAATTAAAATCATCAAAAAGTGATGGAATCAATAACTTAGGACAGACTATAGTAGATGTTTACTAGAAATTCCCTCCATGATAGACATACATGTATCTTTGAGTGCTTTAAAAATGTTGGTAATGGTAATAGTTGAAATAATGGAAACGAAAGATAGAATCCATCCTATCCCATTAGACCGCAATGGAAAAATGTAATTTCCAAACTCCAGAGGCTTGTATTAGAGCAAGTTGAACACAAATACAAACTCAATAGGGCAGAATGCTGAAGGAATGCTAAAGGGTCAATAAATGTATAGGACAACAATAACCTCTTTATGTTTCAATATTAAGGGAAATAAACAGTCTATGTAGTAACAAAGACTTAGGCTTAATTTTTTGTTTTGAATAGAAAATTATCTTTAATTTTATTTTCACACGGTGAGGATTTGATGGTATTGATGATAGAGTGATTTATTTCAACTCAGCTAGATCGGACACATATGGTTTGTGATTATTCTTTATTAGCTTAAAAATTTGGAAAAACAAAATCCTCTTATCAAAGCATTAAACAAAGCAAAATATACATACTGCAAGAGTCATGGGTATAAAGAATTTTCAAAACAATTTGAAAATTGTGGAAATTATTTCCTCTGACTAATTATATTGATGTCTTTGATGAATCTATCCCCAACTCATCGAAAAGGAAAATATTATCAACTGATTGTCAACTACTAAATCCACACAAAATTCTGGTATTATCCTCAGTAATCATGTAATAAATCATTTTCTTTCCAGTTTAATAATCTTTCTTTGAAGTTCAGCTCACCATACATCCATCCAATGACTACACTCTCCAACCCTGCCATCAAGGAAACTGACCAACTAGACACATAACTATCCATAAGCTGGAGAATAAACATGCTTCCCTACAACAACAAAATAGCAAAATTACTGTAATGCAACTGGTTGACTTAAAATTGTAACAGTTCTTCTCTACAAGATGATGCAGTCCACTAGAGTACTTACATTGCATGTTAAGACAGACCTCCAAGGAAATTAATAAAGCATACCACTGCCACAACATAAGTTTTCTTGGCTCTCTGCTGGGGGAATGTATCTTGTACTGCAGTCATCATTGTCTCTAGCAAAGCAAACTATAATCAAAATTTAAGAATTCTTAATGCTATTTGTACCCACATATTGAGAATGCCTGTTTGTGAAAAATTAAATATATATCATAACAATTCAAGCTTTCATGTGTCTTATATTTTATCATATAAGAATAATTCTCACCTCACTCCCCATTCCGAATGTGATCATCATTACAAAACATAGGAAATCAAAGATTAGAGAGCTCACCGAGACGAAGCAGCACCTTTATGAGACCATCTTGATCATAATACATGTATATAAATGTCAGAGTTAATGATCTCTTTTATCAAAATATTGGATATTGTAGCGTGGTTTAAAACAATTTTATTTAATATCATTTTTTACAAAGTTGTATGATAATCATACTTTTTGTAAATATCATTATGTATTGTATGATACAAAATTAATCAATATACTACCAAAAAATACAATACTGCATCGTATGATGCAATATAATATTGTGTCATTTCATATCAGATATTATAATAAAATAAAATACTGTATAATATCATGATACAATATAATATGATCATATTATATGATATTGCATTATATGATATAATATTGTATCATATGATATTGTATCATGCAATATGATATCACATTATACAATATGATGTCATATTATTCAATGTGATATTTAATTTATTTATTCATTGAATGATATTGTATTATATGAAACAATACTGTAATAAATGAAACGATAATGTATCATATGATATGATACCCTTTTGTTTTATGGTATATGATAGTGTATCATATATGTTGTATCATATGGTACAATATAAAATGATACAACATTGCATCATATCACAAGATACAATATCATAAGATACAATATCATAAAATGCAATATCTTAAGATACATTATCATATGATACAATATATATGATACATTATCATGTGTCATCAAACAATATTATATGATATTGTATATAATATCATATCATATGATAAAATATCATATCATATGATACAACAATATCATGAACAAGATCATATTTTATGATACAATATCGTATAATTTGGTATTATACAAAAATGATATAATATAATATTGTATCATATAAAATATTACAATATCATATGATAAAATATCATATTATATGATAAAATATCTTATAATTTGATTCAAAAGCAAAGGAATATGACTCATGATAATATATCAACAATCATAGCTATCAAACACGTTTGAGTGAGGTAGGACAAGGTTTCCTTAGAATCCTTGATAATGGAGATTAGGCACGGTATCTGAAGCTATCCTTACTTTTCAAATCCAAAGTCACATGAAGCATGACAGTTAGTCAGGACATCATTTTCTCCTACCATCAAACCTGTATTTAAAGACTCGAAAAACTTACACCTGCTCCAAAATCAAGATAATCAAGATCAAGATCTGTATCTGAAGCTATCTCTATTTACATACCCACAGTTATAAAAGTCTGACTAGGAATGAACAAAGTTTAATTTATTTTGTAACCAGCTCCAATTGGAGTTGTTCTAAAATCTAAACCTGCCTAAGCATCTAGATGATCAAGATCACTCTCCGTATCTGAAGCTACCTCTGTGATTCATTTACATAGTTAAATCAACCATGCAAGTTTGAATAAGTAATATTATTAACATAAACATGTGACCAGCTTAAAAAACCTTAACCTCCTCCACCATCCGAAACCAATGGCTCAGATTCAGCATCCAAGGCTGTGGAGTGCATCAGTATCACAAGACGAACCAGCCATGCAAGTTTAATAAAGACAGGATTAGCAATAACTTAGATGCAGTCATCAAAGGGTACCTAAAACTTTAAGCAGCTCCAAAAACCTTATCTAGCATCCAAAACCTTTGGATCAGATTCAGCATTCAAGTCTGTCAAGTGCATTCATATTATAAGACACACCATCCATCCAAGTATCGTGAAGTTTAAACCAGTAATTATTGAGATATAGTCATCAAAGGGCACCTGCTCCTAAAACTTTAACCAGCTTCAAAAACCTTAACCTCCTCTAGCATCCAAAACCTACGGCTCAGATTCAGCATTCAAGTCTATCAAGTGCATATGTATCATAAGACGCACTATTCATGCAAGTTTGGTGAAGATAGGACCAGTAGTAACATAGATATGGCCATCAAAGGGCACCTGCTCCAAACACTTTAACCTGCTCTAAAACCTTAACCGCCTCCATCATCTGAAATCCATGGCCCGGATTCAGCATCCAAGTCTTTCAAGTTCATTAGTAGGACCAGATGCATCATCCATGCAAGTTTTGTGAAGATAGGACAAGTAATAACTAAGATACAGGACCTGCTCCAGAAACTTTAACCAGGTCCGGACGCCGACGCCGACGGCGGGGGTATAGCATAAGCTCCCCCCCCCCCCCCCCCCCCGACTTCGTCTTGGTGAGCTAACAACAAAATAGACCACAATGATGAGATTAGTAACCTAGTCACAACAGCAGGGTAAATGATGAAGGCCAATCCAGCGCCTGAAAAAAATTAGTAAATGATTCGTGCTATCTTCAAACCAAAATGCGGAGATTTTGAAGGAAAAAAAAGTATCTCCTTATACTTAATTAAAGGTAATGTGAGAATGTGAGTAAGCAAACACATAATTATGATATCCTTGCCCTTACTTTAAATTTGCCCAAACAACCTTAGGTCAGGTCATCATGTCAAGTACTGGCTTTAAATCATTTTATTTACAGAATATTTCGCTGACATGTACAAGAATCATAAATTTTATCCCAAAGAGACATTGAACTTGCTTAAATTACCTTGGTTCAAGATAAGACACACACTCTTTTCATCATGTAAAGTATGATATTCCAATGTTTCTCTGTTAAAAAATATTGGTCCCTACATCAATTATACCTTTTTTTACCAGTGACCTTAAATAAATGACATTGGGTCAAGAACATGATGCACCCTCAGGTCTGAAGCATAAACTTTCAACAATTCTCTATTACAAAGATGTGGCCTGGACAAGATTGCATGACCAGCAACACAGGCAAACATATTCTGTGTAATTTTGTGATTCGTTTATACTTTCCATTCTTAGTTTTAAGGGGTAGAAAAACAAACATTGATTCACAACTTTATCAGTAGGCATCTGAAGGTCATGAGCAAGGTAACCAATGATAGAGAACATGACAGAGCCAGCAAATATACTAGTGTAGATGTTTCCAATACCAACAATCAAAGATTTGCTGTCAAAGAAAATCATGTGATTTTAAAAGATAAGTTTGTGCTAAATACTATACAACTAATTAACACAAAACTAATGTTAACGAGATTAACAAAATCTACAGTTAAATTTAGGGTGGCAACCAAATCATTTCTTACACTATCTACAATATATTTTCCTAAATAACATAAAAAAATAATTTATTTGCATAGGCTGTTTTAAAAGTTGACACTTTTTTTCTATAGAATAAAATTAAAATATTCATCTTGTGAAGATACAAGATTATTTATAGGTCTATAGTTCTTAACAATCACCTGAATACAATAAATCCCTGTATACATGTAGTAATTACTTGAAGCAGTTGTTGTGGAACTGATTGTAACTGGACAATGTAATAAGACCAGCCCAAGCTGGAATGAGGGCTAAGAAGATCTGAGCGGCAGTATCTGACTGTGCACACCTAAATCAGAGCAGACTGTTACTCCATAGTTTTCAATCCTTCTATCAGCAACAATATCAATATAATAACAACATTCTTAAATATAACTTAAAGTTAAGAGTAAAATATCCTAATCATGATATGTCAATACAAGTTTATCAAATCAAATTTGTATTTACCTTGGCTTCTCCAAGTTTGTTAAAACGAGGGGCTAGGTAATATATGGTGCCATCTGCTGCTCCAGGAAGGGTAATTCCACGGATAAAGAGAATAAACAGCACTACATAGGGGAAGAGGGCCGTGAAGTAGACCACCTACAAAGTACATTAAGATGACAAATTAGTGGACACATGGTACTTCTTTTCCTTACTGAGAGACAAAATCTTTTGTTTTTCCTTGTTATTTTCAGTTCTGAATTTCCTTCATAGAATTAGGTTGGGATGCATATAATTTACACAAAAGTACTGCATCAAATGCAGTTATGTTAGCATGATACAGGACATTCATCTGACCATTTGAAACATCAACATTATGGTCTTATCAGTGGTATGTATTGTGGTTAAGTATAAAGTTGCAATTTTGCCTAAATCAATCCTGGCTAATGATCTTTTTCTTTCTTAAAATGCAGGAATTGCTAATTTCAACTACTTGTAATATTTCAAGTATGCATAAACATTTCATGGAAATAGACTGACTTTTCAAGCAAATTATATTTTATTTTACACCTTTGCCGAGAGCTGCAAATGTCATTAACCAAGCACACAACAAGCATAACGTGATTTTCCACAGAGGAGCTCCAATGTTATTAATGCCATTAGACTGATCCAGTACACCACGCCTTAAAAAAAGAAATGTATGCTTAAATAAATACTAACCATTTTATTAATAACAGATATTTTTACATTGGTATTGGACAAATAATACTCTAGGTAAAAGACATAACACAGTCTGAATTTCTGATGGTCAGCTTTATATTGCTTTATCACAAATGTCTCCTTACTCAAAGAAATCCTGAGCAGGGGGATGTCTGGTGACATTCTGGGCCAGTAGGCGAAGGTTCCGCTCCAAGTACACAGTGGCATTATAACAAACTTGTTTATAGATACCTGCCCCGAGACCTGCTGACACAGGTCTGCCTCCTTTAAGGAGTAGCAATCTAAAACCAAGAGCAACACATGCTGTAAAATTTAAAGGTTCTTCCAGTGGTTGAATAAGATATTTTGGGAGTTATCTCGCTTTTAAAGTATCGAAGAAATATTTTACCAAAATTAGCTATCAAAATACCTCCAAGATATGAGGTCATGGAAAACCTGGAGCAGACCAATAATCTTGTACTTTCGTTCAGTGGCCCATGCCGGATGACATTTTTTCCATGGCAGTTCACTGCTGAAGGAGGTAAAGAGCTACAGTATACACCAGGCGATGATGACAGTGTAGTACAGGGATACTATCCCTGATACACTTATCATTCCATAGCCCATACCTGCGGAGAGATATCAAGTATGTCTTAATAAAACAAGAAAACTTTTGGAGCTTGATGCAAGCTTGAGCAAAGAAATCCAACTGGTCTGAAACATTAACAGAAAAATCTTTCTGGTATGTGTTTCAATTTTGGATGATATGCCATTTACCATTATGCTCACAATGAAACAAACATAAAAGTATAACCAGTACAGTACAGTATTATATGGAGGTGCATTATCAATTATGTTTAATACACATGAAATTCCACAACAAAATCCACATCACTCAAGTTACTATGCTTCAATATTACCCCTCGTGATAATTAAAGCAGTGCGGCTCTACCTATTACAGAGACCATGTAAGTATTTAACAAGAAACAATGGGAAGAGCCTGTCAAATACGAATGATGGTCCCAGAGCTGCATACTGTACCAGGGCCAGCTCCAGAAACATGAGGGGAAGTCCCAGCAGCAGCAGCATCAGCACAAAAAGGAAACACAAAAGCTCCTGCAATGTATCTGTTAAATCTACACAAGGGTTGGCATTCTATATCTGTGGGTTTTTTTCTAATTAAAGCAACATAAATCTTAAACTGCCTGAAAGAGTCCTGCAAATCTCAAAACAATACATAAATGCTTCAAATATTAATGCAAGTAATAGTAATTGGTAACTGACATAAAAAGGGATGTAGGTGGGTGGTTAAAACAAGGTTCAAGGAAAAAATTACATCCAGCAGCAAAATCAGAGAAAATAATGAGAGATATTAACATCTGCCAGGTTCTGATAAGTCATTAATTATCCACAGATGAATGGATGCTGGACATATTAATTGATCTTTTATGTTTAACAATCTTGAAACCTAACCCACAGTGACCCTGCTCTGCACAAATGCAAATTACCATCTGTAACATGACAAAGTATTTTAACCATGGCTGTTAATGATTAACCCCATCATTATTTTACAAGCTTGACGTACAAAGAGATATTAATAAAACACATACAATTATATAATTACAAAATTTGTTGCCAAAAATGATTTTTTACAATCAAATTAGTATTTTGTCAATTAATTTTATGTATCAACTAAATCGCTAATCAAGAACAAATAAAGGTGGTTTCACTACTGGTAACACTAAAACAAACAAAATTCATTGATTATGCTTTGAACTATAACAAGATGTGTACATTTGTGCGCTTAACCTTAGACTTCGCCTCAAAAAACCACCGTGTCTGTGGTTTACATTTCCTAACCATCTGTCATTTAAACAAAAAATATATTTAATATTCATGACTGTACCTGTACCTACTTAACATCCATGACTGTACCCGTGCCTGATTAACAATTGCAACATCCAGGACTGTACCTGTCATATAAATGCATTATAGCCTACATCCACGATTGTACCCGTGCCTGATTTACAACATCCATGACTGAACCCTTGCCTAATTAACAATATCCATGACTGTACCCTGCCTGAATAACAACATGCCTATAAATGTAATAAAACTTACATCCACGACTGTACTTATGCCTGATCAACAACATCCATGACTGCACCTGTACTATATATGCATTATAACTTCCATCCACTGCTGTACCTGTGCCTGATTAACAACATTCATGACTGTACCTGTCCTATAGATGCAATATAACTTACATCGACGACTGTACCCGTACCTGATAACATCTATGACTGTACCTGTCCTATAAATGTAATATAAATTACATCCACGATTGCACCGATACCTGGGAAACAATTTTGATGATTGTACCTGTCATATAAATGCAGTTATATTAAAAGTACGAGTTTCTTTCTGTATGGGAGCTTCCGGCGATAACGATTGCTCGAGGCCGCCCTTCTCTTTATCTCTCATACAACAGGAATGTGTCTATCCTACATTACTTGCTTTTGTGACTTGACTTTTCTGAAGACCTCATTAATTTCAAATACATATAATTATTACTTCTCAACCAATCAGATGATTCTGCAACAAGTTGAAAATTTGACCAATATCTCCGACTAATGCTACCCAAACACTGACTGTCTTATTTCTCAGCCCTTTTCATTGAATAGAAGTTACTATGCGTATAGTAGCTTCTGTACAATAAACAGGTGGAGAATTGCGTTGTAAATCATCAGTTCACTGTGTAAACATTGATAACCCTGAAATATTTTCATCATCGCTAAAAATAAACTTAGTCAAGATACAGTACAGTTATTTCTCATTTGCATAAGAAACTCGCACCAAAAGTGCTGTAAATCGTTTGAAGTTATGCGATTACATATATTTAAAAATACTAATTCAATGCTTATATTTACATTTTCAGATGACCAACTGCAATTTGTAACCGTCTGTCGCAGCACTTTGTCTATCGTCGAGCGTTAACAGGTGAACAATTTTACTTCTTCTTGAGAACAACATTGCTAATTATTTTCAAAATGTGTTGTGTTGTATTCTTGATTTAAGATGAACATTGATTTAAAGTTTCATTTATCCTGCTCCACATAGCCCCATGGATAGGCCCAAAACTATTTAGCTTTATACATACAATGTATTATTATTGTTGAGGTAATTTTTTACAACGTCATTTTATCGCAAAACTGACTCAAAAGTAACGTAAGCGTTAAATAAGATTATACTATTCCTGAGGAAATTCTACCTTTTTAATACGGGAACATGAATTTGGTTATCAAACATCTCGTCCCAGGGTTGTTGTGCTCAGTCAATCTTAAACATTATCTTCCTAAAAAAGATTTCGGATAAGTCACCCCCTTTTTTAAAAAAGTACAGAACCGTTTGAACGCCGCTAAACTACGTTGTAGACGTCAAGCAGTATCTGCCAAGGTCATCGGCGTCTCTGTCTTGATTGGTGCAAGTTAACTTGAAATGGATTCAATCCCAATAAATTCCTTTGTTATTCTCTGATGAAAAAAGATTCAATCTTTGCTTTAATGATGATAGAATACGTGTGTACCGCCGTCCCGAAGAAAGTTTTTCGGACGCTACTGTGAGGAAACATGACCGTTAGGGCGGGGGTTCAATGATGGTGTGGGCAGGTATTTTGCAACCAAAACTTCTTCCTGTTCTTCAAAGGCTGCACATGGAGGATATTTCCATATTTCAAGATGACCATGCCAGACCCCAATGCGGACGGATTGTTAATGATTTAATTCATGCAACTTCACGATAATTGAATGGCCGGAAAATTCAACCTATCTGAGCCTTAAATTGAGCATCTCTGGGATGAACTTGGAAGGTGAGTGTTTAAAATCAACCCTCAAACAACATCGACCAGCTTCGGAACTTTCTTTACCAGGAATGGAATACATGTAACACCCCCCCCCCCCCCCCCGGTCTATTATTAGAGTTTGTACTCGAAGCATGAGGAAGCGTTGTTCTGCCTGTATTAACGCTCGTTGGGAACACACGCTAAATTGATCTGACTTTTCTCTGAATGTGACTTTGCAAATTAACCCTACTGTGTTTTGATATGTCAACATTTTGAAGCTTTGCAGTTGATAAAAAAAATCTCTGTATAAATACATCCACAAGACAGGATGTTGTTTACTCAGAGTTTGAGTTCTCAAATTCGAATTGTTATAAGGTTCAATGTCATGAGTTAAATTTGTTCTAAACACAAAATGTATTTATGAAATGAATAATTCATGACGTACCATTCGATATTTTTACTTTATTATGGAATAAGGCTCAAACAAAAATGGAATTATAGGAAACCAGATGAAATTCTGACTAAATTTTTCAGATTTTGTTTTCCGTTAAAACATTTTTGGTATAGTACTATAATATTAAAAGTTAAGGTTTTGTTTGTTAGTCAATTTATATAGTTTTGCACATTTTCTGTTGGTTTTATCTTACTTAATAAATAAGATAATGGTATGGCACGCAATACAAAAATATTGAAAAATGCTTAAAAACGATAAAAGACACCTTATCTTAAAATTTTGATCATTGACCTAATAAAAATTTTATGCCAGCAGAATAAGATCAATATAAGTAGTTTAATACTAATCATGTTTAAGTATTATCATCATTCAATTTTTTGTTAAATTGAATCAAAAATGGTTAGGGATTTGAAAACTGATACAGGAAATTCGGACTGGAATGTTTTTAAGAAATTGTTAATGAAAACTTAATACTTTGTATCTATGAAGTGTCACTGTCATTCATAAACTGTTTCATCGTTTAAAGAGTTTAATTACATGTAATATTTTCACTATTAAGAAAATCTCAAACATAATGAAAAATTTTAAGGGATTTTTCTTAATGTTTAAAAGATATTCAATGGCCATTAACCCAAAAAGTAGGTAATTGACCTGATTTTTGTGAAAATGCAAAATAACACTACAATCAAAGGTCTGTAACATACAGTGGGATTTTTTTTTACATTCTGAGTAAACGTCGTCCTTAAACAAATATATGTTATTTTTCTAAAATTGTTAAAATTGATTCAAACGCATTAAATGATTCTAATTTTTTTTAAAGTAGTATACTTAATATTCGACTGGACTATCCGATATTCCTTCTTAATGGACCAATGACGTTCCGAACAATAATTCCATCATAACTGTAGAAATGTATCATATACGTGACCATCATTCTCTCCAGACTATGTACGTATTACACAGGCATGTAGCATCAAGAACAGGTACAGTCTTGGATGTAAGTTATAATACACTTAAAGGACAAGTACAGTCATGGCTGTTGCTAATCAGGTACGGGTACAGTCGTGGGTGTAAGTTATAGTACACTTATATGACAGGTACAGTCATGAATTTTGCTTATCAGGCACATGTACAGACCTGGGTTTAAATTATATTGAATTTTATAGGACAGATTCAGTCATGGATGTTGTCAATCAGGCACGGGTACAGTCATGGATGTAAGTTATATTGAATTTATACGACAGGTACAGTCATGGATATTGTTAATCAAGCACAGGTACAGTCGTGGATGTAAGTTATACTAGTTTGCATTTATGGGACAGGTACAGTCATGAAAGGTGTTAATAAGACACGGGTACAGTCTCGGATGTAAGTTATATTGCATTTATAGGACAGGTAAAGTCATGGATGTTGTTTGTCAGGCACGGGTACAGTCGTGGATGTAAGTTATATTGCATTTATATGACAGGTACAGTCGTGGATGTTGTTTATCAGACACGGATACAGTCGTAGATGTAAGTTATATTGCATTTATAGGACTGGTACAGTCATGGATGTTGTTAGCCAGGCACGGGTAATGTATACTTTTCTTTTATTATACTTCGAGGTAAATACAGACATTGATGATGTTTGCTGAAATATTTATATTTGTTTGTTGTTGTATTAATGAACAAACCTTAAGAGGTTTTGGGTTTTTTTTTTATTTTAAATAATATTTTATTCGATATATATCGAATGGGATTTGGCAGCAGGCACAAAACACTGTGCCGGATAATTATGCCAGTGCCAAGGTGGCATTTTTGCACCCGCTTAAGATGCAGATTCGGAAAAATCCACATATACCAAATGATAGACCATTGTCTAGAGAGTATATAATCACTTTTGTTTTTAGTGTGTTTCACCTGACAGGTGAGATATTTACCTTTAAAAAATAATATCCCATAGGAAAATGATAATTCCCATAGGAGAAACGATTCTCCAACGGGAAATATTGACAATCCTATGGGATTTTCTAAAAAACCTATAGGAATATTATTTCCTATAGGAGAAAGCTATTTCTTGTAGGAATTTGACTCAGACAGGTAGTTTTCCTATAGGAAATCCTATCGGATTTTATCAAATCCTATCGGAATTGAAATTCCTATAGGAAGTTCTTGTATTCCAATAGGAAATTTCTAATTTCTAATCGGAATACTGTTTTTCCTATAGGAAAAATTATTTTCCTGTAGGAATTTAGTTTTGAAAGGTAAATATCTCACCTGACAGGTGAGATACAATGATAACAAAGGTAGTTGTAAACTCTTTAAGCAATGGTCTATCATATGGCATATTTGAATTTTTCGGTATATGCAGCTTAGACGGGTGCAAAAATGCCACCTTGGCACTGGCATAATTATCCGGCACAGTGTTACAACTTATCTCAGCCTTAATCCCTAAATCTTAAGTTTATTATACTAATAAAAAAATCTGGTTTATCGTGGTATTTTAATTACTTTATATGTTTTTATTAGCGATAATGTTGATCTTAAAAATGAATTCGTACGCTAAAATTTTTATATGATTCTAAATTTATACTATACATTTGCTAATTAACGTTACACTGTTAATCTTTCCCTATTTGCGTTAACGGCGTTCCATACAGCAGATTAGATAACTCCACAGCATTCTCTTTGTTTGTATAAATATGCATTAGATATATTTTCTTCTATTACTGTTTATAAATATAAACATATGTTATACGACAAAACAATCTGGATATTCCGACTTTAACATTAGCGTGCAGGTACAGTCATGGATGTCCGGTACCAGCATTGCCGAGTACACTCGCGGATGTTAGCGGATTGACCCCACTCGACTTTTCATTCAGTCACAATGACCCATTTCATTTTTCATATTGAAACTGACCACAATGACAGGGTAATAAATTTGGTAACTGTCTTTTATTATATTTTGATTTGTCCGATTTCAATATTAGATTGTAAATTAAAATATTAAAGGTAAAACCATACAGTCGTTCATTCATTCTTGTTATTTTTACATGGGTTGCTAATATTTTCAATTCTTCTTATCTATTGGTAACAACTTAACAGTAGCTAAATTTGGTTAAATAGCTGAGGCTTGAAATTTTATTCAACCTCAAACCCTTGTGACCTTTGACTTTCGACTCCGTAATGCATATTGACGCAGACTTAACCTGCTGCACATCTGATCGACGACATATTGTAAACTGTCATTGACAGCACAGGCCAAAAAATTTTAAACAGTTCGTTTTTAGTGTAACACGAGTCCACCTGATGAAAAACATATAATTTATATATGGTTCAAAATAGAATCAAATAGGCTCAATAAGCCCAGGTTACATACACACAGACAATCTTTTTGGAAGGTCCTATTATTTATAGGAGGCATCGAAGTCAACCCTGGACCAATTAATAAAAATGCAACGAAAAACAACGATGAAAATGACACATAGTTTGAATGTTTTAGACAAAAAGGGATGCATTTTATTCATCTTAACATAAGATCCCTACCTCCGAAAATATCAGAACTTAGATTATTTGTATCCAAATCTAAACAGCAAAGAGAGGGTTCACAGAAACATGGTTAGAGCATTCAGTTCTGGACGGAGAAATATCTATTGATGGCTACTCCATACTTAGAAAAGATCGCTGTAAAACTGGGGGTGGTGTCTGTCTGTGTATACAGAACAAGTATCCTTTTTAAAATTACCAGACCAAAACAACATGGAAGGAATATTCATAAATATATTTTTACCGAAAACAAAGCCATTAAAAGTATAAAGGAATTTACTACAGACCGCGAAACCAATCTGACTTTCTGGAATCTTTCGAAAACAGTCTACATTTCATGAGAGCTGAATGTGAAATATATATTTTTGGTGATTTAACATCGATCATAAGCCAATCCACCCTTTGTATAAAGCATGGGTACAAGTTCTGAACATATTTAACTTAAAGAAAATCATAGACAAACCTACGAGAATCACAGATTCATCAAGATCAATACTGTAAATTCCTTATTTTTCGCGAGTACTTAATTTCGCGATTCTACCGTTTTCCATTAAATCGCGAGAACATAAAATCGCGAATGCCATTTTTTTTATCATCGTGTTATGTAGTTTAATCTGTCCAAAAAATAAAAGCGAGATTTTAAAATTCGGGAGATGTGCTTCTCGCGAGTTTACGCAGATATTAATTCCTCGCGTTTAATTAGGAATGTAGAGTATTTGATCATATATTAACAAATAGAAAAGAAAACTTAATACAATATAACACAATAGATATGGTGCTAAGTGACCATCTTATTATTTATTGCTCATGTCGCATCTCTAAAGAGCATTTTAAACACCATAATTCCGCAAAAGTGAGATCTCTTAAGAACTACAGCCCTGCAATTCTATAAAAAAAAACTCATCTGTTAAGAATGGGCTCCATGCTTTACAAACTACGTGAACGAGTCATAGAAAAAATTTCAGATGATTTTTAACCGAGTGTTAGATGAAGTAGCTCCAGTGAAGGAAGGCCGTCTCAAACAACGTACATAACCGTGGATGACACCAGATATCCTTGACCTTATCAACGAAAGAGACAAAGCCCTATATCAACATAGGAAATCTGGACAAAAAGAAGAGTATAAAACCTTTTGTGAACTTAGCAGTAAAACTCAGAGAGAGATAAGAAAACTCTTGACTGAATAATTTTCAAACAAAATAGAAGAGGAAAAAATAATCCC
This sequence comes from Magallana hongkongensis, assembly GCA_016163765.1. Lineage (NCBI taxonomy): Eukaryota > Metazoa > Mollusca > Bivalvia > Ostreida > Ostreidae > Magallana > Magallana hongkongensis. The sequence goes on along the minus strand of WFKH01003881.1, from coordinate 35,561,463 downwards.
AAAAAAACTTTGGAATCACCTAAAAGACATTGGCTTAAAAAATAAACAAAAGCAGGACAGCAAGATCTGCCTAAATATAGAGGGTGAAGTATGTCATGATCCAAAAACTGTCAGCAACCACTTCAAAACTTATTTTACTAGTATAGCTTCCACTTTGGTTAACAAGCTACCGCAAGGTTTAAATATTTTTAATGTTGACTCTGTAAATTTTGATACATTTTACCAGAAGAAAGGTGTTGAAAACTGTCATTTTTGTTCTTAAATCTGTAAGTGAAGATTTTATTTACAAAGAACTTTTAAGACTTTGCCCTACCAAAAGTACAGGTCTTGATGACATCCCAGCTAGATTTATTAGAGATGGGGCAAATGTTTTGAAAATACTCATAACATATGTTGTTAATCTTTCTTTTACTTCTGGTACAGTTCCAGATTATATGAAAGTTGCTAGAATCAAATCACTGTACGAAAAAGGCAGTTCACTTGATGTTGGAAATTATAGACCTCGGCTGTTAGTATTTTTAATATTGTTTCTAAGGTTTTAGAGAAGGCCGTTCATTCACAACTTGTAAAATTTTTAGATCAACACAAAATCATATTTGAGTTTCAATCGATCGGGTTTTAGAGGCCATTTTTTTACTGACACATGTTTACACTTGTTTGATTTTTTAAAGACAATATAGCTAAGGGCCTTTATACAGGTATGATTTTGCTGGATCTTCAGAAGGCTTTCGATACTGTCGATCATGAAATTTCATGTATTCATGTAAAACTAAAAGGTATTGGTATAAGAAATATTGAATGGTTCAAATCGTATTTATCAAAAAGAAAACAGTATGTGCAATTAGAAAATGTTATGTCCGATCCTGGTTTTGTTAATTTTGTGAATTGCGGGGTACCGCAAGGCAGTATCCTTGGTCCTTTGTTATTCCCAATTTATGTCAACGATATGGCTTCCAGTATTTATCTTGTTTATCACAAGAAGTAACTGTGTGGTCATAAATCAATTGCCCCAAAACTTTTAGAACTTTAAGTGCAAAGTATCTGAAAGAGACACATTTTGATGAGTAATTTTACATGCATTGTTTACAGAACAGTTCAAAGATGAGAACTATCACTACACTAAAGGTCAATAAGAATAAGAAAGTTTGTATACATGCTGAAAAATTACACATTAAAAAAATGTATGACAAATAGCTAAATCAAGCTAGTCTGAATAGCTTTTATAAAGCTATATATCTTTTTCAAGCTATATAGCTAAATCAGGAGATTGTACTGGACCTGTTTATACTGTTTGTTAAACAGCTATCTACTGTTCCATTGTTATATAAGGTAGGTATTTATAGATTTACATGCCTTTCATCTATGTGTAAAACATTAACATGTATTTATCAGTATTAAATATATATAAATAATTGGCACACAGTATAAAAAGGCATGTTTACAACTGTCTTTTTCTGTCACTATCTTTATTATACCACGCGCAGCGAGAGGTGGGGGAAGCCCCTTCGCGAAGAAAGGCTTAATGGTAACACCTATGTATAATATATAAGAAAATCAGTGCAAAATGAAAATTAAATCAGGGGTACTAACAGCTAAAAAAATTTCGTCAAGCTCCTGCGCGCCGCCATGTTGGCCGCTATTTTGTTCGACAAAGTTACTCGATCATTAAATGACTGACTAAAGTTATTTGCCCCTAAACTTCTTTAAGGTTTCAATCAAAAGTAATTTATATGATAAGTTTCAAGAGTGCTTTAATCAGGAGATACGTCTTGTTTCACTTACGTCTTATTAAATTATTTTAAAATGGGAGAAAAATGCAGGTGTCGCCACAGAGGCTTGGTTGTCGGATAGTGAAGTTTTTTATTATTTCTTCCCGTAGACTAAAATTATAAATATTCATTTGGTAATCTTATGTGCATATCTGTGTATTGCAATAAAAACATTCGCTGAAATCCCCTGTTTCAATCATGTTAAAAAGGTGTATTCAATGTACATTTGAAAAAGTGAAGGGACGACACAAGCCATCTTGGATTTATTTGGGGTCCTCGGTTCACGATATGTTTTAAACAAGTTCTCCAACGATTTCGGACGAGATCTAGGTGGAAAAATATCAAATGACTTATCCTTATCGTCTGATTACATCCAATTCGATCCCTTAACGAGGCCGAGTACAGTTCGAGTACGCACGCTATCGCGAAGCGTTTCATTTGCATTGTGACGTCATCTTTTTCCTTGGTTGACGCCATGACGTTATGGTTTCAACTGCAGATATTCAGCAAAATTTGTCGAAATAGCTCGTTTGAGGCGTAAAATGGAAATTATACTGTAGAATAAACATAAATGTCTTGAAGTATAAGCTATATTTGGGCTCGGATCGAAAACATGAAGGTTCGGCAAGCCTAGCCCTCTGTCACGTTTTCCTACCCCGCCTAAATATAGCTTAATACATGTATTTCAAGACAGTAACCACGTATTTTATATTTATGACCCTTACTATATGATATTATATAAATATATATTTATTACTTAAATATGTCTGAATGTTTTGATAATACTATAAAGATCACCATTTCCGCCTTTGTCAAATAAAAAATAGCCATTATCTGACAAATCTGGGAAATTGGGCATACAAAAAAAAATTGATAAGACCACTGGAACAAACCAGGAGGTAAAAGGGTTTTTTTATTTGATCATTTGATGCCTTTTAGCAACAACATTCATATGTGGAACATAAGAAAAAATCCCTAGGTTGATACATTTCAACCAAAATCCCATAGGGTCCTATGTTAAAAATTAACAAACTTTGAGATGACCCCCGAAACAAACGATGTGGTAAATGTCTGATCTTTTTATCTTAAAATAATAATTATATCAGTAGTAATTCATGTATAAAAATTTCATCAAAAAGCTAGGGCAGAACAAATTAGACCCGGTCTCGTTAAATAGGTAACAGGAGGTCACCAAGTACACCCGCTGGTATTGCATTATTTTTGACACCTGTCAATCATTTATCGACATTTGGCAAGAGACCAGCGCGCACCGACCGGTCAAAACCTGTTATACCATGGCATGATGCCAGAGCATACCAACCGGTTAGAACCGGTTATAATAGGACAAAGTGCCAGCTGGCAATAGGCCAGCGCGTGCCAACCGATTGAACCTAGATCATCATGACGTCATGGAAAAAAAACAGTGGTGGCAAGATGCCAATTATGACTTCATGGAAAAAATGACGTCATGAAAAAAAAACTAGCGAGACCTATATGACATCTGTCAATCATCAGCGCGTGCCAACGGTCAGAACCGGAAGTAGCTAGACGTGTTCTTATACCTAAAAAACCACTTGACCTCAAAAGTGCACTCAGTTGACCTCCGTACCTAGGGGCTTGATACTACTTGTATTTATTAAGAAAATCAATTAAAAAAATAAACGAATGAAACGATAACCTGGAACAGACTACAGTTTTTTAACCTTTGTGCCTTTAATTAATTCAATTTAAGTCATTAATTTAAGTATGTATTGTGTCTTCTGATAAATCAGAAACACTTGACTAAATCAAAATTGTGGGTGTAAACGAACGAAATTGTTTTATATTATGTAAACTGATTATCTATATAGTTTTGTTGTATTCTGGTTTTTGCGTGGGCTATTAAGGTATGTAATAAGATGAAGTTGAATAAATTTATTGTAAAATATTATTTCATCAACTTTTTTCTTAGCTAACAAGTAAAAACATTTGAATAAAGAGAAATTCATTAAATTGCTTCCGTTTATAAGTAAATAACCTTAATCTGAACAGTTCATGCCTGTCATATAAAAAGAGCAAAAATAAAATTGAAAATTGGACTTATCGATTTGAATATTGTTACCTCTTTTACAAATAGTTTCATCATGGTGACAAAAAGCCGAGAAGGTTTGTCACCGTGTAAAAACGACTTATTTTGAATAAAATAATGTCACTTCAATCCATCGCAAATTCGTTCTAATTAGACCTTGACCGCAATACATTAATCTTGAGTAATACTGTCAATTAATTATGTATTGTGGCAAGAGTAACTTTTTTATTAATTTATGACTGTATATGTAATTGATATAAAGTAGTTGTTGTCCGCAATGTTAATAAGATAGCGACTGGACCTTGTATGGTCCATGTCGGTGTAAAAAAGAATAATGACTCCCGTAGAAAGATAACGGGGGTCATTCCACAAAGAAAAATTACCCTTTTGCCTGTAAAGTGTCATTTCAATCAAAATGAGCACAACGTAAAGAGATATGACTCCCGTTAAATTATGATCCCCTTATTTTTTTTTTTTATTATTATTTTTTTTTATTTGAGGGGGTATTCCGTTTTCTGAGTTTGCTTAATGAAGACCTCTCAATGTTGCAACTTTAAGTTTTCAATTAAATTTTTACTAAATAATAAAAAAGGATAAAGAAACGCGATGATTTTATTTTACTTGTATCGCATGCTACTAATCTGACTGATAGTACATGTTTATATATATATATACAGAGGCAAATTTGCCTCTACCAAATCCTTGGCCACCGTCCGAGGGGCTTTACTGTCATCTGGGGAGGGGGGTTGCATAGTACTTTATAGAGAATATGCATTATTTTTGTTTTAAATTATAGGGCATTTAGGAGGTAAAACAGTGCATTATTGGGACAAGAAAGATTTTTCTTCGAAAATAGTAACTTCGTGGGCTCTATTATTAGGGAGGGGTGCCATTTACAATGTTTTAAAAGTACATTCTACGCATTGATATATATTTATACTTTCTATAGTTAATTCTATTAGTTAAAAACTTAAACTATTACCTAAACACCTTAAACCTCCGCTAGTTTTCAGCTCAACGAAACAAAGTCGGAGGCCTTTATGCTTTACCATTGGCGTTGGCGTCCAAATAAAGTTTTTAAAGCAAGCCTCATATATCTACGAGAGCCAAGAAGGATCATTCCAAGTTCGAGATTCGAAATACGAGATTCGAAATACGAGATTCGAAATTCAAGATTCAGTATCTAAATTAACCAATCAAATCATTAGTTCAACTTTATTTCTTCTTCGAGACACTATATTAGTGTCATAACAATTGATAGTTTTTTATTAATAATATTGAGAATAATCCGAACATTATTCAACATTATTCTGATATGATATTATGAAAGTATAACACACGAAAAGTCGTGAAATATACTAGCGTTAGAGAGTATTAACAAAACACCTTGAAGTTCATGATTATTTAAATTTGTTAAATGAAGGAATCTATGTTGAAGGAGCCATACTGACATCCAGTAAGGCGGCCAACGGGAAATAACTATGATAGCAATGCTTGTGCATAGAACTATCTTTGCCTAGTTTGATTGTTTTATTTTTTTAAGTGTCAATGAAGTGATATGGACATTGTTATTGTAACGTGTCGAGGGGTCCGCTATCTAGTCATTTCTAGGGTTTGGGGGTTGAATACAATAATAATTTTCCTCTCTAAAAAGATTGTTGATTATAATTGGCCTACACAATGGTTTTCCCTTACTTAGGGCAAAATCACAAAATGAATATGGTCGGCCAGGATTGAAACTTTAATAACACCACGAGGTAAACACTACTTATGCCTTATTCAGGCGGTAGTGATTACCCGCGGCACGCCCTAGCTATAGAGTCTACTCAAGAGGTAAACCCTCAGCAGAGGCAGTCACTGTGTTAACGCCTTATGCAGGACGGACAGTGTACTATCTCTAACTAAAGGCGTACCCCATCCCTAATACTACTAGAGTATCAGCGACGACTAACCTAGGCTGACCTCCAAGAGGACAGCCTCTATAATAACCAACTAGTGGTCGGCCTCCAAACACGATTGGTCCTAAAATTATCAATGTGGCAAGCCTCTCTCTCAAGGCAACTCATCTACCAAAATCGTACCTTAATTAGCCTCGCAATTCCTCTCTCTTTGAACACTCCTAGGGAAAAAAACGCAGCGACTGCGACGCGCTCGCTTAAATACCCTTTGTGGGTCACGTGACAATCTCCGCTGGTTGCTAGGCGACTATACAAACACAGTCGTCATAGGCCGTACGCATGATTACATAACTCAAAATCGTTACACTATGTTTGACAAATAAGCAATTTTGACATTACCTAGTTTAACCAAAATTTACAAATCCATACATACCTGTAGAAGTAGTTTTAATAATATTTGGATAAATCAGCCCATATAAGTTCAAAGACATTGTGTATAATGCAGAATTACATGCAAGGTGGCAGGGGACAGGTTTTTTTTGGATACAACCCACTGTAACCATGGGATGTGTGTCTTCGGAACTCTGTAACTAGAATTTCCTCAGTTCTCATTCAGCACAAATACCTTTAATTCACTCCTTATAAGACCAATCACCAATTTCTGAGTCAAAATACTAGTCAGAACGTGTTAAATTTTCTTCATAGTGGTTTTTCTGAGATTTCGACCTTTCATATTTCGCCATTTTTCATGATTTTTAGCTTTTTAGACCTCCCCCAGCTAATTCCCTGCAAAAGGTTGACCTTCCGTACCGTGTGCATGTTGCACCATCACTTGTCAGAAACGTATCGGTGTATAGTTTACCATGTCCCATCCACCTACTTTTCGTGTTATTTTACCTCCAGTCTGTAACTTGCAAGTCCACTGTTAAAGTCAACACAACAGTCATAGCCGCAAGTTTCGCATTTTACTTCTGATTCTCATGTACTTAACATTAGGGGCCTACATATTGCATATCAATTTCAACACGAGACATCCCTCTAACTGTTGATAATCATTAAAAATCATTTCATGAATTTTAGCAACACTCATAAGCCTTCAAGTACAGCAGCTTTCAATTTTACAAAAATATTGAATCTATTGTTTAATATTATATCAATTTTCGAGGATTATTTTTCTCTTTTGATTCTTAATTTTAAATCAAAATTATGCTTATACCCACATATTAGGCATTTATATAATGGCTTGTTTCACTTCCAAAACAAACATTTTATTGATCTTTATGATAAAAATATGACTGCCATTAAAAAAAAGCATTGCAATGACTTAAAAAAATGTTCTCAAAGTTTCGTGATAAGTTTTTTTTTTTCGGGAATATAAAAGTTCAAATTACAATGATCCTCAGAGAACATACGTTTTATTAAAATTCAAATCGTTGATCAAAATAATTTCTATTGTTGAATAAGATATTTTTTCAACACATTTTAACGATAACCAAACTTGTTTCCTTTTGTACATTTTTATAAATCATTGTTATTTCATAGCCAAATTGGTAAAGTGATCCTGATTCAGAAATGAACACATTTGCATTCGTAAATAAGTCCTTTTTTAACCTCTTGGTCTGATTAAGCTATAAATGCCTACATTGATAGCAAAATATTCAAAGTATGTGCTTAGTTATCATACATCGTCAAATATAAATTTATGATGTAAAATATAAAAACACGACATGTAAAAATAACGTCAAAAAAGCACGTCGCATTAATTATCCGAATTTAATTTCATTGGATTTCCTAAATCTACCAGTTCAAATGTTAGGTAGCTTTTAGAAAATAGAACTATATCTGTTTCCAAATTTGTAAGAAACATGATTAAAAATTTATAAAACGATAAGTTGATATATCTCCCTATGTTGTTGACAACAAATGATTGTTAATGATTTTATATGTATGTTCTGAGAGACATTCTGTTACTGGATTTCATTGGATAACATCTTTGTACCAATCAGAACCCTTCTAATATTTGAATTTCAAACAATGACTCTTGAACAAACAAATACAAATCTAATGCGTATTATGCAAGATCGCGAATGTGTATATCTATTAAAACTGCTTCTTCATATCATCAATACAATATGGTATGATTTGGCATACCCAAATCGCAAAAAAAAAAAACCCAGGTCAAAACACATAAAAAGGCCAATAAACCAACAGTGATTCAATTAATAAATGTAAATATTTTATTGAAAACACCCATAAATCATGCAAAGCACAAATATATTATTTAAACTATGTGAAATATTTGAAATATTACAAAGTGTGAAATAGATTTACTAAATCAATTAATGTTTTCGGTTTAACAATTGTGGGCATAGCAGGAAATTTTTTGCTTCAATTTCAAACTTCGTCGATCTAATTTTCCCCCGCATATTTCAATAGCATCATTTCGCAATTATTTGTTTTTGAGATCTTGAGATGTACCAGTCCGTTCCATCATTATACTTAATTATGCAACAAAGTTAATATATATAGAAACTGCAATGCATTTATTAATAATTCAGTAATGACACATAATATCCCCTAATTGCGGTCATGAATTTCAAAGCAACCTAGACATAAATCTTCAATCCAAAAGTATTTGGAATCCTTTCAACACCATTACCTTGAATCAAATTACAAATTCTCATCGCATTAGATTGTTAACACGATTCACCTAAAAGTCAAAGTTCAAGAGATAATGAACAAGATGAAGTGTATAAAAGAGGCGTTCGTTTCTTGTTTCAGTATTCCAGTGTTTTCCTTTCGGAATCAAAAGGTAAGATTCTTAGATAATATGCAATGCTATTTACATGGTTATTTTCGGTAAGTGATTTTTTCGCTAATCTTGACTATTGCAGACTCAATCTGTTTAAAATCGCCTTAACACTGATCAAATTTTAAGTAAAAAGAAGTAAATTGCAGTTCCTTAGTTTAAATTTTAACTGGTTTGATAATAGTTTACGCGTAAAACAACTAGAAAAAATACTCCCCATTTAAAATTTAATGTAACTACTTTAGAATAACGGTTTTCATTGCTTACGATTGGTGTTTACAGATACTCTATCAAAAAAATGAATTTCTATATCAATTTTTAAAAAATATATACATGTACACAGTACTTATGTTTTAAATATTATACACAGGATTTTGTTCTGTTGTATTGAAAGTCCATGTGGAAAATATGTTAAGAAAAATGCTTATTTTATTAAAATGAAATACATGGCGAGAAATAAAACGTGTCTCTTCTTTTCATTTTTTTTTTATATTATAAAACAATATTTTCAATTTTAGAAGCAACTATGAACACCTTTGTGATTTTATCCGTATTGGTGGCATCTTGCTACGCTGGTTACGACAAGAAACAAGTTGGGGGCCCATTCCCAGGTAATCATCAAGTTGCATTTATATCTTCTGGTATCGCATATCATTAACGTATAATAATATCATAATCTACTGTATATTTGTGTGAAATAAAGTCGTCTTCTCTAAGTCTTGGTCAAAGGAAACTAATTCAGGATTTGATGTGCCATTTTACCCTTAGTGAATATGGGAATGATTCATTTTTACAATATTCAAAGTCTTCTACAAATAAAATATTCTATTGTAGGTGGTCAAAAGCCAGGAACCTGCCCCTACAACTCTGAATCTGGCTCTCTGGGAAATTATTGCTACAATGATTTTCAATGTCCCGGCCAACAAAAGTGTTGCTACGTATTTTACTCAGCACAAAGAAGATGCCAAGTTCCCCAGGAACTTCAAAGACCTGGTCAATGCCCATACGATTACTATGGTCAACAATATGGAACTGGATATTGCAACACTGACTGGCAATGCCCATACGGATATAAATGTTGCAGTGGCGCTAATGGGGGCGTAAACACCTGCAGAAGAGCTCAGTACGGAATTTACCCAAGCGTCGGTGGACCTTATCCTGGAGTCGGAGGACCTTACCCAGGCGTCGGTGGACCTTACCCAGGCGTTGGTGGACCTTATCCTGGCGTCGGCGGACCATACCCAGGCGTCGGTGGACCTTATCCTGGCGTCGGCGGACCATACCCAGGCGTCGGCGGACCATACCCAGGCGTCGGCGGACCTTACCCAGGCGTCGGTAGCGTTTACCCAGGCGTCGGTGGCGTTTACCCAGGCGTCCATAAAAAGAAAGTCTATTAACCTCCGCAACAATTTTTTTTTCTACTTGTTAAATTGTAATAAATAACGCTTCAGCAGAATAATGTGTGAGTGTTTGTCTTTATAAAATCATATTATAATATCATAGCATAATATATGACTTGGCAAACAAGGCGAATGTATAAACAATGTACCACATTGTCATCTATCTTGATTTTTCTTAGACCTTTCAAAAACTTGCAGCACGCCAATGACAGGAATAGTATTATAAAAATGATAAAGCGCTTTTTTATTCTTTACTTGGAGATTGATGTGTCTTTCTTATCTTAGTTTTAAATAATAACATTATTATTACTGTGATATATCGAGTTCTCCTTAAAAACGTGCACATGCACAGATAGTCGAAAAGGACAAGAAAAACTAGCTGGAATTTTTTTAAGGACTTTGATCATTTCTCAAGCAAAATCCTCAGTAAGCCATTCATATAACTGTTTACAGAAATATGTCAGAAAGGTGGCTGGGTGAGATAGATTTTCTTTTCAGTCACATTTTTGTCACATTTGGTATGACTGATTTTTAAAGGGATTCAACATGTGAAGAAAAAACCTGAAAGATGTGTTTACATATTTACGTTTGTCTTTGTAAAACATCCGACGCAAATATGAACTTAAATAATGTTGGAAGACCATGTTGGCGCAAGAAATTTTCTACAACAACATTTTACATGTATATATTCGATCTTCATTTTTTAACAGATATCATATTTAAAAAGTCATTTCCAATTTTTGCTTCCGTAGGTTTTTACTGTTTTTGTCAAAAATAAATGAAATGAATCAAAATAAGTATGTTTTATCCCTGCTTTGTCTCAAAGGTAATATTTTCGGTGATTAAGATACTCTTGAAGGAATTGTAAAGAGCTGACAAGAGGTAATCACCTATCGAACCGCCTTATCCTCCTTTATTTTTTTCCACAAACGAATTCGAATAATTGTATGCCCTAATAAAGGTATTTACCCGAGTTATTATGTTATGCTTAATATTTGGTAGTATAGTTTTATTGCCTTGCCTAGTGGTGTTTAAATAAGTAAGCATTGATAATATTCAACCTACAATGTTTATTTCAAGCTCATGTACAAGTGGTTACTTGTCTTGTTGTGGGTCACCGTCCTACAACAGAGACGGTGGCTGTAATGTTTTTAACAAATTCAAACAAATCAGCTGCAATGGACAGTTCTTGAACAGTCGAAAGGTTTCCACTTTCCTAGTGTCCATAGTCCTCATATTACCTAACCATATAATTGGACTTCTCAGGAACCACTAACAGTTGTGTTTTCATTTGTCTCCCCCTGTTGTTGACAGCGAAATTGTGCAAAAGCAATCTTTTCAGCTCCTCCCAAAATATCTAACCTTCTTTGACTACCTTTTATATTCTCTGTCCATTTAAAGTTCCTACATGTTGTGGCACACCCTCACCTCACATTTCATTCCTGAATTGTGGTTCCGATGATTCTCCAGTCACACGACTTTATGCTAACAGAACGTCTTCATTTTAACCAATGCTGCAAGTGATTCCATTGGTTTGCTTGTGGTCCACTTGACAGTTCATCTGCCAGATATGTACAGTGATGTTAGCCATCAGCGTCCAGCTTTGCAGGGGTAGTTTTAAATGTAAGTGAGTTGTCAGGTAGTCAGTTCACTATCTGATTGTTTTCATGGCAGTTATGAAGTTTATTTGTTATCGTCCACCCTAAAGCTAAGCAAAGATGTTCTAGTTAATAGGCAGAATTAGTTTTTATCTGATGGATTATTTCTACTCACGTTGCATGTAACAACATGCTGTACACTTTCAATAAGTTCTTTCAAATGATGTTATGATAAATGATACCTGTCCACGGATAACCCTTTATACTTCATTTTCATATACGATGTACATTTAAAATGCTGAAGGCTTAGTAAACCAGCAAAAGCGAGCATTTTTGAAATTCTAAGCCCTAATTACATATTTTTTTTTAAGTTTGTTTCTGTTCTTTCTCTTTTTAATTCACCATTTTATTATTGTTTATTTTTAGGGGTGTGGATGTTGTCTTTTTCATTCACATGATAGTGTCTTTGCGCATCTACATGTTTAGTACAAATTACAACAACTATATAGATTGAATTGTCAAAACAATGACAAATTATAGGAATCGGACTTCTGTGTTGATTATATTTGAAGAAATCCTCTCCTCTACTGGTCTTAGCTGTGCATAAAAAGTGATATATTGCTTTTTACAACTGTACAATCGAATAAGGATTGATATCTAGCATTAAAACAATTCGCCCAGCCAAACAAAAATATAACTTAAATACTGTACATGTATACAGGGTTATTCTTGCCCCGTGTTATTTTCGCCCTTCTTCACTTGCAAACGGGTTCGCCCCGTTTTCAATCCGCCCAGACAAAGTTGTGATTAATGAGAGATAATTGGAGACATTTGAATTCCCCAGTCTTAAATTCGCTTGCTGACAACGAGAGCGAAATGAGCGAAAATAAAATTGGGGCGAATATTTCCCTATATACAGATTACAGATACAGGAGGTCATAGAACAATTAATCGGCATAGGAGTTCTCCGGAGGTGGCTTTATAAAATACAGACTTAATTAAAGGAAGACTTTAAATTTCCAAATGTCGTTGATTCTTACTATACATATATAAAATTCTCAAGGGGTGTTTTGAGTCATTTACACTATTTTTTTTAAATTGCATCAATTATTTTGCAAGATGTGAATGATTCTTTTAAATTAGTTCTTTCAAACATTTTTATAGTTCAAATTATTGCTCATACCAAATCTTGTTCTACGTATTGTTTGCAAAAATGCGGGTTTTTAATTCTTAACTTCAGTTTCCCCCGCGATTTGGTTAATAGTGTAAAACACACAGCACAAAAACAAATACTGTGGAATCATTTTTATTCGGGGGGGTCAATGTTCGTGGGTAGTGAAAATTTTCCTAGTTTGTGGGGACGTAACGGGATAATTTTATTAAATATTAAACAAATGTTTGTATGTACGTTCGTGGGGATGTAAATTCGTGGGCATGGTTTACCAACGAAAGCCACGAACATTGGTCCCCCACGAACAATTTTGATTTCACAGTAGTAGAATGATTATAGTCAGAAATACATAGTCATCGGTCATATATATATGTTTATGTTTTATGCAATATTCATATGGACAGTCAACTGATATATTTAACTAGACGATACTAAACACTTGCTTTATGACAAGGGTTATTCAGAGTATTTTTATAATTATGAATAAATCTGATTTAAACTTAATCACCATAGGCCGTCACGTGACACGTGTCGTGGTAATATAAAAAGGGTTCTATTTGCGCTGATGTACCCAATGGTGGTTATAGATATTCATCTTCATTTCTATACGTTCGCTTGTACAATGTGTATATAAAAAGCCAGATTATTTGTAATGTACTGTGTAGAAAAAAATTTAATGGTGAATTAGTTATAATTACCTATTCATACTAATAAAAAAGGTATTTTGACAGCTTATTTTCATGACCATTTTTATATATGCAGCGATTTTTTAGCAATCACATTGCTGACGAAAGCTTAAATTAAACGATACATATTGCATATTCAAAAGGAAATGAATATGCACATTATATTTTGAAACGATGTTGAATTTTCGTGTAATGATAATCGAAAAAGATTAAGTTTGACTATTATTATGTTTTCGTTTTCCGGTTGGAAAGTTTAACAAATAAGAGATTTATTACAGTTTGTATAGTTTGATTCATGGTTGGTGTTTATGGTAAATTATGAAAATTCTAATATTATTTCGTTAGTGTTCAACTCATAGTTTATTCTTTCCCAACCAAATTTTGCCGATTTGACATTTTTAACATTATAGTTGAAAGGATGTACCCAAAAACTTGATCTGGCTTACGTCTAAGTAATGTTAAAGATGCTCTTATGTTAGAAAAACATTCGAATAAAGAAAAATCCAATGATTCATACGTTCTACTGTGGTATTTCATGTCATCATAAGTTTATGTATTTTTATTGTCACTACATCTTTGCTAGCCAAGGATCTACGATCCGCTCCGCTCCTCTCCTCTACTACAGTACAGGAGCGGATCGTAGACCCTTGGTTAGCGAAGACGTTGTTAATAAAGATTTCACAACATAAACATTTTACCTTGTGGTTGCTCTGCTAAAGACTTGGTAGCAATAAATCTTAATGCATATTTCTTTAACTAATAAAAACTCATGCTCTTTTTAATCAATTTTGTGCAAGATATATTTGAATTTAATATTCTACGTCAATGAAAACTGTCATTTTTTTTTATTTGAAAGAGCAGTTTTGAAATCAACTCATTTGGTTTATAAAAACAAGCAGACAAAAATATTATAACACAGTTTATTATTTATAGAATTGGAGGGCATTAACTTCTCTTTAGCTTTAAACATTTACTAATTAAACAGAAAACTAAATCTTAAGAAAGGTTGAAGTATGCATGTACATTAAATTTGCAAACAGACAAAAATATGCAAACACAGAATATATATAATGAAAATTGAGAAAATAACTAAACTTTTTTGGGGAATAATTAGCTTAAAACATGCCCTAAATTTAAAAAAAAAAAAACCTAGTTAAAATCAAAAAATCTTTCACTAATGTACATTACATGAATTTCTTTGGTCGATCAATTAAAGATCCGACTTCAAGATCACAAAGATTTTTGTTTTGCCAACAAGCTTAATAAGTTTGCTTCAAATATAATGCCTTCCCGTAATCGCGTATCGACAATATTTATTATTCATTAAATTTTACAAGTGCATTTATTAAGGATTTAAATTTTTTAAACCCCTGTCCATAATGAAATTGCTATGAATGTATAAGCTCAAACCTTTGGTCACAATTTAATTGAAAAATGTCTAAGTTGCATAATGCACTTTAAAAAAATTGAAAATGACTGACAGACGTACAATTATCCTATTCTAATGAAATGAAATATTAAAAAAAATAAATGAAAAAGAAAAGTACGTCAACAAAAAAATGTGTAAGTAAACCTGTATATAAATCAACAAAAAATCACATATAATTAAAAAATATCATTGTAATGGATTTTTTAAAAGCTAAATTTGTATTATGATAATTCAGTACTTCACAAATGAAACAAGCAACAATTATTTATTGGAAAAAAATTATCTAATATATTGTACGAAATTTAATAAGAAAAAATTAAAGTTTTATTCTATAAATCAGATAATGTAATGATAAAAAGGTGCATACCTTTATTGGCTATATTTGTGAAATTCAACTGTCTATATATTTCAACGACGTTCGATATTAATTAGTTATTTAAGAGATAACTGACAAATTTGAATTGTCATTCTTATTAAAAAGTAATACAATCCTAGGTTTTGATTTTTTTTCATGAAAATATCTGAAAATATTTCCTCTTCCTTATATGATGAAGAAATCAGAAAATAAATCACATCTAAATGTCAATGCAATTTTCATGGTACCTCGTGATGCTTTATCAACAAAAAAATAACGCTGGTTTTAAATTTACAATAAAAAGCAAGTTAATCAGAGTACTTTTCTTATATAATTGATAATCATTTCCGTCTAATTAATATGCTTCTGAGGCTAATTGATAATCGATCTTCAATCTTTCTGACAGATAGGTCACTAAGCTATGCATTATCTGTGGCGATTGCATGGTATAAAAGCTCTGCAGTCTCCTCTTAGTGTTGTGCGTCTATTACTGGAACAGACGGTAAGTCTTCAGACAACTTTCTTTAAACAAATAAGTTTTCTTTAATATCAATGATTAATATAACAACAAACCTTATCTTGAAAAAATCTGATGCATATTTTTAAAAAAGGGGGAATTTTTTGAACAATATCATAATCGGTATGTTTTTGTGGTATAACAAAATTTGCAAATTTGATAAATGGGATAATTTCTTTTGTCAAAATGCTCTCTCTCTCTCTCTCTCTCTCTCTCTCTCTCTCTCTCTCTCTCTCTCTGGGATAATTCCTAAATTAACACTTAGTTTAGAATTATCCACAAATAGAGAATATTATTTCTTTTGTTTTTAGAAATCGCCATGAACGCCTTAGTTGTCCTCTCTGTCCTGATTGCTTCATGCTTTGCCGGCTATGACAAGAGACCTCATGGGGGTAAGATCAAAAACAATATCTATCAAATCAACGATAATGATAAAAAAAAAAATTAAGAAAAAGGTATTACTATTTCATTATTTTACAGGCTACAAATATGGAACCTGCCCATACTACATAGACTATGGTGGAGTTGGACAATATTGCCTTTCGGATTACCAGTGCCCTGGCAATCAGAAATGCTGCAACTACAGATGCCAAGTTCCTCTAGAGGCACAAAGATACGGCAGCTGCCCAAACAACCCAGCCAGCCCAGGAACAGGACGATACTGCAACACAGACAGAGATTGCTTCGAGAACCAGAAATGTTGTACTGGTATTTACGGCACTGTCAACACATGCAAATACGTCGGCTATTACGGATATAATGCGGGAAATGTACTCGGATTTGGTCAATTCGGTGGCGACATGAATGGCCTCTCATTGGGACCTTTTGGCACAGGAATGGGACCATACAGTGGTGCATTTTCTCCATACCTTACCACTCCATACAACTCCGTTGTATATGATGACGATTTCAGTGGGGTTGGCGTTCCCGCATTGGGAGGAGTTCCCGCTTTGGGAGGCGTTCCCGCTTTGGGAGGAGTTCCCGCTTTGGGAGGAGTCCCCGCTTTAACCAGTGTTCCAAACTTTGCTCCAGTATTACCAAGGAGGAAGACCTATTAACGACGTACGCCATAATCATGTCCTTTCTATGTTAAATTCTCAATAAACCATATCAGCATTAGTGTATTCTTGTTTTCTTCTTTTCTGGTTTCTTCTCGTATTAGACTGCTTATCAATTTTTTTGGATTCTCAAATCTCTTTGAAATCTCAAATTTCAGGGATGTCGTCTATCAAACACATCTAATTGTTTAAAGTTACACAGTCATTAACTACTTTCTAACTCAGAATGAAAAGTAGCAACGGTTTTGAACAGCGGGTTTGACTAATACAATAAATATAATTTATATAATTTATATAGATCTTTAACAAGAGGTTATCCCTGTCATATAAAGTTAGAGGGATTTATTTAAATTTATTTATATTTACTTATTTCATAGTAAAAAAGATTAATATCCCATCAATGCATAATAATTTACCAAGTGTTAAAAGTGGTATTTCATAAACTGTCTACTACAAATAGACCATTCTTTCGTTTTTTAATATGATAAACTGAATTGCAAAATTAAAATCAACAATTACCAGTTGTATTCAATTGTTACTTGCTATATGATATCTGATATAGAGAATTCTTAACACAACACTTTATATCATGGTATTGCTAAGGTGGTATTAATTGAATTGACCATTGTCAAAAGAATCAGATACAAGTTCTAAAGTAAAGATAGTCCTCTTCGTGTTACAGACCATTCTATATAAGCAATGGAAATATTGTTTATTACATATATATTTGTAAAATGTGTTAAACAGTCTATATACTGACAAAATACAATTTAAAAAATTTATAAATGTTTATGCCATCCTCTTTATAATACATCTCCCAAATTCTCCATGAGTCTACTCTGCTACTGGTTTTTTTTTTTTTTTTTTTTTTTTTTTTTTTTTTTTTTTAAAATAAAAAACTTAATTCAGAATGTGTTGAAAAATAGTATGTATTAAAAATGAAAAAAAAATTAATATACAATGGTCACACTTGGTAGAAAAAATTATACAGCATCTGCTACCAATAAAAAATAAAAAAGTAAAAAATGAAAAATCCTCCTTGTCTTCTTTGGCATATCACAAAATAATGGATATGAATGCATTTACAACATATAATTGACTAGAAATGGCAAAAAAGATGGGGCTATTTTTGTGTAAAAAATGCCAAATACCTAAAACAAAGATGGTTAAGAAGAGTATTACAAATTTAATAATATATAAACAAATAAAAAAAAAATATGGACAAGAGGAATTAATATTACAACAAATTAAGTTAAACAATAGATGAAATAAATTTAACATATAAAATATAGGCAGTTGAAAGGGGAGGAGGTGGGTCAACACTTTTTCCTTAGTAAATTAAAGCATGCCTGTTCGTAGTAGGAAAAAAATAAATGTATGTGGCTCAATAAATTCCGGAATCTAAAAAAGAAACCTAATACCTAACAGTTGATGATAATCCAGACAAATTTAAATAACAAAACAATATAAGGTACAAGATTACTCGAGATGGTATAAATTCCTTTATGCTGCACATAAATATAAATTAATTGCTATTTTTTCACTGTTATAACATAAAAAAGCTTTATTTGAAATAAAGGTTTTTATATTATTACGGCGTATTATATAATATTCGTTTTAATCTTTAACATTAGTAAAGAAAGTCTGTACCTCTTAAAATATTTGAATATTAAGATTCATCGTCCCTAATTAGAAACTCATCAATAAATAGATATATATCTATATATCCCCCTCAGAGAACTAAATTGCAATTTCTCTAATAATAAAGCAGTCTGAAAAACATTTTTTTTTTTAAATTTTGTCATAAACATTGTCTGAACATTGTTAATATTGCAATGAACATATCTGCATTTCTGTTATGCAAATTTACCAAATCATCTATATTACAATGAGAGGCATTTGTCTTCTGCAGTGCATCTTTATTTTAACTCATAAAACTTAAATGCTCCCAAAACCAAATAGTCAATATTGAAAGTTTTTTTTTTCTTTAAAAAAAAGTGTTTTTCCCGTAATTACTAGTATTACATCTTTACATTTCTAAACATTATCAAACAGGCAAATTAAAAGCATCAGATTCTGTTTTTCTTCCTAAAATTGGAAAGGGTGTGTTACGTGTATGAATTATTTCAATTTTCCCAAAGAATGCATTCTTACAGACCAAAAAATTCATTATTAAACATAAGCATACTCTTTTTTTGGTGGTCATATATCAAATCTAATTATTTTTAGAGCATACATGTGACATTTACAGACTGAGCCTATATTTACTCCCCTTCCTGAGACGCGTTTTAAATTACATATCCTGGGATTCCATTCTATGATAAAAAATGTATAAAATGAAACATCCTTCATAGACAAAGGTTTGCAAAATGCCAAAAAGAAAAAAAAAGAAGAAAGAAATTCAGCAATGATAGTTTTCTGTGCTTAGCATTCTCTATTGTCGAAATATGAGAAACAAAATTCTAAATATTGCTTAAGGAGGCTTGATGGTCAACAAATTATCCATCAGGTAAGCCTTAAAATTTTACATTTGATAAGTTTTTATTATTATAAGAAACTATATATTAGTAAAGGAAAAATTCAAATATTTTAGATTTTAAATCTGAACATTTTCCTACATCTTTATACAGAGATTTTCATTTAAGGGAGATTAATTTAGTCTAAAAATGGCAACGACCACCCAGCCCTCTTTACTCACAATATAGAATTCAACGGGTTGAACGGTTGTGGCCATTTTTAGCATATGTCAATATCCTTTAGAGTAGAGCTTTGTATGAAGATATAAAAAAAATTCTAATTCTAAAGTTTAAATATTTGGATTTTGTCCATACTAAATTGAATAATAGTTTATGGAGACCATTGAATTCTTAATTTTTTTTTTCTCAAAAAGACATACATGTAGATATGAAGATGATGACTCAATCTCGTATTTTGGTAATATGTTCTTGTTTTCCCACAATCGCCATTCCTTATGCTGTCCCAGCCTAACGCCCACGGATGACGCCTCTGCGCCACTTGTTATTTTCCATTCCATTTAATTTATTGGTTCATTTGCTCATGTTTGGGTTTTTTTTATTTGTCTGATGTTTAATATAATGGATGCTAAAGGAAGTCATACAAAAATGTTTTGCAAATGCATCTTTATTAACATTATGGAAAGAACCATACACTGAATCAAAATCATTGGATTAAAAAAGACAAAGGACTAAGTGTATAAGCAGCAAAAAAAGGTTAATCTTGACGGCAAGTAGAAAGAGAAAATTTGTATCTGCCGCAGAGCACTTCAAGAGAGGAATGTTCATTGACTTATCAAAAAAGTTAATTTGTTTGACATACACAAATCATTAAAACGACCATAGTGTCACAATCGGTTAATGTTTATGAATACACCTGTCTGGCTGATTAAATGATTCACTTTTCAAGTAAATGTACATAATGATTATTGATAATAATTAGACATTAACAATGGAGGTAAATCAATCAACATGCTTAAAGAGTGACGCTAGGTTAATGATAACACATTTGTCATTTGTCGGTTCTTTATAATATGTACTTATATATATAAGCATACAGCTTATCCATGTCCTATTTAAAATGTTCAGCGCGTGCATTACCATGTAAAATTCATAAAGAGTATAGTTATCATAATAAATAAGTTATTTTAATTTGTCAAAGTGTTTCGAAAAAATATAGAAGTTCTTACAGAAATAATTGCCCTCGGTTTCATTTAAAGCCTATTTCACACTTTCAAACTTAAAACAAATGCAAGAGGTCCATTGGCCATATCATTCACTCATCAATAAACCAGAACTACTAAAGTTGTCAACCAATTCACGATATCAAATGCTATAGAACAAAAAATTTCTATATGTATGGCAGTTTTTTTTTATACTTCTTCACACTGAATATAACACTTAAAAAACATTAGGTTTAATGATTTGTTTTCTATTGATTTTAGTATAAATTTATTCCCCATTGAGTACGTTTCCTCATATTCCTCCTACATCAATTTTATTAATGCTTAAAAGGAAGTTCTGGAGACAAGAACTTTAATTTTTTTTCAAATTCTTTAAATCTAGAATAATTTTATTGAAGATGGCAAGAGAATTTTCTTTTAAAAACAAAAATTAACTTGTATTACAGTTCTAACTGAATAACTTTATATTGAATAATAAAAAATATGTTAATCATCCATTGTGGTCCCTTACTAATCGTAATTGAAGATTTTTTTTTTAACTTTAAAACCTTTCTACACAAGATTTGGTTTTCAAACATTGTTGCCTCCAAATTAACGAAATGATCATTTTTCTCTGTATGTCAAAAATATATATGATATTGACGTCAAGAAATTAATAAGTGGTTTTTTTTTTCTCATATGAAGTTATTTCTGCCAAGTCTTGACTTCCACCCCCAAGTTATGGTCCCTTTCCTGCAAACTATATATCGCCAAAAAAAATATCAACAACTTTATACTAGCTTTCTTTAGTATTGATTTAAAACATCATTACAGCCAACACTACCATTACCCCCCCCCCCCCCCCAACACCCAGAGAGATTAATGCTTATTTAAATAAAATATAAAGGGGGTAATTGTAAAAATAAATTCAAACTTCTTCAAACCGGCTTGTTTCCATATCAGTTTAATATACCGTATATCAGGTTTTTTCCGCGTCATGTTTTTTCCGCGAATCAGAACCTAGAACGGTATATAAAATTTACGCGAATCAAATTTTCACTATTTCAAAGTCATAATAAAAATATAATTCACGATTGTTTTAACATGTGAAGAAAGAGTGAAAAAGTATCTAAACTGTCACTCTTAATAATGAAAAATTCGGACAATAAAACCATTTACACGATTTTCTTAATTTGAAATAATTACCATTAATTATTTTCAGAGACGCAAACAGTCATAGATCAATAGATCATGTACCGTTACATAGACCAGTAGCTCATGTATAATAAGACATCGGTTAACGCAAGGAAAGTGACCGTTTTAATTAGCTTGTCAACGGATTATTAAATAAACAACGAGGCTTACATACCTGTTTCTGGCGCTTGTCCTCCGATCCCGCAATTATCTACCTCTAACTGAACCAGCGGAACACAGTTCACCTTACCTGTTTGCTTTATAGGGAAAGAGAAAACTCTATTACAAGAACAAAACTTTGTATCAAATTTATGCTGATTAATTTCCGCGATTCGGAAATATTCGCGAACAAAGTGGAAATTGGATACACGCGAAAAAACCCTGAAATACGGTATATTGTATATTCGTTCCTATTCTACCAGCAAGTGTTTCTATATTAATTGAGAAAATTGTAACTAAGTAACCAAACTTTTTCCACAACAATGATACTTCTGACCACAAGTCTTAGGGTAAAACATTTTAAATTGTTTTTTTTCTATCAGGTTTATCTTACTGAAGTGCCGTTTAAAAGTTTGTAAAAAAAAATAATAAAGCGTAATTGCATAGTGTTATCAGTTTGTGTTGGTGCGCATTTATGGGAGAAAAGACCAAATAATAAAACAACGTAGTAGATTTATACATGTTTAGATGAAATATTCTGATATTAACTTTTTTCATGTTAGGAAGAAAAAGGTCTCACAAATATCTCAAGAAAGCACCTTATCAAAGCAATATAATTATGCAAAGTAATTACAAAATTTAATCAATCATGTTTGAATCTTGCTCTAGACGCCATTCATCTGTCATAGAATGATTTGTGAAGTGCTAATTGCTCATTGTTGTCACCTTTGAAGAGTGACAAAAAATAAAGTTGTCAAAACTTATTGAAAGTACATTTCTTTATGAAACATACGAGGGTTGTCCCAAAATAGCGTAGACAGAACACATAACTTAAAATCTGTTCACTGCAATTTGATTAGTCTTTTATGTTTTCTTCAATGACTCTTTGGCAAACAATACTGAAAAATTCAAATCTGTACTTTATTTATTTATTGAGAAAATGAATAATTAGTAACAACAAGTTTTTCCAGGCGGCGCAATGTGCGACGTCGAAATTTCCAGTCCTTACATTGTTGCTAAACCTTCCACATCGTTTACGATAACATTTATGTTTTATTTCCGAAAATGTCTTGAAAAAATATTTTCTTTGAACATGTACCCTGGGTGCACATTCAACATACATTTCTAGTTTTGTTGTTTTTTTTTAATATTTTCTAAGTACAAACGATCTGTCTGCTTCAAACTTGCCATATATTACTTGTTATCTAACGTCCGTCTTACCGAAATGTGTCTTTCAGCATTTTGACGTCTATTTCTATCGGTCGGGGTTTATTTTTTTTCACTTATTGTCATCATACTCGTCCGAATATTTCCAATGTTATTAGACTTTTAATTCCAAAAATCCATTTCT
>WFKH01003881.1:35511110-35538315 GCA_016163765.1 Magallana hongkongensis | reverse complement strand
TTCCAAAAATCCATTTCTAGCGATTCTGTTAATCTTATTTACTTCAAAAGCCGCTTAGGATTTGTTTCAAAGTCTTACAAAATTTTATCATCTATCGCTGCGCCGCCTTTAACGCTGACGTCGTCATTTTATTACAAGTTAACACTTCAGCTTGTCACAAAACGCGCTATAAAATCTTTAAAAGTTTTGTTATAGCCAAATTATTTTCTGGGTACATAAGAGAAATATTAACAAATATAAATGTATTTTTCATTTGAATTTTTTCATTCGAAAAGTACTTTTTCTCGCAATTTTCATTCCATTATGTTAATTTAACTTTTCGTTTTTGACATTGCGCCGCATGTCGAATTTATGATCTAGCATGCTTTCATTTCACTAATTTAATCTCAAACAATATTTGATTTCAAAACAAAATTTGAATGCAAATTACTTGAACCCTTTGTGGCACAAGTTTCATCTTCCTATGTCTTCGATTAACTGATTAACGCCACTTGTCTACACTATTTTGGGACAACCCTCGTATTTCATATTTTGAAGCAATTTGATCTTCCTTGTCATTCTCTTTACATTGAAAAATAAAACATCATAATTTTGTTGCAATTTTTGTAGCTTTTTGTAAGAAACCGATAACGTCATTTATATTCATCTTTGAGAAAAAACCAAATATCTAGACAAAAATTACAATTTTTTACTATCTTTTAATATGTAATATAAATACAGGTTACATATTTTGCTTACAAATTTATCTTCTGTGATGTATTATGCTGCCGTAAGTATCTAATACTCTGGAGAAAAAAGAAAACGCTTTCATTAATAGATAACAAAATAGACGTTCTTTATTTCAGAAACATTTGATAAAGAGCATTGGTCAACCATAATGTTGAGTTTTAAAATTTAAAAGTGTTTGTTATGAAGTACTTACGTGGCTTCCCAAAGCTTCCTCCTATAGCCCCTACAAAGAAATCCGATTAGGATTAATATATAGTTCTAGTAGATGCTGTTTTACATTTACATTCCTCAAGAATTTAGCAACAAAAGCGTGTTTAATATTAAAAATATAATTTTTATACCCCCTGTACTGCCCATCAATCCTCCAGCACCACCTCCTATAAATCCACCTCTTCCACCAGCAACATATCCCGCACTTCCTGAAAAATCGTCATAGCCATATCCCCCTCCAATTCCACCGATAGCACCAGCACCTCCGATGCCACCAATCCCGCCTAATCCACCATACCCTCCGCCTAGTCCACCATATCCTCCGCCAAGACCACCATATCCTCCTCCAAGACCACCATATCCACCTCCTATCCCGCCATATCCTCCCCCAAGTCCACCATATCCACCTCCTATCCCGCCATATCCTCCTCCGAGTCCACCATATCCGCCCCCTAATCCACCGTATCCTCCTCCAAGTCCACCTCCTATTCCACCGTATCCACCTCCTATTCCACCGTACCCACCTCCTATTCCACCATATCCTCCTCCTAGTCCACCATATCCCCCTCCTATTCCGCCATATCCTCCAACTCCATAATATGTGGCAGATACTGCTACGAGTAGTGTGCAGAAAATGAAAGTGGACCTCATTCTCTAGGAAAATCAAGAGCAATTATTACTACAGACATTCAAATGGAGCAGATAAAAACTCGATCTTATAATTGTATCATTTTTAGTGACCAGCTGGCCTGAAAATCACTTTGTATTTATAATTCTAAAAATTAATGGAAAACATACGGCAGTTCAATTCGTGATCATGAATTGGACTTTCAAACGATCAATTGTGTTTTCTTTCGATGAAAATAGCGCATAAGTAAATTATATATAATATGTACATGTGTTTATAGAAGCTTGTTAAAACTTATCTGAAATTATTTTGTATAACTTTATTATAATTACACTAAATGGCTTATAATAATTAAATCGTAATATTGATAGGGAATTATATTTCATCAGTTAATTCTCTTACCGTTGGCTCGCGGACTGGACAGCTGGTCTGAGGGCTAGAGAACGACCCTTCGCTATTTATTGAACACTGGTCAGAAACATCGTGTGTTAACCTGTCAGGAATACATGTCCAGCTGACGATTAGCAGACATTGATCTTGTTCACATGAAAGGTAATATGTTTTAAGTAGTGGCTCTCGTTATAACTCTTTTAAAAATGGACCAAAAAACATCATAATAAACAGTTCATTGTTTTATATCAAAATTTGATGCTAAGTGTAATAGATAAGTGCTATTCGTTGTAGATATTTATCTAGTACACGTCTTCAAGTGGTGTTTTGAAAGTTGGACATGGCTTGGATGAAAAGTTGGTAATTGTTTCTTTATTAGTAAGTAAATTGCTTGACGACAAGATGTTGTGTGTATCCCACATAAAAAAGTTCAAGAACTATAAATATCAGTTTCTTAAACACTGGACTTTTCTATCAAATGCGATATATTTTAACTCTTTTAAACCATTCACAATTGTGTGCATCATTGAAGAAACGTGTTAAATTATATTCAGAATGATGGTATATTCATGAAATTCATAATTTTTTTTTTATTTTAAAAGTAAACACCATTAGATAACTTTTATATGGTTGTCATAACAGAGATGGTTGATGCAAATTAATATATGTATTAAAACTATGAGAAGGTCGTAATTAAACTTGCGTGAATTAGATATATAAATTTTAGACTACAGCCTCGAATTTTGTAACTCGTTTTTTTTTTAACTTCAACATATTAAAATCAACGCTTTATAAGGTTAATAAATATTGTTTTGAATATTATAACAAAGGCGAGTTTTCCTGCGTTTAAACGTTTTCCACTTGCCATTTCCCCCAAATTTATCTTAATTTTAAAAATAAAGAATTTTTGAGGATTATTATTTTCAAACTTTCAGTTTATATTGCATTTTGCAAGCATACAGATACGATGCGCTAAAGGTTTTTATTCAAACTTATTAGGTACGCAATGGAACGGAAAAAGATGACCATGTATGCAACTTAATAGTGAAAAAATAAGTTAAACCTAAATATTGGCATACGCATAATTTACCCTTTTCCAAAAAATGTTTATTTGTATAGTACTTAAAACCCTTTTGGATTAAGTTTTACTTTAAAATCTACGAAATATGCATAATGACACTTCGCTGTGTAAAATCAGTTTTCTGGACGGGGGGGGGGGGGGGTTATGCAAGAAACGTCTTTTTATTTAATTTGGATAAAAATGCACTCATCATTTTTAAAGAAATTGTTTTGTCATAAGATGTAATTTTTCTGTCCAAGTTACTTGTACATTAGCCACTATCTTAAAGGTATCCATGCTAACTGATTTTAAAAAGAGGATATCAGCAGTGGGTATATTATAAAAAGTTACATGTTTAAACACACCATTTCTTTATAACTGTAATCATAGAAATCTCCAAACAACTAAACACACATGCCCAAAACATTTGCTGTAGGAAAATAAAATTATAAAATGTTAAATTCACCTTTATCCTTTTGGCAAAATCAAGAAAGCATCTTCTAACTATAAAAATTTGTTAGGAAGAAATTTTAAAAATTGAAGATTTGGAAAGTCAAGATTGGCAATATAGTGAGAGCAACTCCTTCTTGTTTCAATAACAAAATTGTAATAACCATATTATAATTATATCATCATTTATTATAACACATAATAACAGAGCATTATATTCATCATATTAAAGTTAATATTGGAGCAGTTTCATCACTTGGTCTGGGGTCCTTGGTACGATTCCTTGGGGCTCTTTGTACTCATTGGCTGGATTCTTTATACTGTCAAACAGCAATCTATAGGATTCATTGATTAGTTCCATGGATCTTTTCTTTATTGATTCTCTGGAGAAGAAAAAAGAGTAGTAAAGTATTATTGCCAGTTTATATACTAGTAATATAGTATTATTGCCAGTTTATATACTAGTAATACATGTATCAGCAAATGAGCTCCTAAGAGTTGACAAGGTTTCAAAATGAGTGAATATTTTCAGTGAGGACAGCAGATTAGTTAATCACGGTCAACATTCAATTTATTAAAAATCATAATAACTTTCTCTTTTAAATTCATTATCACAATGCAAGAATTCATACATTTTGTATGAGATGTTTGGTATCAGAAAATAACATTTGATTTACATAAAATTATATTTCACAAAAAGTTATAATGGTGATTTTAGCATTTCATTTTTTTTTTTTTAAATTAACAAAAAAATGTACTACAGTTGTATCTTTTCCACAGCTCTTACCGAATTCGAGCACTTAAAATTAGACTGCATTGTGGTAAAACCAGGGCATCTGGATTGGCCAGGAAGCTGTCAAACTGCATCTGCACAAGAAAAAGAAGCAGATTTACAGTACACTGTTTTTATTAGCCTTGTGCATTTGAGCTACCGGTTCTTTACTTTGTATATTCATAAAAACAAATCGATTGAATCAAAAATTCCATCAAATGCAAAAAGTTACAAAACAATTATGTCAACAATAAACACCTTATATGTACTACAGTAACCGTGTAACATTTCTCTCTCACTAGAAATTTATCAAATTTTAGAAAAAAATCTTAATTCCATCTTTTAAAAAAACCCCATGTCATTTCTTACCATTGCAGCTTTCAATGTTCCAGCATCCATGCCTTGGAGAGAAGAGAGAGGACCCTGAAGATATGGGTCAAAATATTCATTCTAAATATTTTTTTCAGTAACTTGCAGAAACATATTAAATACAAGTTTAAAAAATTTATTATACAATAAAGGCATATCAAATATGATTCTTATAAAAGCAACATTCTCTGACAGATTTGAAATATGTAATGGTTCCCTGTAATACCTGCTTTGGTTGATATGCTTGTACCATCTTGTAGGCCTCTGCGAGCCCAACCCTATTCAGTACCATTGCTGCCTGCTCATTTACTAAAGTGTCCAGCTGTGCCTCTACCTGGAGAAAAATATCAACAACAAGAACAAAAAAATGTTTTTTTGTGTTTCAGTTATGGCACTAGTATTTCGTAATTTTTAACAAATAAAAATATATACATATTTATAAAATTTCAATTTTTGGGTCCCAAGACCATAAAATATGAATAGACTGATTTTCAATATCTTGTTTTATTTCTGACAGAAATGTTTGAAAAGCTGCCAGTTTATATAATTTATAAATGCAAATACATGATGAAAATATCATTTCTTCTGCATGTATTTATTTCAAGTGCTGACTTATTTTAAAGTCTTGGGGTCAGGTATACTGCAATGAACCGCGTTGGTACACATATACAGTAAAACACAGCTATAGCGAACACGATTATAATGAATTGACGTTTACAGCAAAGTG
The DNA here is from genome assembly GCA_016163765.1 of Magallana hongkongensis. Classification (NCBI taxonomy): domain Eukaryota; kingdom Metazoa; phylum Mollusca; class Bivalvia; order Ostreida; family Ostreidae; genus Magallana; species Magallana hongkongensis. The sequence goes on along the minus strand of WFKH01003881.1, from coordinate 35,532,980 downwards.
ATTATTCCAGTGACTTTATGACATGTTGTAAACTTGACGGATATAACGAATTATGCTTATAATGAAGCAAAATCGCCTGTCCCTGGCAATTCGTTATAAGCGTGTTTTTCTGTGAATGGCATCAGTAAAAGCAAAGAGGGTTAATGACTTACTTGGGCTTGCAGCATTTCTAATCTAGTGTCTGTGAATTCATACAGAGACAACGTAGTCTGCATGATGTATATACAATTGATCATGTAACAGGCCATGTCTATGGCGTTAAGTCGACTTGCAGACACTGAGCACATCTGGACTAGAGGATCCACTATACAGGACAATATCTGAAAACAAACAAAAACATGTCAAACATAAGCCTGTAGAAATTTCTTCCACTAACAAAACCACATAGCTCTGGATTGAAGCTAAATGTTTTTGTATTCAACTAATCTCTATAATGATTTGCTTTTTTATTCTTTTACAGTATTTCGGAAGTTGTGAGTTGAGTTCTAAATTGATATTTCAAGAGACAGTCCTTTTGTGATAGCTCTTTTGATTAGTTGTGAGAGAAGAAAGACATGAGCCTGCTGAGTCCTTTCCCTCCTTTGACATATTACGAGGGTAGATTTTTCAGTTATGCTTTGCGACGATGTCTACTCATATAATATATGATCTTACATGGCTCTAATTCTAAAATCACTCATGAATATTTTAAAACCTGTTTAAAGTCCTGTTTCTTGTCATCTATAGCCACAACAGAGGCATCATGGCAGGCCAGTACATCTTTCAACAACTGCATGGTCTGACTGAGAGCTGCTGGGGTCGAAAGGTCAGCGGGAGGTAACTCCACCTAGCAGCGAGTACATTTTATTTTATAAAAAAAAAATTGAAGATATAAAATGACAGTCAAGAAATATATAAAGCATTACAGTGTAGCATTTTCACTGCAGTGCATTTTTTTTTTTAAATTATTCTGACAAACAGGTGAAATACAAATTCAGACATCAGGGAGAAATGATAACTACATGTACATGTAATTTTATTATTCCTAGTTTTAAAGAATCTAGTAATTATTTCAATGAACTTTGCTGGTACATTGCACAGATTTGAAAAAAAAATTGTCCAACCTTGTCTAGAAGTTTATTGGCATGACAATTGAGACTGTTGAAGAACATCCTGTGACTGAGATCTTGGATTTCTGTGATGGTAGTCAGCAAGGAGGCCTCCTTGTTCACTATTTGTCTGTGTTGGGAAAATATCAAAATTAATAAAAAATCAAATTAATTACACTTAAATTTATACATGTATTGAAATACCATTCAAAAATAGGAACTGTATAGTTTTTATAAGTATTAGTATTAATAGTGAATTCTTATACATGTAGTTATATGCAATTGTTATGATTACGTCAATATTTTGCAGGTAAAAATTTAAGCACTATTAATTTAAATTTTATTGATGCATCAAAATACACATTTTATTTTATTGCATAATTCTATGTCTTTAAAAGCAACCAAATCAACTCAAACCCCAATAAAGAATAAACAGTATTTAAATAACAAATTTTCAATTGATTAAAAAAGCTTAAAAAAAAACTTTTATGTTTAAAGAAGATGAGACAGGTCATGCTAGGGATACAGTATTTGGCCCCTTTCTAGAAGCTCAAAGTCAAAAGAATTTCATTGTTGCTGCAGAAAAAGAGATACATTGTACTTGTGATATTTGCTAGAATGAAAATTTTAAAACAGATGAAATAGCTGATCTTAGGTAACCATCTTTTTTATTAAGTGTCCAAAACATATACTTACCTATGACCTCTATTTGGTAATCATATAATTGACAATTACTAACTATACATGTATGTAAATACAGTAATTTTTTACTCTATTTTTTTTTCTTCAAAAATTCCATTAAAAATCCATCTTTTTTTTTCCTTTTTGTAATGACAATAGAAGAAACAGGCCTTGCAAAAATGCCATCACTGACATTGGTTTTATCAAGTAGCTTACCCTATTGTATTGTGATAGAACTTGAGTAGATTGTTTAGCTTGTACAGCGTGACTGCATCTTGTTCGGACACCAATACTTGCTCCACCCTCACCTGAAAATGAAACAAGACTAAGACAATCATATGACTCATCTTTATGCACACCACATTTTTCAAAACAAAAATTGATACTACTGTTATATGTCTTTTGGGTGCTGTACCTATAATAAAAGCAGTTACATACTTATATTAGCCATTATTGTCAGGAAAGAAAATAGATGTATATCCACATTATCTTCAATACCTACTTTACATTTACATGCTTTGCCCTTATACTTCAAAGAGTAAAAATAAAGAACTACTAGAGAGTAAACACTCCTTGATTTTTAAAATATGTTGGAATAAGTCATCATGTACGTGTAAAATAAGAAATCATGTCTTGCATGGTCTGAAGGTACCTGTCCTAATAACTACTGGACTGTCAGAGCTATAGCATACCTTGAATGGTCTACAGACACCTTCTGTTATGTGTCCAAGGATATCCTGAACCTGCTCTGTGGTTACTGAAAATGAAACAATTCTTTAATAATTTTGAAGGGAAATTTTCAAAATATTACCTTCACTCTGTCCCAAGTTATCCTCGATTCACATTTTGCTCAATTACTTGATATTTATCAATACCTCAGGGTTCAAACAATGTTTATTCAAAAGTATGAAAAAATTCCAAGATTTCTCCTTTGAAAAGTCCCCTCTAGCTTATCAGGATTCAATACACAGCTAAAAATAAAAATTTTATGGGGATTCTGCATTGCAACAGACATGAAATTACCTGGATGTTAATGTTTTAAAACTGTGTAAGGTATTCTCAATGACTTCTGAATGGAGAAAAGATGTCAACATTTCCCATTATAAATCTCATAGGAAGAAATCTGTTTTTTGTTCCTGTGAATTTTTCCAATTGAAAAATGATAATGTGTCAATGAAGATATCTTGGATATTTTCCTTTTCACTGATTTCAATTGTACATCTTTCACAGGTATGTGTATTTTCATTAAAAATCATCCAAATGAGACGGAAACAATAACTTGGGAAAGACTATAGTAAACTGAGCAATATTAATTTTTCTTATTTCAAATCTTGACAAATGAATCTATTTATTTAAGAAGCTTCAGCCTAACTGTTGAACCTTTTGAATACATGTCAGATGAAATAATTTTATTCTATCAACTGGCTTTCATTGCAAAGTATTATTTAACATTATATATTTTATGCTTCATTGAAATGAAATGAAAGATGATATAAAAAGTTTATTAAAATTTGTTTTCTCCACCTTTGCACTTCTTGAGCAGAGAGTGAACATATTCCTTCTCTGAGGCAGCTGCTTGATGTAACCATGCCAACATGTCTCCAACGTATCGCAGGGGATCATGGGAATGTAGTTCAATGGGTCGAGGGGTACCACCAGGTCCTATCAAAAACATCCAAAAAATATTAAAATTATTCATAATTAGATTGCCATTTAAGATCATGTTAAAATCTTACTATTAGCTAGGTGATAAAGTCATATTTAATTAACTTTTCACAATGCATCTTATTAAATTTCATGTTCTAAAAGAATTCTAGTGTGCAAGTGATTTTAGGGAGATAAAATTCCACATATATGTGCATTTTATATGTGTAGTTTGTACATGTATACCTTTAATTTTTTATCAGATTAATTACATGTAAACAACAGGACTCTTAATAATTTGCTTTACCAAAAACTAGACTGTAATTTAAAAATTACTTTTACATATTATTGAAATTAAGGCTCAATGTACATGCGAACATTTTTTATTCTGACCAGAGGTAATTGAAAATACATGTGTAAGTATTTTGACTTATCTATCAAATTGAATACAGTACATGTTCCGCACTTCTAGTACATTTATACACTCTGACAGTAAATCAATATTAAAAGAGACTCGTACTACAAGGATACATTTTAGAATATTTGAATCAAAGTTAATATACATGCATACACTTTGAATACTATCAGTACTTTGATTCGAATCATATGATCCCAATACTCACCCCCTCTAGTGAGTGCATCTATAAGACCCCTTACTACAGCTGTTCTCCTCGCTGTTCCATACTCATCTAGAGAATATCTACAACAGAAAAGAAGATAGCCTAAAAACCGGCATAAAAAGGTTTGATTTACATACAATACCCTTATACAACATGGGGTTTTTAGGGTCATCAATCCATAATCATCATCAATGTAGTATACATGATCAACACATGTATGGTAAACAAAAGAATGTAAATATCTATAAAATTCGAGTTCAAATAAGTTTTAAGGCTTTATGGCATGAGTTTCCTGTCATACAAAAAAAGCCTAGCTTTGCTCTGATTTCAACAGAATTGAAAAGAAGAGCAAAAGTCAAGTTAAATCTTATACAATTCATGTTCTACAATGTATAAGCATGAGGATTATATATTTTCAAGTTAAAATCTAAATGGAGGGGATATTTTCAAATCACATGCAAGTACATGTAACACAGTAAAATCTAATATCAGATTAGTATGTACATTGTATAGATGTACAGAAAGAAAAAAATAATACAGATATCCACCATGTAAAACAATTCTGCACATTTCTCATTGAAAAATTCTTTTGTTGACATTGATAAACAATTTACATCTTTGTGTAGGTGGAGATTTTCAACACATACACATAAATAGGTAACTACATATACATCAATGTAAATGCCAGTCAAGTTGTATTTTATATAATTGTCACATATTTCTAATATTATTTAGTACCTAAAAAGCACAGGCCTGTCCTGCAGGGCTTCCATGCTTTGACAGAGCATAGTGGAGATGTCCGGGGAATCCCCTGTTAAAGTTCTGCATTCATCTACAAGTAAAATCCACAATATTTATTGTAATCTATTTTACTGCAGTGTTGAACAATATATAGGCAATTTGGTATACATGGACATTCTATGCACAGGAGCATTGCAGACTTATTAAAGTATAAAACTTAAAGATTTGTGAATTAATAAAGACCTTCTTGCCATTTGATTTTGGATATTTCAAATCTAAAAATAAATTATATGAAATGAGATAAATCTATATATTAAGGAATTATAAAATAACATTCAAGTATATACATACTAGAGATGGCAATTGATTGCAGAACTGCTAATCAGTTAATCACAATTCATCCCGACCGATTAACCAGTTACTCATATCAAAATGCACAAATTTTTGCATATTGTTCTATTATTTAAATTAACTGACATTAATGCCACAAAAATATGATATTCTGTAGATATGTTTACAAGTCATATGAAAATTATATATCATGATTTTCAAGAAAAAATATAAAACAACGAGCATACAGTCGTGAAATAATTTCCATCTAAAACAACAAGCCAAACAGTCATGAAATAATTAAGATACATGTACATGATACATGTAACTTCATGTCTTCTAAACAGATACATGTATATGCGAAGAATATCAATCTTAACTCAAGTACGTTGGAGAATTTAGCTATGAAATCCAAAGGGAGCTTACTCTGGGTCCATCTGTACAATCTTTCAAAGGCAGATTCCTGATGAAGGGCCATTGCTTCCATTATTTCCAGACTGTAAAGTAAACATAGGCTATTAAATGACAGTTTTGTTAAAGACCAATATTAAGAACTATTAAAAACCAGATGTAGAATAACTTAACATGCATATTTCAGCATAGTTCATGAATATCACTAAATAATCTAGATTTTAGACAATCAAAAGCTGGTTTTAAGGTAAGAGGTGACACGTACATGTAAAGCTCTTAATCATCCAAATATTTTTGAGTCTTTCTGGTGAATAGTATTTACTGTATACAGTGTTATTTTCGTCTCGTGTAATTTTCGTCCTTCTACGCTTGCAAACAGTTTCGCCCCGTCTTGAATTCGCCCAGACACAGTTGTGTTTAAAGAGAAATTATTTGAGACATTGAAATTCGCCCAGTCTTAAATTCGCCCGCTGACAACAAGGGCGAAAGGGGCGAAAATAAAATGAGGGCAATATTTCCCTGTATACAGTAATGCAATATTCAAATGCCAGTACATGTAATATCAAGAGGTCAGTATTATATATATAAACATTTAAACAGAAATTATTATCTAAACACAATATGTTTGATTTCATGACTTTTGAGTCAAATATTATTTTAGCACATGTACTATAAAATTAGAATGACCACGAAAATCCCATTTACCCACTTCAAAGATACACTGATAATGAATTTTAAGCTCTTTCTAGAGTCTTTATTGAATGTAAATGATACATCTGTATATGTTACATCTGTCCATACAAACCCTGCAGTTTGTTGATTGGTCCTCAACAAGATTTTACAATCATTGTGAATAGTCTTGACTTTGTTCAAGCTGTTGAAAAACTCCTACAATTGGAGAACAGAAGTATGTAGGTATATGAAGGTATTAAAAGACATGCAAGAACAGGTTTTGATTAATATGAAATATGCTATGTGTTACTGTAATAAACTCATTTGATCAAATTTAAGTTAGTATTTTTATATAGAGGGGCCGGACACAAACTGAGGTAAAAATGACAAATGCAAGTGTCAAACTCTGTAATGTATATACCGACCGGTACATGTAACATACCCAGTAAAACAGCTGATTACTTACTTGGCTCAAAGATCCATCTCGGTTTCCTCTCAGGGCTTTAACCTCATCAGGTTTCAGTTGAAATTTATCAAGAAAAACATCTGCCACTTGTAATTTCATCTGCACCTTTTGACTATAAGGTGAAAATAAACATACATGTATAGTTTCTTGTGTAATCTGTTCATAATTGAACATCCTGAATATTAAAAGCTTAGAGAAGTAACTGTATTTTATTTGATACAAAAGGAAAAGTCTTCTTGTTTTTATTTTCTTTCTGTTCAGAATTATGAGACAGCACAATAACAGGTATACTAAGTTACTATACCATTTACAAAATCTAAAATCTGCAGTCATTAGCTGTGAATTTGATCCACATACACTTCACAAAGTCATCAATAACCTAGTACTAATTTTATTTAGCTTTGAAACAGTCACTTAGGGATGAACAATGAACAGTGGTAGACAAACCTCTCAGCATGAAGCTTAGTAGTCTGGGATATCAGGTCATGTGTCTGTTCTTTTGCTGCCTGAAGGATTGTACATTAATTTCAATTATGATATCATAAGATTGAATCTTAATTCAAAATGCCATCATAAGATTGAACTTAAGATTGAATCTTAATTAATATTTGATACTGTGAGTGAACAATCTTTTAATATTATATATTATTGATTATATATTGTAAACAAACTTTTATTCAAGACGACTTTTATTTTATGACTAGTCACAAACTAGTTCAAGACGACTTATTTTCACGGCCATCCCTACATTTACAACAAATACCATATATTTTAAGGACTTGTTCATGGCGATAAATATTTAAGACAAGACTTGTGCAAAATTTTCCTGCACACAAATAAAATTTGGTTTTAAATTACAACTTTACAGTATCCAATAGATTCAGAATTTAAAGTAATGTCATGATAGAGGGAACAGATCAGATCACGGGTATAAATTTCATTGGATTGATAAGCTGAAATATCACGGTAAATGCTTCTCAGTTTAAATAAAACATTCAGCATTTGACCCATCCAACAAATTTTAATTGTACTCTATGAGAAATGATTACTGTAAATTCCTTATAAAGCGCGAGGAAATAATATCCACATAGAATCACGAGAGTTACAGCTTGCAAATTTTTAAACTTTCGTTTTTATTTCTCTGACAGATGTGAACTATATAATTATATAAAGTAAGATAAAAATTTGGTGTCCACGATTTTATATTCCCTGCTATTTGGTGCAATATGGCATTATGCCAAAATTAAGTACTCGCTTAAAATAAGGAATCTACAGTATCAGGTGTTTAAATTTTTTACTGACAGGGGTCATTTGGTTGGAATTAGTTTGGAAGATACCTTCAGACGTGATGTCATGTCCTGGCAACAATCATTCATTGCTTTCACATCTGCATACACACTGTCAAGTTGCTAAAAGAATTTTGATTTGATTGAGATAAAACACATTTAAGATTTTTTTTCGATCAAAGTATCAAAGAATAAATGGGAGGTAAATTCCATTGATAATGCTATGCACATTGACAAAAAATATCAAATGATAGGGCATACAAAATGTATCATAGATATTGACTTACATGTACTGACATGACAAAACAAACCAAAATGCCTCTATAAAAATCATCATGATTATGAATCCAACAATAGAATATTACTCTGAAAATACTTTAATTTTCTTACAACCTAATAAATATAAGATTTCAGTACAAATTTTATTCTGTTTATCAAAAAAATCCCATACCTCTTTAACTCCTTGAAATGTTTGTAAAAACTCTTCATTAATAGACAGACTCCTACGCTCTATATCACTTCTGAGATTTCTTCTGGTTCGTAAGCTATTTTCATTGAAAAATGTGGACAATGCCTTAAGTGATTCAAGCATTTCCTGAAATGGAAAAGAACAAGAGGTCATCAGGACATTATACTTATCTGGTCATTATACTTACTCTCCCTCACTATCATGAGCTGACCCCCTCTGACTTTAATATTTCAGATAGATCTACCTAGGTATAGTGTTGAAACATGATAATAGACAATTATTTCATGCTATATTCTGTCCTAATTTTCTGCTTCCATCTGTTTTTGCTTAATATTTCAATAATCATAAATAACTTTGTGCCCAAACTACATTCATCCACTAGAATGAAAAAAGTCCAGATTTTCTGTTTTGAAACGCCCCCTCTACCGCTTTAGGTTTCCATACACGACCAAAAACAGAAAGTCTACGGGGATTTTGTATTGCAATCGACAAGAAAAGTACCCGCATGATAATGTTAAAAAATTGTGCGAGGTGTGTGGTTACTTCCAAATGGAGAAAAGATGTAAACATTTCCCATTATAAATCTCCATAAGAAATTTGCTTTTGTTCATGTTAATTTTTTTGGCTAAAAAATGAAGTGTTAATGAAGAAATCTTGGATTTTTTCCCTTGTATCTATTTCAATTGTACTTCTTTGACAGGTATGTGGATTCACTTTCAAATTCGTCAAAATGCGTTGGAAACAGTAACTTGGGACATACTATAGTATACATGTTCAATGAATGCACGCATGAATTGAACATTTCGTAAGATACTGCATGATGCTTTGTACTTTGAAAATAAAAATGTTGATGCAAGTTTAACAACTGATTTCTCTCTGAACGATGACATCGGTAAGAATTTCCGGATGCAAATCAGCGAGTGCATCGTTTTATGGTGCCCCAGAACGCAAGTAATCGTTCCATACCTTATCATTGTCAAGTCTTGTTTCAAGAATTTTGTTAAGCTTTCTTGAAAGAGGATTAGCTGCTGTAGATGAAGCAGAATCTGTAGCTGTAGCTCCATCTCGGTCTGTCATGTTGGCAAACAATCAGTGTTGATTTCACGCTTCTAAATCTTCTTCACTTAAATGTTTGGAACACAATGAAAACCGAAAACCCAGAACGCACATAAATTTTCCGGATATTAGTACCGGTTTTTTCTTCATATTTGTTGCAGGTCCAAGATAAGCAACATATATTCAATATGAAGATTTTTTAATTGTTTTATTTGGGAATATATATTCATATCTTTGACACAGTATTAGTTTGATATATTTTAAACATATTACAACTTTATAACTACTACACAATTATTTAATGCTTGAGCAGTCAATAGACCCGAATATTTTTCCCGAGGTGCAGGGAACAGCTCAGTATGATCTATTGCCCGAGGCCAAAGGGAAAAATTCGGGCCTATTGACAGTTCAGGTATTAAATAATTGTTTTATTACCTAATTCCGTAATAGTAGTATTTTGTGTTCACAATTATAAATTACAGAAGGTTTTCATACCATTATGCATTCAGGTCATTGTTAATCAATACCAAGATGACCTACAAGATAAATTTTAAGAACAATAGTAAAATAAACATAATAAAGTTATCTTTTAATCTTGTAGCAATTAAACTTTTTCTTAAATACGTTGCCGGTCCAATAGATCGCAGTCTATTGACCGGCGGTCCAATAGATCACTTTCAAACCTGAATACACATACAAAATAGACGAAAATATTTAATCTGTAATAAAACAACACAATCCCTTTGATTAGGTAATAAAGATGAATAGAGGAGGTATAGGGTATTTCTTTCTAACGCTTTATATTTTACTTATTGAGAGATAATCTTGATGCCTGGGAATATATGGAAGATGACTGAAGATTTCTGGAACATTCTTTATCATGTATCTATACATTCTTTTAAACAAGCGAAAACAGGAACATTAGAGTTAACAAATAATTAAGTCTTGACAAATAAGTCAAACACATGTAAGAATTAAGTCCGGGCAATGTTCTTCCAGGGCTTCCGAACAACAGTGTACAATTTATATAATATAGTCATGTTTACAAAATTGACTCAAAACTGAAAAATAATAAAAACACAAATATAAGTCCTTATAGTTCATATTTTGCACAACTGTCTTAATTAAATTTAGTAACAAGAATTAACTATAATAGATTAATAAGAATTATGTGATATGCATATGAAACAATTAGCTATGGTAAGTAATTAGAAGCCGAAAAAAAATTAAGTAATAACAAGAGAAAAAATTGACACCATATCATAAAATAGGAGCTAATACTTTAATTAAAAAATAATTATAATTGTCAAACACAGCTGGTACATGATGTAAAGTTCAGATTTTGCATCATATTGAATCGAACAATCACAAGCACTATTTCATTTTTATTTCTTTGTGATTTTAAAATTTAGTATCAGGACCCTATACCCACAGTAAAGTCATTAGCCAAACGGATTATGATCAGTAGTGCAGGGATACTAGTTTGAAGACATTTGCACATCTGAGCAAAATGGTTTGAAAGTGCTTCAAGGTCCGCCACATCAGGAGTCGACATAGCTCTTGATATCTTAAGTGCATTTAGATTGTCATTAGATCACGCATACTATTTTATGAATACCCTACACAACATTAGGGGATTGCTTTGAATGTTTCTTTGCATTCATCGTTGTTCTTAATGTTATACCAAATCTTTCATTCTGGTGGCATACATGTAATTGGTTCTTTGTTCCCCGTTTGCTTTTGGAAAGAGCTGTTGCTTTAAGTTCCATGGCATTACTTCTCTCAACCAATAACATATTATCTTTTATAATGTTTTGCACTTTGATCTATACCATATACATGGTTCTTATGTTACTCATTGTCTGCATGCATCAACAATTATATTCTGTGTGATCAGTATTTGAATCATTGGTCTTTTCATGTCAGGCTTTCTGCCGAGCACCCATTCTTGCATGTATGCCGTATTTGCTACATACAGATAACTGACATGCATTCACAATATACCCCACTAAGAAACAGAGTTGCATATTAAATTCTTTTCCTGGTACACCATATATAACCAATGAGTTAGTACTTTACACGCCACTCTTCGATACTGTAAAAATGTTACTAATGGGCAAAATTAGAAGTTAATCAATAAAAAGTGCAATGCTAATTACATGACATCTATTAGAATTCACAGTTATAATTAACAAATAATTACTATTACTATTATTATTATTATTATTGTCAGTGTTATGAGATGTTGTTTATATGTCGTCTGTAATGATTGTTTAGAAAAATAAAATTTTATTATTTCATTCATTCATTCAATATTTTTTTTCCTCTTTTCAGAGAGTACATGAAATGTATATTATGGAACAAAATCAAACATGTATATTATACAACAAATACGAAATAACTATAAAGAGATATAAAAATCTATATACATAATTATTTAAACAAGCGTGAAAATGTGAGTATTATATATATAATTGAAATATAATTGAAACGTAAAAAGTGCTAATTAAATTTAATAAGAAGGTTACAAGAAATGATTACACACACACACACACACACACACACAGGACTACTGTGTATTATCGAATGTTCTTTTATAGTTTGCAAACACCTTAATGATATATTTTCCACATAAAAAGTATAAGTTCTTTTTCGTTTTCTTCAGATAATGGGGTTGTTGGAGTTTTACCTAAGAGATGTGTGTAAAATTCTTCCTCGTCAAGGACGCAAAGCTCGGCACAAATGCCTAGATCAAAACTAATTATATCACTCCAGAACTGATCCCTGTTTGTGGAAAAGTACGCGCAACTACAAGCAACATGCTTAAATACCGTATGTCTGTGTATTGAGTGTTGCATAGTTGGCAGGTGCTTATATTTTTAGTTGGGGTAATAGTCCAGAGTTTTGTTAAAACTTTGATCATATTACTTTGTTGTGCCGACCACGCAAATTTCCAGATTCTTGGTAGACCCGTTCCATTATGGAGAATAATAAATCTTGTAAAGTCCGAATCATGCAGTGTTCGATTGGTCCATTGGTCACTTTCGTAACGGAAGATTTCCGACTTAATGACTTTTTTCCATGCAGTTTTGTTTTCAGGCCTTGAATGTCTTTGACAGTAAAGTGTTGAAATTTATTTAATAACTGATAATCCTGCAGTTTTAGTTCATTCCAGATTTCACAGCAATAAAGTGTAGAGGGTAAATAAATATCACTTTTTTGTAAAGATTTACAAGGGTTACTGGATTAGAGTTTCCAGAAGATAAATTTTCTATTGCGTAATATGAGCGTCGGCCTTTGTCGCATGCTTCTTTTGTTATAGAAATAGACTTAAAATTGCAGTTTTGGATTATGCCAAGATGATTATGATCTTTCTGTATAGGTATGATTTCGTTTCCAATTAACCATTGGTATGAAAAGTCAGATTTGGGGGTTTTCCCAAATACTATGATGCACATCTTCGCTAGCCAAGGGTTTCTGATCCGCACCGCTCCTTACTAACCCTTGACATATCGTGCTATCAAAAGTCGGGATTTTTTTTCGTCACGTGATCTCCCAGCCTATTTATAAATCAGCCAAATGATGAAAGATGCCGTATTGGTGCAGTAATGACAGCCTCCATAGACATTGATATTGACAAGTTGAAAGAACGTTTTAATGCCCAGTGTATTCAATAAATAGGAATATTATTAAATGTTACATATAGATCGAATTCATTCGAAGGTTGTAAGACTGGGAGCGGTAAATCCTTCATCTATGAGTGCATGACTCTCTTGATACACAGATTAGGTGGTACTTGTTATTGCACCATTGCAAGCTACATGTATCATGAAGGCTCAAACAGAAAGACTACAAAAATAAGGGTTTTGAACCATGCGTGTTAGAGACACTCGTGAATATAAACAGTACGAAAACATTGTCGATTAAATCAGATATGTTTTGCATCTTTTTGATTGGTCGAACGGTTTCAGTAAACCCCAATCAAAATCCAGGAAAAAAATCCCGACTTTTGATAGCACGATATGCCAAGGGTTAGTGAGGAGCGGTGCGGATCAGAAACCCTTGGTCAAGGATAGTAATGAAATAGGTCGGTAGATAACCGGAGATGTTTTTGGTTTATTTCCACCTTTATATATTGGGACAATGAAACCTTGTTTCCAACTAGAAGGAACCTGGCCTAGATTTAATATACTATTAATCAAGACACATAAGTATTTAGACAAAACATCTTTTCCATGCATTAGGTGTTCCGACTGTATTTTATCTGGTCAAGGAGCTTTTTTGGATTCAAGAACCTCTTTTTCCGTAATGCGGTCATCCGAACAGAAAATAGAATTTTGAGTCTCTTGCGACTTAATATTATCATATTCATTGATGATACTATTGTAGAAATCATTATCAAAGGTATCATTTTGTTCAGTTTGATATATTGTTGAGAAATATTCAGCAAGTACCGAAGCAACGCTTTCAGGTGTGTTACCAGTCCAATCCGCAAATTGTATTTCTGGATATATTTTTGATTGACGTGGTTTTTGACGACGAATGAGTTTCCAAAACATACGAATGTCGATTCCTGCAGCGTTGTCATGATCAATGTCCTCATAAGTTTTTTTCATATATTCTTCAGAAGCGCTTTCTTGGCATTGTCGAAAATGTCTTTTTTGCGCGTTTATACTTTGCATAAGATGGGTGTTGCATTCCCCGAGGTTTTCCTTCCTTGACCCAATTTATTCTGGATTCCATTTCACTTTTGTGCGCTTCCTTAACTGTAGTATTCCAGTAGGTTTGGTATGAGGATTATAGAAACAAGTTGGGATAGTTAGATCAGCACTTTTTATATTACAGCATTTATAATTGTTGCAGTGTAAAAATCTATTTCATTCAGAGACATTTCATTTTTCTTTGGTGGAAGATGTTAGCTTAACTCAGTTTGTAGTTGATAACAGTATGATTTTTTGTAATCTGTACATATCCTGTGCCATGCGGGCCACTTAGTGGTGTTTGGTAATAGGATATGGGGATTCTCTACAATTTCAATTTTAGCTATCACAGGTAAGTGGTCTGATGTATTCTATACGAGAAAAAAGAGAAAAAAATAATTAACTAATAAGAATTTTAATTTTAAGTCCTAATTAACATACATCAAAACAAGTAAGTAAGTCAGTGTCTTTCCAGGGCTTCGTACTTACTATATTTTTTTAAAATATCGAAAAAAAACATAGATAAAAGTATGCTATTAACTTGCCGAAAGTACTGATGTCTTTTGGTTACACCGTTCTGTTAGAACAAGTTTTCATCAATTTGAATTCATACATGCCATTCGCGGTTGTTTGGTCAAGCTGTACATATGTATGTTCATAAACCAAGTTTAACAAACACTGCATGGGGGTAAAGAATATAATTCAAAACGTATTATAGATATTAGATTCCGTGTTTGAATAATTAGAATGTATATCTATGATTCACTTTTTCTGCTTTATATTTAATTTCATTGCATGTACCCTGTCCCAAAGCTGTGGCCCTGCACAAAGTAGATGTACGTTAAGAGGGTTGGATGGTAGTGGCCATTTTTAGCCTATATCAATCTCCTTTAGGAGAAAAGCTCTGCTATACAAAGATATAGAAAAAAATTAAAGCTACAATATTTCAATTTTTTCTTAACTAAATATTAGTTTATGGCTAACGAAATCATCTGAAAATTAAAAGCTAGAACTGATGGGTATTTTATGGACCACTCATCATCCTTCATAAGATAAATATAGTGATATTTGATGCAGGGCAATGAAATGCTCGTTATATCTTCTTAAAACGTTCAATTTAGGTCCATTAAAACTTTACTCCCTTTTCCGGGACCAAAAATTCAAATGTGATTTTCTTTTATGCTTATACATCTAACTTGATAAAACTAAGTACAACTTTGAATTTCAAATTAAATGATTTTTTAAAACAATAAACACTTTTATCCCTGTTTCATTTGGGTATAATTTTTTCAGACAATTTATAAAAAAAAAAAAAAAAAAAAAGATGCGTGTATATTAGCTACGTGAGCGGGTTATGTTTAATATTACTGCATTTTTAGTTATATCATGCACCTACGTGAGCGGGTTATGTAGCATTTCTGCATTTTTAGTTATATCATGTAATTGTCTTATCGAGTTAGCCAGTTTAAAGAGGCTGGGTGGTCAACCAATTACCACTTAGGTCTATCTTTAATTTTAGATATGAATTTTAAAGCTATAAATTATATTTAATTTTTTAAAAAAACTCACCATTTCTATTTTAGCTTTAAAATTTAATATTTTTCTATATCTTTATGTGAAGCACTTCTTAAAGAGATGTATATTTTTTTTTCAAACAAGGTGACAAGATACAGGAGTACACGTTAAAAAATAACTCTCTCAATGAATTTATATACACACTACCTTAACATTATTGTAAATTTTGATTTTAAAACACTGTACCGGATAATTATGCTAGAGAAACGGTGGCATTTTTGCACCCGCTTAAGATGCAGTTTTGTAAAAATCAGTGTTTACCAAATGACAGACCATTACTTAGAAAGTATAGGAAGATTTTTTATTCCGAAAATTTAGGAAATTGTAGTGATCCTGTAGAAAACTAAGAAAATCTAATAACAAAAGTGATTATAAACTCTTTAAACAATGTTCTATCATGTCACATATTTGAATTTGAGACACGAGCCTTAGACGGGTGCAAAAATGCCACTTAGGCACTTGCATAATTACCTGGCACAGTGTTGAATAATAACTATGTAAAGCAGATTCCTAAGTAGAAATGATATTGATACCATTTAATCTTAAACTCTTCCGTCCTTGACATCATCCAAAGTCTTCCGCAGCGTCGGTTAACGCATAGCAATTTGACAGCACACCCCGGGTAGACCTTTTAGGCCCAATAAATTAAAAGTTGGGTTAAAGTACCTTGTAAACAAATCAGTTTCTGTTCATTTTTTTCATCATAAACTCTTGTTCTGGTTTTAAGATTTTATTGGAATATCACTTTTGTTTAAAATTGCATGAATATACACTATATAATTATTTTGACAAGTACTATTTGGGTTCATTTGTCGGAAAATCATTGTAAACTTTAGATTGAATGCAGAATGCAGTTACATATTCTATGAAAGTGTGTTTTCATGATGATTTGGTATGATATATGTTATTAATATATAAACTAACAATTTCTTTTTCTAAGGCTGCAATTCTATTATTTTTTGAATCCAAAAAAGTAATTTTGCATTTAAATTGTAATTGATTATATTAAGGAAGATACCAAACTAAAATTTCGCAACTGGAATTTTTGCGTTTGATTGGGTACTAGTATCGCAAAATCTTAAAAAAAAAAAAAAAGAAATACGGAAAAGTAATCATTTCCGGGATATGTTAGAGAGAAGGGATAATTATGGTTAAAGTTCCTGGATAAGGTAGTTATAAAAGGACATCTGAAAAAGAGCGGAAATATTTTAAAAACAGGAAACAAAAATGTCTTTTTTTTCTTTCGGGAACCATAATTGATTAAGACGGTAAGGCGTGGAGACATGATTGTATTTTTGTTGACCATATCCTTTTTATCGTTGCTAACTGAGGCATGCTACAGTCCCAAGTGTACAATCCAGGTAGGGATGACCTAGTTTTTCTTCGCAATGTCTTTTCTTTTCTTTTTTTTTTTTTTTTTTTTTTTTGCTATTTTTAAATGCCGATTTGTTTCAACCGCATGGATAGTGCGCAGAACTTCCTAATATATTTCCATGGTTTTTTTTGCCTATTACATTGCTTTTTTAATTAGATCACCGACACTACGATATTGTCTTTAGCATTTACTGTATTATTTAGTTTTAGGACAGAGGTAGCTTAATTATACAGTTTTTTATTGTATTAAATACATTAGGATACAACTTATTTTTATGTAATCTAAATTCCAGTTTAACAATTGTATCTAACGGATTTAACTTAAAACGGTGAATAAATGCGCGACAAGATTAGAAGAAAGAGAAAAGGAGTCGTCAGTGTTTCCGGGTAAATCGATAATGGAACAAAGCTACCTGTTGTATCCTACGCTGTGTTATCAGGAAGAAAAAATATTACGTCCTTGTATTATTGCGTCTTTAATCAGGTGTTGTTGTGAGAGTGGTTAAAAATACGGTGCCGTGAAATTATGCCAGCGTCCTTCTAACTTTTTGCACCCGCGAGTCTTAATTGAAAATCCATTTGCGTCAAAAGATCGACTTCCAAACTGCGACCCGATGTCTTAATGTGTATATTGACCTACGAATAATAATACAAGTATTCTGCCAAACGTTGAATGTGTAAAGAAGAGTTTTAGCTCGTAAAAAAACGCGTAATAACGTTTGCTAAAAATTACGTTTGAAATACCAAATAGCAAAATAAGAGGGTTTATGCTGTGAACTATCGTATGATATATAGATTATTCCAGGACATTTGTCATTTCGCATCCCATATTAATCCGAGGTCGCTGTATATCAGCCCGATCCGTATGACGTACAGTGACTGAAAGTCCATTTGCAAAAATGCCATTGCATTGACATCACATGTACTAATCTAGCGCTATGTTTTAAATCATTCTTATAATTCATTTTTTAAATTATCCTTTTCTCATTTTTTATAGAATCCTAATCATGGAAACTGTTACATGAAGAGAAGAGGTATTTACAACGATATACAGTACATAAACAGTTCATTAAATCATCCATTAACTGTTAAATAACTCTCAATATCTAGTAGCATGATATTTTTCGTGCATTTTTTGAAGGTATGAAATTTTTAACTGATATTTGTACACGTAACGTTACATTTTTTTACTCAGATATACAAAGAGTAAAGCCCTATGAGTATACCGGCAAGCTGTCTATAAAATATTACAACGTAACAACAGACACGCAGGCAAAAAACAGACTTGGAAATATACAGCTTACTATAGAAAGAGGTGAGACAGTCGTTGATTTCTAGTATACACAGATATATGGTGTTACTGTTGAATCATTTAAATTGGTGGGGACCAATTTACGTAGATTGTCAGATTTTAGAGGTTATTGGAAACCTAATTTCATGGTTCCGATTGAATGAATAATTAAATAAAAATTAGAATACTGTTCAATGAGGATGTAGGTGAGCATTGCATTTTACCAACGAATCCACGAAAAACCACCATTCATATGATGGATTACAATGTCTTCTAATTGCGCAAAAATCATAAATCCTAAATCTACATACAAAACATAATATGTTTAATCAAAAGGAAATTTAATCTTTGCGAAATCAAATTAAAACGATGAGAATTAGCTATCAATCTTTATAAATTGCAAGTTTTAATTTTTGCTTAATCTTAAGATTTCTTTTTCAGGCACAAAACGAAATCTTCGATATATAACGATAGGAATCTATGAAGACAGTCTATCGTGGAAATATCTTGTTAAGATTAACAGTAGAAAGGTAATAAAGCTAGTTAAACACAGGATAAAAATTTGATTTTAAATTATTTTATATAACATAGTTACCTTAGTAAACTTATGATAAAAGTAGTGGAACATAACATTATACTCATCTATGAGGTTAGATAATGCATTTTTAATAGCGGTAAAGTGCAGTTTACAATCGATGCATTAGCTTTCCATGTCGAGTTGAATGTATATATATATTTATTTATTTTTTATAATACATTTTGGTTCTTCTGTTTGAAAATGTTTTCTTTTTTATTATTTTGAGTACAGTCATCATTTCTCTTTCCAACAGCCTTTTGATGAGAGTCATATGGAAGTTTATGTATCCTGTTTAAAGATGTCTGACCAAAGAGTCAACATGACAATTGCGCTGAGAGTTGAAAAGCCAACGAGAAGAAAACCAACGAAAAATCTACAAGGCAGACGAAAATACAAATTACAAGACCATAGGTGTCTATTGATCATATTTAAAACAAATCGTCAAAGTCAACCGATAGCGATTACAGTCACTGCAAAAAACCATCGCTTGTGTCAAAGGAAAAGAAGGTTCAATAAAAAAGAAAATGTGCGATGCATATGTCAAAGAAAAATAAGGAGAAGGAGGAAAAACAAAAGAAAATTGCTTAAAAATTCTTCAGCAGATTTAACAGATAATCGACAAACAAATAGTTTAACTCCAAGAAGCACTTATTCAACGCCGAAAAATGAAAAGCAGATTTCACCAAAGGGTAAGCTGCTTTATTAAGAGAGCTAGATGGCCGTGGCCATTTTTACATGTAGGCTATATTCACATTAACGTTCTTTAAATGAAAAGCTGTGTATAAAGATATAGGAGAGAATTAAAAGTGTAAAGCTAAAATTTGTATAATTTTTCTTTACCAAAACAAAAGTTTATAGCTTAAAACATAGTTTCTAAAAAAAATTAAGGAAGATCTAATGTTTAATTTGTTAACCACGCAACCTCCTTACATACTGTAGAAGTTTACGTTCAGCTTGGGTTTTTTTTTCTTATAATGTTTATTCGTTTTTTCATTTTGGAGATTGTTTTAAACCATTGCAATGTACTTCAATTATTTTTTCAGAAAATTGCATAGTAGATGTCCATAAAAGAACTACTTCGTTTTGGTGGAACAAGTCAGACAAAAATATTCAAATAGAATTATGTGGCATGATGAACAATGCGTCAGAGTTGATCGTTGGAAAGACAATTGAAAATGCAAACGTAAGAATCGCTTTCCTGATAAAAAAAACTTTATCAATGAAAGAATGTTGAAAAGACTGTCGATGTCACATTACATTAGTGCCTAGTCGTAATCTTTAGTAGAATTACATCATATTTCAACTTTAGTTTAATTACGAGTTTAACGTTTAATTACAGTTTTACGACAGTTTTGTCGTATTTTTTTTATTTCTTTGTCTTTATATTGGATTTAAAAGAATCTAATTGGCATGTTTTTATACGCTAGATTGTTTCTTGTCTTACGGCGTACAACAAAACGGAAACCTATTATTCACGGGTAAGTGTTGGTTTCTATAATTTGCATATTTTGATGAATATGTGTTTAAGTTAATTTTTTAAACAGTTATATTTCATGGGTAAGTAATGGTTTTTATAATACATGTAATTTTTTTTATGTAAGCTTATTTTGAAACAGTTAATATCTCTCAGTCTTTATTACAGATTTATTTCTACCATAGACATATGAAATCATATGTAAGTCCATGTGAGTTTCAAAAGAAATCATTGGAGGCTCCTATTATATGTGAGTGTTGAAAACAAGTATACAAGTATAATACATAAAGCTAGCTATTGAGCAACACTTCAATATCTGATTTTGAAACAGTTTAAAATGTTGTACAAATTTTTTCTTTGCAACAAATATGATGATGAAGTATCATATTAAATAATCTGTTAATTTTTGACTGATTTTGATCGCATTATAAAAATACATGTAGAGTCACTTCTGACGTCATATACTGCCAGTGAGTGCAAATAAATCTAATAATTGGGTAGAAGATATATATTAAGTTATGTCAACTTTCCTAAAAAAAAAAAAAAAACAACAACAAAAATTTAATATATACCTGAAACATTTTTAAACAATGGCGAACTGTGGGGGCTAAATTTGAATCATATCATATACAGTTTTTTTATCAGTAAATTGTGCATGTTAAAATAATAAAATTGTTTTTTCATTTCACAGAAAATCATACGCATCCAGTGTCTTCAAGGAGTTGAGGTGGGAGTATTAGTGGACTCGACTATCATTTTGCATGTTATCTATATAACTTAATTTTACATCTACCGATTTTTTTTAACTTTGTAATTTTCTTTTAAAAAACTGTGTTCATACAGCTACTGCCAAAAACCGAATTCCGATCTCAACAATTTTAATCATTTATCAGCTATTGAATATACTCATTTCTTTTATAACTGCCTTCAAACGCAACGTGTAGCAGTGTTCAATTCGTATAGTAACTATGTTTATAAACTTATATAAACGCAACATGTTTCAATGTTTTTTTTGACTGAATTCAATTGATTTATTCATTCAATAACGATATAAATGGTAAAGAGTTACGAATTATACTGTATTATATGTACATATTTACAAGCAATGATGTTTGACAGGGCTGTTCATTGAAAGACAGTTTATGTCAAGAGAATGTGCAATGTATATACAATAAATTATTTTAAACTTATTATTATTATTATTATTACTATTATTGCTCTTTCATACCTGTGTGGTTCTTTCTTGAATAGTCGACTAACTTAAGTCGAAAGCCCAGACTGCTTAGACTGAAGCCATATATTCCACCTCAGAAATTGTTAGCCGTTCCTTCTATGTAACATAATTAGATAGTCTACCTACGTTTACTTCCTTTATATAGACAACTGAAGAGATAAAAAGGGGGAAAATGGAGATA